>CM054129.1:2216335-2578835 GCA_028751855.1 Ambrosia trifida
ATCCCCCCTGTTGCCAAGCACCTCACTTTGACCAAAACGAGGCGCTTGGCCCCTTTTTTTTCAAACTCCCATGCAATCTCGTACTGATTAGTAATTAATGTGACCGAAGCGCCTCGCTTTGACCTAAGCGAGACGCTTCGAAAGGGAGTTAAAATAGAAACTGAGGGGGGTGCCAATAGACAGACCCTTAATTAATTGATGCGATGCTCTAACCAACCAAGTAAGCTATTATATTGTTGGAAAACACTAAACCGATTTAAAACTTGTCAAATCCAACACCGATTTAACACTTGTCAAATCCAACAATTAAATTATCTCTTTGTTGACACATGTCGTGCATTTGTGGTCCATCACGAGACAACCAATACAAAGTCATTATGTTTACAAAGTCCATATATAATTTTATAAAACACAAAGAATCTTCTCGTCGTCATCAACATTGTTTTTGAACCGACTAGATTTATATACTACAGTATTAACTTTTATTTACACATTTTTTGAAATAACTAAATCAACTATAGTGTGTTAATAGAGTGACCATTCGTTGGATTACTTTAAGACCATAAGGATAAGTAGTGGTGAGGAAAGAGGGTGATGAAGCGTTATGTGGTACTTATGAGACCCATGTGGGGGTGAGGGGGGAATTATGGAGAGTGGAAGGGGGGGGGGGGGGGGGGGGGGGGAAGAGTAGGGGTGGGGTGTAAACGAGCCGAGCCGAGCCGAGCCCGAGCCTGACTGGGCTCGAGCTCGGCTCGTCATGGTTTTATGAAGCTCAAGCTCGGCTCGGTCCGGGCCTACAATCTTGAGCTCAAGCTCGGCTCGCTAGCAAAACCAAAAGCTCGAGCTCGGCTCGAGGTGATTTTAGAACAATCTCAAACGAGCTCAAAGCTCGAATCGAGATCGCAAAAGCTTGGCTCGCGAGTGTTATTAAATGGGCCAATGAAATAAGGACTTGGGCTTTGGAGATGTGGGCTATAAATTGTTGGACATATGTTATGTCCGATGTAATTAAAAGTCGAGGTCAACGTAACCCGACCCGGTACGATCCGAAGAGTTACACGTTGGTACACGAATAAGATAAGTTCACGAGCCGGTGAATTGTTATTTGTGAAATAATAATAGTTTTTGGACTTGGGGGACTTAATATTAATTGGATTAATATTAAGGAATATTATAGTAATATGCAAGGGGGATTAGTGTAAGATTGTGTTTTATAAAAGGAGATTAAGGGGTAAACCCTAATTGCAACCTTTAAACACAAAACAATTCCTCCTCCCCCCCCCCCCCCCCCCCCCCCCCCCCCAAGTAAAGAGGTTTGGCCGCCACCCAAGAAGGGCCACCGCCCTTGGCTGCCGCAAACCACCACCATACGCCGCCATCATCCTTGCAAAGTATTTGCTCCTGGTTGGTTCGTGCTCGGTGTGAACTTCCTACTAGCGAGGATTCGTTGCAACCCGCGTGTTACAATTCTGGTGTAGTCGTCAAAGGTTGATTACTAAACCCCCTATGGTTGTTTCTTATTTATTTGTTTATACGCGTTTAACGAAGATCCTAATTGGGAATATTTTATTAATCGGATTAATAAAATCAACTAATAATATATATACATAAATAGACCACTATATATAAAGTATATATAACCCGGTTTTGTTCAATATATATAAACCGCTTCCGCTGTGTATTAGATACCATGATTCCCAACAGTGGTATCAGAGCCACAGTTACGCGCGTATAGATGGTAAAGTTATAATTTTGATCTATGTTTTATTTGTCAAAAATTGTTTATTTTGACAAAAGATCAAAAGTTTTTTGTTGTTCGTGGATTGTGATGTGAATCGAGCCCTAGGTATTTGACCCTTATCATGGTTGTGTTTGTGATGGTTTTATTTTTTTTATTGATTTGTATTTTTATTACGGATATTGGATCCGGTGTAATAGATAGGATTAGAATAGATTTGATTTTATTGTATTTTCAAATTTATTTTTGTAATCCTTCAAGTACAAGATCAAGACGAAGATAAAAAAAACGGCGAACATGTTCCATGAAGATAGAGATATCGGGTGAAGTTGGAGTTATCAAAATAGTTTTGAAACCCTTTGGACTTGTTCGTTTCGTTTCTGGCTAAAACGAAACGGACAACATATTAGGGGCTCGATTCGTTTAATTTTATTATTATGTTTTGTGGTTGTGTTTTATTTATTGTAAATAATCTAGATAACCCAAAATAAATAAAATTTTCACAATTATGGCAACGGTTTTATTAAAACAAGTTTTATAAAACCGGAAGTGTATTTAATAAAAGAGTTTTATTAATATTAAAGCAAGTCCATTCGCGATAAAACGACCAACATAGTTTAAATAGGGTATTTAAAACTATACCGTGTCGAGTGTTGAAAGGAGTTTCAATTATCACAAATTATATAAAATTGGATTTTATAAACTATTGTGTGACTCGCATCATGCTAGGAGTCATTCAAAATATTTATGGTAAATATTAAAATAAATCCCAATTTTAAATTGATGTTTTATGCTACCCTTAACGAGTTAACACTTCATTCTAAATCGAACCCAAATGTTAGTGTTGAACCCTGCATCTGGGCGTTGATCGTGAAAGAAGGTATTTATCGCGTTTCCTTTGTAACATAGGCCGGTGTTACAGTTGACAGTAAAGGACCAAACATCGCTTGTTTATCAAGTGGGCATAGTTGGGGTTAAACATACATCGCTCTTAGTGATAACCCCAAATGGAGAGTTGTGTAGTGGACACAACTAACAATCGTTGTTTACCTACCTAACCGTACGAGTGGACAGTGCTAAACCAGTTCACTTGATGAATCGGGGTCTCATCCAAATTAATTTTGCTTTTTGGGTCATAAAATAATTAGGATACATAAAAGAGAAAATACTAACAAATTAGATTTTGAACTTTGTAGATGTCAACTGAAAAAAATTCTGCCTCCCAATTCTCTCTCAAGTCCATGTTAGAGAAAGACAAACTGAACCACTCCGACTTCATGGACTGGCACCGCAACTAGAAAATTGTTCTCAAGGCGGAGAACAAGTTGTATGTTCTTAAAACGCCAGTTAGCACTCAAGTGCTAAAAATGAAGGCATATGTTGATCACTTGGCTCGTCTTGAATTCCCCTGGAGCAATGAGTTAGCTGGGGATATTATCCTAAACTCATTGCCTAAGTCATATGACCAGTTCATTATGAACTACAATATGAAAGGGATGGAGAAGACACTTGCAGTTCTGCATCAGATGCTCAAAACTGCTGAGGTGAACATACCTAGCAAGACTGCACCAGTGCTAGTGATCAATGAGAGTCAAGTTAAGAAACCTAACACCAAGAAAAAGGGCAATCAGGGCAAAGGGAAGGGCAAAGGCAAAAATGTTGCCAATAAGAAACCTCGGAGAGATGCCTAGTGTTTTCATTGTGATGAAACTGGGCACTGGAAGAGGAACTGTGCTAAGTATTTAGCTGAGCTGAAGCAAGCTAAGGCTCCAGGAGGAGAGTCCTCAGGGATATATGTTATTGAAATCTTTGCTTTTTCTAGCAAGACATGGGTGTTTGACACAGGATGTGGTTTCCACATTTGTAATGTTTTGCAGGGACTAAGAAAGATTAGAAAGTTGAAACAGGGCGACTTGGAGGTCCATGCTGGCAATGGACAAAGAGTTGTTGTGAAGGCAATAGGAGAATATGTTCTTTTACTTCCTTCTGGTTTAGAACTTGTTTTGAACAATGTTTATTACATTCCTAGTGTGACTAGAAAGATTGTTTCAGTTTCTGCTTTGCGTGGACAAGATTTTAATTATCGTTTTAATGGTGAATTTATTTATGCTTATTTTAACGATATGTTTTACTTTGATGCAAAACCCAACAATGGGATCTATGAGATAGAAATCCAAAACGATAACATATTATGCAACATCTCCCATAAATGTAATAAGTTGGACTTTGATGATACGTATATGTGGCATTGTAGACTTGGTCACATTAGCGAGAATCGTGTTAAACAACTCAAGACCACAGGAATCCTGGATTCCAAGGGTTCAGAGTCGTTTGGAAAATGCGAATCATGCTTGAGTGGAAAGTTAATAAAAGCACCTTTTTTCAAATGTTGGAGAAAGAGCTAATGATCTGTTAGGACTTGTACATACAGATGTATGTGGTCCATTCAGAACAATGTCAAGACATGGAGAAAGATACTTTGTTACATTTACTGATGATTTCAGTAGGTATGGTCATGTTATCTTATGAAGCATAAACATGAGACTCTTGAAAAGTTCAAGGAGTACAAAAACAAAGTAGAAAATCAGCTGAATAGAACTATTAAGATGCTTCGATCAGATCGAGGTGGTGAATATCTTAGTCAGGAATTCATCAACCATCTAAAGGATTGTGGAATAGTTTCACAACTCACTCCACCTGGAACACCACAACATAATGGTGTGTCTGAGCGGAGAAATCGAACTCTATTAGATATGATTCGATCAAAGATGTGTCAAACAAACCTTCCAAAATCCTTTTGAAGTTATGCTTTGGAAACTGCCGCAAGACTTGTGAATATAGCTCCAACAAAGAAGGTTGAGAAAACGCCTTATGAGATATGGCATGGAAAGAAACCTAATGTATCCTATATTAAAGTCTAGGGATGTAATGCTTATGTCACTCTAGAATCTTTGGATAAACTAGATCCCAGAGGCGGAAAAGTGGTTTTCGTAGGATACACTAAGAAGATCGGTTACCTATTCTACCACCCCACTGAAAATAGGATTTTCACTAAACGCAAAGGCACTTTCTTGGAGGAAGAGCTTCTGGAGCGAGGGATTGGAGATAACAATGTGGATCTTGAAGAAATTCGAGAATCACAAGTGACTGAACCTGTTGTTCAGACAGAACTAGAAGTAACTGATCCAGTTGTTGAAGTTGAGCCTGAGAGGACTCAAGAAACAACAGAAACACCAAGTGTTCTAAGAAGTATCAGGGATCGTCGTGCACCTGTAAGGTATGATGATATCTTCATGATTGATGATGCTGAGCCTGCTACTTACAAAGCTGCAACCTTGGATTCGGAATCCAAGAAATGGCAAGAAGCCATGAATGCAGAGATGCAATCCATGTATAATAACCAAGTTTGGGATTTGGTTGATCTTCCTGCCGAATGTCGAACTGTAGGAAACAAATGGATCTTCAAGAAGAAGACTGGCATGGATGGGAATGTGCAAACCTACAATGCAAGGCTTGTAGCGAAAGGTTTTACTCAGACTCAAGGAATTGATTATGAGGAAACTTTCTCGCTAGTAGCCATGCTTAAGTCTATTAGAATTCAACTTGCCATTGCTGCATATTATGACTATGAGATATGTCAAATGGATGTCAAAACCGCGTTCCTTAATGGATACTTACTGGAAGATGTCTATATGGTTCAACCTGAATGTTTTGTCGATCCAAAGAACCCTAATAAGGTGTGCAAGCTGAATAAATCCATCTATGGGTTAAAGCAAGCGTCTCGCAGCTGGAATCTCCGTTTTGATCAGAAAATCAAAGAGTTTGGTTTTATCAAGAATGAAAATGAACCATGTGTTTACAAGAAATCTAGTGGGAGCTATATCATTTTTCTCAGACTGTATGTAGATGACATACTAATCATTGGAAACAATATCCCTATGCTTAAAGATGTTAAGACCTGGTTGGGTAAATGTTTCGCAATGAAAGATCTTGGTGAAGCCGCTTATATTCTGGGAATAAAGATTTATAGAGATAGATCAAAGAGGTTATTAGGTTTGAGTCAAAGTACATATATTGATAAGGTCATACGACGCTTCTCAATGCAAGACTCAAAAATGGGGCTCTTGCCCATGGCACATGGAACCATTCTTAATAGCAAACAGTGTGCAAACACTGAAGAGAAAAAGAAGAAAATGAAAAGAGTTCCATATGCTTCTACTATTGGTTCCATCATGTATGCCATGTTGTGTACTAGACCTGATGTCTCGTATGCTCTTAGCATGATGAGTAGATATCAACAGAACCCAAGATAGAGTCACTGGGCTGTAGTGTAGAACACTCTTAAGTACTTGAGAAGGACTAAGGACATGTTCTTAATATATGGAGGACTGGATGAGGAGCTGTCAGTTAAGTATTATACTGATGCAAGCTTCCAGACTGATCGTGATGATTCAAGGTCACAAACGGGACATGTTTTCATTCTGAATGGTGTGGCTGTAACTTGGAACAGCTTTAAGCAAAAGTGTGGTTGCTTAATTCACATGTGAATCAGAATACAATGCTGCATCGGATGCTGCAAAGGAGGCTGCCTGGATGAAGAAGTTCATTGGTGATCTCGATGTTATGCCTAGCAAAAAGAAACCAATCGAGATACTGTGTGACAACATTGCTCTTGCAAAGGAACCAAGGTCACATCAGACCACAAGGCATATACTTAAGAAATTCCACTATATTAGAGAGATAATAGGACGTGGAGACATTGTAATAAACAAAGTTCATACAGATCTGAATCTGGCTGACCCCTTTACTAAGCCTTTACCTCAAGTTAAACATGAGGAGCATGATGGAAAGATAGGACTTAGAGTTGCTAGACAGTGGGCATGATCTGTAGTTAGTATTGGTGTTTTATTTTGAACTATAACAGTTACATGGAATATTTATTTGATTTAAGGGGTTAAATGCAAATTTAAATATTTTGTAATTGTGTTCATTATTTGTATGTTTAAATCCTTGAATAAGAGTATTCTAAAATATCCTAGTCAATCAAATTACATGGGAATGAATTTGAATTTAAGACTATTGTGAATTGAGATGGTTGTATTCATGAGATGAATAACTCAAGGGTTTGAGAATCATAATTCACAGATATCATTAGAGAATGATATTGGATGTAACTCGCTTCAAAACGATCTCCATGGATCTGTGTCATGAGATGTTTTTAAATTGATATGTTCAATCTGTCCTTTTTCCTAAGGCACATATTAAACTACATTGCTCAAGGACTATCTTTGATGTTATCAAACACTATCCTGAAACATGGGTAGCAATCCGGATAGCGTTGGGAGAAATCCAAGATTAAGTGGGAGTTGTATGACGCTGATGGAATTTTGTACTTCTATAGGATTACAAGTGTAGACATTCTGGCGCCCTCGTTAACTCAAACTGGTATAAACGCGTGGCCACGCTCGGACTAAGGTAGTTCGTTAGACCAACTTTGAATTAAAGACGAGAATAAAGAATGGTTGATCACTATATAAGAATGAATGATCCATGTCTTATGATCAACGGATGTCTATACAGAAGGGACTTATTGATAGAATTATCAAGGCTATTGTATTTGGTTAAGTAAAGCGTTACTTGAACTCAAAGAACTAGTTGACGACTGTAAAGTGTCATACTGGTTTGGGTGCAATGCGATGCAGCTAGGAGTCCAACTCTACGCACGTTGACTCATTTAATTAAAATCGTCCAAGTGGGAGATTGTTGGACATATGGTATGTCCGATGTAATTAAAAGTCGAGGTCAACGTAACCCGACCCGGTACGATCTGAAGAGTTACACGTTGGTACACGAATAAGATAAGTTCACGAGTCGGTGGATTATTATTTGTGAATTAATAATAGTTTTTGGACTTGAGGGACTTAATATTAATTAGATTAATATTAAGTAATATTATAGTAATATGCAAGGGGGCTTAGTGTAAGATTGTGTTTTATAAAAGGAGATTAAGGGGTAAACCCTAATTGCAACCTTTAAACACAAAACAATTCCTTCCTCCTCAAGTAAAGAGGTTTTGGCCGCCACCCAAGAAGGGCCGCCGCACTTGGCTGCCGCAAACCACCACGATACGCCGCCATCATCCTTGCAAAGTGTTGCTCCTGGTTGGTTCGTGCTCGTTGTGAACTTCCTACTAGCGAGGATTCGTTGTAACCCGCGTGTTACAATTCTGGTGTAGTCGTCAAAGGTTGATTACTAAACCCCCTATGGTTGTTTCTTATTTATTTGTTTATACGCGTTTAACGGAGATCCTGATTGGGAATATTTTATTAATCTTATTAATAAAATCAACTAATAATATATATACATAAATCGGCCACTATATATAAAGTATATATAACCCGGTTTTGTTCAATATATATAAACTGCTTCCGCTGTGTATTAGATACCATGATTCCCAACAGTATAAGAGATATATAAATAACTTATAATTATGTTTGGGCTCGTTTAGGCTCGCGAGCCCAATCGAGCTTTGTATATAGGGCTCGAGCTCGGGCTCGATAACTAAACGAGCCATATTTCAGGCTCGAGCTCGGGCTCGGGCTTGTTAAGGCTCGGCTCGTCCGAGCTTTTAACCGAGCCGACCCCGGGTAGCTCTCGAGCCGCTACGTGTCATTTACACCCCTAGGGAAGAGGGGCGGGGGGAGTGACAAGTGGAATATCCATTTATCTTTTTTATATTTTTAATAAACTAAAAGACACACAATTTTAATACAAAAACATAATTTTTTCGTTTTATTATTATTATTATTAGCTCGACTCGGGTGTTCTTCGCTCGACCAAAGTTTCTCGTCTACGCTCCAACGTCCATGAACACCTGCTCCCAAGTGTTGGTGTCTCGATTAAAATTCTTTCATTTTAAACCCATTTTTTTTCCAAACACCTATAGAATAATAAAATACATAAATACATAATAAAAACGACACGAAACGACTAAAAACCTAACTAAATAATATACAAAATACATAGGAAAATAGATGTGTTTTGCAACACATCATTTTCAAAACCATAAACCAAAAGTAAGTAGTTTGAAACAAAAGGAAAAGTTTAACCATGCATGACAGAATGAGACACAGTGCGACTCCAGTGCCCCTAGTCTCACTGCTACCTTAACGACCTAAGAAAACATGCAATGTTAGTCAACACGTAAAGTGCCGATGAGTCACAGAGTTTAAGTTTGCAAAAGTAAGTAACGTTTGTAAATCCAGGCCCAACAATCCTTACAACTATACCTGATGCTAGCTAGACATCGTTACATGATACTAAAGTGTCGTGAACCACTGCTGAATGTTAGAATGCCTTAATACCCGCCACCGGAGATCGCCCGGTGTCGTAAGTTAGATACGACAAATATGCACCCATACGACCTCTAGTAGACCCGAGTGGGGCTTACCGGGCCCAATAGTTCTATTCACATTTTCCCCGCTATGTGTCCACATATTAATGGTTCACTAAAAGTTAGGAGGACTTAATGATGTAATGTCACTAAGTACCCATGTGATATAATTTAATATGTTGGTCTAAAAGTTCGTAAAGTTCGTACCGCATGTTTCTCCCCCAAATATGAAAAAAGTAAAGAGTGGGGCTGTGACACTCACCTTAGGTTGCGTCTTCTAGAAAACATAAGACGTGAACTGATAGTCCCAACTACCGGTGACCTATCACAAAGTTTGTATATGTGTTTTAACTAATAACCCGTAGGTTAACTAGTCCCTGATTGTCCAGATTATAACCATGTATGTTTGAAAATGTGTTTGAACGTTGACCCGACACACCAGACAGACCCGACATCCTGTTGGTGTCCCGTTACACTAGCTGATCAAGTACATATAGTTTACACACGGTAATTACACATAAAACACTTAGTTTGTATCAAATTTCCATTTATGCAGTCGAAAGGTCGAATGGGAAAAAGGCAGGTTGGTTCGCCCCTTTTGATTTTTGGTTCAACCTTTTTTATTTTGGTTCGACCCTTTTGATTTTGGTTCGACCCTTTCAATTTTGGTTCGACCCCATTTTCACTTGGTTCGACCCAACTGCTGTAGAAACTCATTAAACGGACAAAATCTTATCAAAACAGCCCAAAAACATCACGAAACGTCACAGATCATAGCAGTTGACATTATCTAATATATCCCCATGAAACCCTGCCATTTATGCCCAGAAACTCATCCATTTCACATAGTAGTCACAACTTACCCAAAATAGTAAATTATGGAAATGTCACATCAATGCATAGATATTTTACCTAAAATGGAAACAATAAAAAAAACTTCATATACAGATGAATATGCACATATTAGATGTGTACAATGAACCCCCAATCATATCATCATCATTATCAATCATCAACAAACCCTAGTTCTAACATAAAACCCTCAAAATAGGTGAAAATCCAACAAACATCAATTACACCTCACAACTTCCATAAATCATCATCTAAAACATTCCTAGATCATTAACATAACATATAATCATTATTCAATATCATATAACATATAACAAATCAATTAACACCATCAATATTGGGGTTTTTGCAAGAAAACTCATTTTAAATGAATAGATTTAGTTTACAAATGTGTTAAAAAGGTTTTTATCCATAGAAACTCATTTGAATCAGATCTGGACACTTAGGGTTTGAGAAAAATGAATGAAACTTGATTAAAAAGGTTTTAGAAGAAGAACACACCTTGAATCTCACTTGTTTATGTTATAGAACGTGTTTAAGCCTTAGGATCTGAAAAACGAGAGTAAAAACTCCTTTCTACAGGTTTGGGGTTGAGAGAGAGCACTTGGGGGCGATTTAGAGTTGTGAAATGATGAAAATATTGCAAAGTGTTGTATTTATAGTCTGATCTGGTTCACACCCTTGCAGGGTCGAACCAGACCCATTCGAACTTGATGAAGGTCGAATCAACTTGGATGATTTTGGTCCGACCCTCCCCTAGGTCAAACCAGATTTCTGATATTCAGATTTTCATGATTTTGCCATTTTAACACAGTCTAACACATGAATATACATTTTTAACATACGTTAATTATATCTAATCATATACACACGTATTTGCAAGTCGTACATCATATATAGATCATTCATATTCGATACTTAATCCAACAATGTAATTTCACCAACAACGGGACTCAAGACTCATATGTGCGTATGTTTCCCCCAATGATTCCCCGAATCATTGAACCCTGGACAATACGTAAGTGTAAATCAACTCCCGATGATTCCCCGAATCATCGACCCGACTCAACTGACCCAGTTAAGTACGTTAACTAAATGTTTTTCGCTAAGGTAGACTTTTATGTTTGTAAAAGTATAAACCTGAGTTTGTCGGGTGTCACAGGTTCACCCTTTTGATTTTTTTAATCTTCATATTTTATTATTTTATTTTGGTGAAATAAAAATAGGTAAGAAAAAAAGTAAACATTTTACATAAATTAAATAAAAATTACAAATTAAAAATATACAAATTAAGAAAACCACTACTCGTCATCAACGGGATCGACATGGAAATTGTTCCAATGTGATTGACTAAATCTGCACAAAGGTGACCATGCATAGTAGTATCATGTAACGCCCACGTGTTTGATTCTTGTTGTCACTCGTTAACCGGCTCGACATTCTCTTCAACGTCATTCGGATCGTATATGCATAACGTGCGACCTTCGTCTTCGATTATCCTATTATGTAGTATTGTACAAGTGTACATAACTAATCTCAATCTTTATGGTGTCTATGCACGTGTCGGGTGTTGTATTATATGTCATCGAGCCTTTAACACGCCAAATAATCGTTCAACGCCTTTTCTTGCTGATTCTTGGCACTTCGCGAACTTTTTTCTTTTTTCGTCGGTGGGATTTTGTAGCGCCTTCACAATAGACGTGTAGCTTGGGTATATAGCGTTGGCTAGATAATACATGTGCTTATATTTTACGTCATTGAGCATGAAAGAAGAATCAGGGCTAGTACCTCTAATGATATTGTCAAAAACCTCAGATCTTTCTAGAACATTTATATCGATACATGAACCCGCAACTCCAAAAAAGGCATGTCAAACCCATAGACCTTGTGAGCAAACGACATCTAGAACTATTGAAGGGTGTCCCACGCCACCCCACGTAAATTGACCTCGCCATGCACATGCTTCTCACATGTAAAGAAACATGAAATGCAAGTCACATGTTATCCACCATTTTTTGAATGTCCGTAACTTTTTGATACATCATGTTTTTCTAAAAAAAAATTATACCATAAAATTGAACTTTTTTATTTTTAATATGAATATCATATTATAATACTTTTGGAAAAAAAAATGAAAACCTAGTTTCGTAAGACACAATGGACATAACGTAAAACATAACGGGTATAAAATTAAAAACGCAATAGACAATAGGATATAAAACACAATGAACAACAGACAAAAACATAATGGACAACATACTAAAAACACAATGAACAACAAACTAAAACACAATGGACAATAGACTAAAACAAAAGAACAGCAGACCAAAACCCAATGTACAACAGAAAGACAAAACCCAGTTGCATATAAGACAATAGAAAGTATACTAAAAACGCAATGGATAAAGTTAAATCATGTGTACGTTAAAAAACACAATGAACATATTTATAATACACATGGGCATACTGATAACACAATCAATGAGCAGAATACACAATGAAGTAATAAAACCTGCTAACACGTATTTTTTTTAACTTTTTATAGCAATATAATACTCATGTTAAAGATTAAAAAACACTCGTTAATATAGTGCTTTAAAAAAATATCGTATGCAAAAGTTATAGACGTTAACAAATATAGACGAATGATACTTACATGTGACTTGCATGTAGGGAGATGAAGTTAACAAATATAACTTTTTTTTTATGGCATTCTCTTAATTTAATATTTTCCCTCAAACTAATCCCAACCCTTTATATATAAGATTAATGGACTACACTTTTTCTCATCCTTTTTAGAAAAAAAATATATCATTTTTATTTGATCCTAACATTATATCCTTAGGTAGCGTTTGGTATGATGGAATATAAGGGGGAATGGAATGGACCATTATGAGGTAATGAAAGATAGTGTGTTTGGTTGGTTAAAGAAATGGAATCACCCATTCCACAAGGCATTTCATTCCCCTTAAAACCATTTCATCCATCCCCCATGTTTTTTTCATTCCATCACTCATTCTCCCTTTACTAACAACACCAAAACCCATCACCATCGTCACCACCCGCTACTGCTACCACCCACCACCGCTGCCGCCACCACCCACCACCACCGCCATAATCACCAACCACCACCACCCACAACCTTCACCCACCCACCACAGCCATTACTCACCATTGTCACCCACCCACCATCACCGCCATCCAGCTCCACACATCGCCACCGTTGCCACCACTCACCACCGTCGTCACCACCACCCACCACCGCCATCGCCACCCACCATCACGCCATCGCCACCCACCACCACCTACCATCACCATCACCACCACCTACCATCACCGCCACCTACCACCTACCACCACCCACCACCGCCACTACTTATCATTGTCGCCCACCCACCATCACGGCCATCCACCTCCACCTTCCACAGTCGCAATCACCGTCGCCGCCACCCACCACCGCTACTACTGCCACATATCACCAGTTCACCACCCACCACAACCACTCACCACCGATTTTATTTGTTCGTCTTTTCCTGCCTATCCAACAAACAAAGTAATGTTTTGTTTCATTCTCACATGGCAACCAAACAAGACATGAAATGGTAATGATCAATTCTATTACTTTGTCCATTCCATTACCTTGTATATTCCATTTCCTCATCCATTCCATTATCCCTTACCAAACAGACCCTTAAGGCTTTAATATAAACAAAGTTGTTTTGTGTGATATTTAGTGCATTTTATATATTTTTAAGAACTATCTTATTTTAGCTTTAAGTATCATTAAGATAGTAATTATGCAAAACAAGTGTAATTAGGTGGAAAGAAAATGAAGCTAAAAGAAGTAGTGATTGTTAATGACTGCGCATGAGGGATTGTCTCATTTATGTCTGCCATACGCCCATACCTCCCTCTACTTTCGTCTTAACTCACTGTCCAATAACTTCTCTACTCAATCATGATTTTGCTCCGAGTATATATTATTATAATAACTCTTTTAATGCATCTGTCAAACCAAATACTGTTTTTTTTTAAATGCAATTAAAGTCGTCACAGGCTCATGTAAGAATCCATTAGGCACCCGGTCATCCAAGTCTATCAATCCAGGGAAAACCTGACCACCTACCCGCCCAAATACACGACAGTGAATAATCAGTAAAACCTGATATCATTTATTAGGCCTTCATACCACTCCATCACTCCACCTGAAGGTGGGTGGTAAAAAAAATGTAAAATTTTAGCATTTACATTACATATGTAAAATACTATAAAAATGTAAGGTAACGAATGAACCACCCCCTTCAGCCAAGTAACACAAGTGCCGTGCACTCGTTTGCTTGATTACGACCGTACAAAAATAAATAGACAAGTTCTAAGTAAACCAATGAAAACCAAACAACCTCGCCTTTCCCTTGTTAGGCTGACTAGCTAAACCGATGGCATGATAGAGGTAGCGCATATGCGACAAATCTGATTTATAAAACGCCTGCTTCAATTAGTCTTTTTCGACAGGACCATTATAACGATTCGCGATTTATGAACCCATTAAAGACTGATAACCATAATTTATTAAGACCCTAGCATTGGACATTTGGACCAACCTACGTGGGACCATGTCCTATAAATGGATTTTAATAAGATGGGATGTATCGATGGAAAATCAGATATCACCTTATCCAATCAATCCAAAATCTCTGATATACAAAGGCATAGCTATTTCATCTACTCGTATAAAAAAATAACTTATACATAATACTTGTGTTATGTGTATATCCCCAAATAATATATTAGGACACGTACATACCAGAACGTTTTGAAAAATATTCTGCATACCTAACTGATAACGTGTTCTCAAACATTTGTTTGAAAACGTTTAAAATAGAAGATCATCAACATGTTCTAATACAACTGATCCGCCCAGCACAACGGCGAAATCAAGCAAGTTGAAAATTCCTACCTCAGTGGGTCTCGATTTAACAGTCGTTAAGGCAACCAACGGTGACAGTTAGGTGGCTAGAAAGTGACAAGTCACGACTCTATAAAAAAAGGTACTTTTTTTAGGAGCGAGGCACATCAAGAAAATATGGTCCCTAGGGCCATTGAATTGTGGCGCAAGACGAAAGCGCTAAGCGCTACTGGGTATATATTTAACTTTTATATTTATCCTTGGTTTAAAACACGTGACCCAAAATATAGTCTAAAAAAGTAAAAATTACTTCAATTTATAGTCTAAAAAATTATTTGTACAGGTTTATGATGCACAAAATCTGCCAACATACAACACAAGAACATGTACTTTTTTTTGAACAGCCAACTGGAAATTTTTTTTGAACAGCCAATTGGAAACACTCACGGACCATTAGAGTATCATCGTGCCACCAATTCAAGAACATGTATTTCTATCACACTATGCAGTATGAAGTGATCCCCTTCTAGCCTGAGTGTGTCTCAGGCTTCAGCAACACTGAGGTACGCTTTTTAAAACCAAGAGATGTACAATCTCAACAGGTCAGTATGCTTATGTTTAATGTGTTGGTTAGCATACGACGTGGTTGATCCACTTAAAGACATCTAGTTTAAAAAGTAGAGAAGCCGATTGCACGGTCTATTATAAAAGACCAAAGACCGTCTCCAATGTTTTAAGAGAGAGCCCGTCCACGGGGAAAGCAAAAGGGGGAGAGTGATTAGTGGGCAGGCGTCACCTGTGAAAATTTGTACGAGGCAGTAAAAAGAGAGATGCAACAATTCTTTACCAGGCATGTAGAGTGGTGCATGTGTAGTGGTAAGGGACTAAAAGTCATGTCAAGATAACGTCATGAGACGTGCAGACAATCAAACAATATCCCCAGAGAAACGATATTAATAGCAATAAGCAAAGACTAGTGCCATTTCCAAGAAACAGAAAGTCGTTTACATGAGCATTAGTTTAAAACTAAAGACAATACATTATCCATACTTGCATTTCCGACAATTCCCTAGGAATCAATGAATCATACCCTCCATTGATGAACCTCTGAAGATCGGGATCCCACCATATATCAATCAACGATACTGTAACACGCAAAGTACAAACGATTAGAACTTTAAGATGAACTAGCTGACTAAAGAAAAGTAGAAAAAAAAACGTAAAGAAACTAAACGTCCTCAATCATAGTAGCTGAACCGTGGCCTAAGTGGATGTTTGGTTATTGTAATATGTAAGTTTAAGGTTGCTAACATAGTTGTTAAAAGCCATCACCTCTTCCGCCTAGACCCATTTTTAGGCGAGGCGAGGCGATGGTTTAGGCGTAGATTTCAACTTGATTTCCAAATTACAAAGAGTTATGGCTAGATTCCAGTCATATTTCTCCTTTTATCTAAGGAAAACTACTTCTATACACTAATACATCAAATATTTTAAAACTTTTGATACTACTATATGAAAAATAGTATCATCTTAATATATTTTTACTTTGTTTTCTTTGTTCGCTTTTTTATCTCAGTCCCTCGCGCCTAGGCCCCAGGCGAAGCCTATGTGCCTTGAGTGCGCCTAGCGCCTTTGATAACTATGGTTGCTAATTCCAAACAGGTTAATTCACTAAATCCTCAACCACAGAAGCCGAATCGGGAGTACAAAATGGTTATTGTGATATTTTGCTAATAACAATCGGGTCTATTTCTAAAAGCAATACCAAACAAGCCACTAAATTGAATGACTACATCAATCAACATATGAAGAACATATGCAGCATAAACAATATCAATAGAACATGATCCAAAACATGAAAAGAAACCTTAATGAAGCCAATTTCCTTGGCATTGCTGTGGAAGCATTGCCTGCAGCACATGAGCCCATACTTCCTGATCAATCCATGTGAGTTACCACACACACGGCTGTCATACCAAAACCACAAACCTTAACATATCAGATACAATATTCAATATAATAGAATTAATAATCAAACAACGATGCCTACAGTAACAAAAAAAAAAACGATCAAAAGAAGAGGAATGAATCTAACCAGGCACGAGAACCAGGTCCGTATAATTTAGGATGTGAATTCCAGATGTTTGAGTGACCCATTCTTCTTCTTCTTCTTCTTACGGAGGCGCAGACCAAACAACACAGACTTTTGCAGTGATTCGAAACCCTAGAATAATATGCTGTTTGAAAATAATGAATGGATTTTATTTTGTGTATTTGGCCCAATAAGTTAAATTGGTGGATGGCTTTTATTTTGTGTTTACGGCCCAATAATCATATGCCTAGACCCAAGTATTAGGAATGATCGTATTGCACCAAATACGGAATTGATACTGATTTCGTATCGAACCAAGGGTGTTTGGTATCGGTATCAATACTCACATTTAGAGGTTTTCGGTTTTGGTATTTTCGGTATCAGTATGGTATCGTATTTTAATGTAAAATACTGTTACCATACCGGTACCGTACCGTATGTTTTCGGTATTGGTATCGGTATTGGGTTTTGAGAGTTTTTGGTATCGGTTGGTACTGATACCGTCCCGAGCTCATCCCTACCCAGTATGTAGAGAAGGGTGGATGGGCTCCAAACTAGGGATGGTAATGGGGTTCGATTTGAGCCGGTATAAGAGTATTGATAATTTTAGTCTCATATTTGATTGTATAATTGATGTCTTTGGAGTCGGATGTCTTATTGGAAACATCAACTTTGTCCTATGAGATAGAGGTAAGGTGTGCTTACATCCACCTTCCCTATACATTACTAATAGCTTTTGGTTATGTGTGGGATTATACTGGGCACTGGCTATGATTGTTGTTGTTATCCCGCCAAATGTGTGTCGGCCTGTTAGGCATCTGGTATACTCGGTTGTTTATTAAAAAAAGATACTCATTTAGGATTTTCAAATAGATTTGTTGCTATTATAAATTTTTTAAAATTCAAATGAATTAATATTTTATTCTATCACTAAAACAAAATATTGGAGGGTGTGACTTGGTTTAACGGGTATGCATATTTTTGGTAATTGATCTAGGTCATGTCGTAATACCATACCTATCTCATAGTCATACCCACAATTTTTCTAAAAATAATCCCATTACCAATTTTATAAACATACTCATTCCATTACCCATTCCAAATGTTCAGGTTTGCCCATTAAGAGTATGTTTGGCAAGAAACTTTTATGACTTTCAAGCTTCAAACTTTTAAGAAAAAACGCACACTCAATAAAAAACCTTGTTTAGTTGAAAGAACTTAAAGCTTTTAGGTTAGAAGAAAAAAAAAATCTATATTGAAACGTTACTAATACTAGTGTTTAAGAAAAAATTCTACTAACTACAAACTTTAATAAATAAATGACACAAATACCCATTATATCATAAAAAAAATATGCATACAAGATTTTAGTTAATGTCCATTTTGACCATTTTATACATTTTATTAAAAACTCTAGCTAGTCTGTCAAACACCAAAATATATTTAAAAAACTACAGCTTCTTATGGCTACAACTACAAGTCATAATCTAGTTTTGACAAACATACCTAACTTCAAGTTGGTTTCACATCCCTATACACACAATCCTATAATCCCACAAATCCATCCAGCCCGGTTATGGCCCAAATAACTCAACAAATGGGCCGGGCTCGAAACGAGTCCAGTGTATTTATTTAAACCTCGTCTCATTCATTCATTTGCTAATAATATTATTATTCAAGAGATCTTGTTGTCTTGAGCAGAAAGAAAGGTTTCGTCTACTTATTTCATATCAGCAACAACAACATCATCACTCTCTCTCTTTTTTTTTTTTTAAATAATAACCCTAACACTGATCGAAGCATCATCATAATCATGAGTCGTGGAAGCGGTGGTGGATACGATCGTCACATTACCATTTTCTCTCCTGAAGGCCGTCTCTTTCAAGTCGGTATGAATACCTAATCAATCCATCCTTATTATTATTATTATTATTATTATTATTATTATCAAATTTAGTGTTTCTTTTTATATTTGATTGTTGATTTAGTAAATTTTAATTATCATTAGGGTTTCATTTTAATAGATTTATTATATTATTATTATTATTATAAGATGTTGGTTCAAGTTAGGGTTTTGTTGTGTGGGTGAAACAGAATATGCTTTTAAGGCAGTGAAAGCAGCTGGAGTAACATCAATTGGTGTTCGAGGTAAAGACTCTGTGTGTGTTGTCACTCAGAAGAAGGTCCCGGTGAGTTTCGCTTATTATTTTCATGGATTTAAGATTTTAGATTGTTTTTTAAATGTTGTAACTTTAGTTTAATAATGGTTTTTGTGTAATTGTTTTATGATGATGGTGTAGGACAAGCTGTTGGATCCGACTAGCGTTACGCATCTATTTCCGGTTACTAAGTTCCTTGGATTGTTGGCTACCGGCACTACAGGTTGTTGTTTAATAATTGTAGCAAATATATCATCTTTAGTTCCATATCATGTTAAAGTTGTTGATATTGTTGCTAATCAGCATAGAAACAAAAACCTGTTATAAGAAAATGAACACGCACAATGATTATGTAGATGAACACCGTAGCATTTTGTTGTTTGTTTTATGTAGTGGAACTTTTTGAATTTATGTTTGTTTCATACCAAGAAGAATTTTAGCAGAACTGTATTTGCATAATGGTCTTGATAAAAGTAACTACTTAATTAATGATATTGTGTTTTGATGCATATCGTAGAATCAAAGTTTAAAAGAACGGAATCGAGCCTTGAGGCGTTTTCCCTCCGCCTTACGAGGCGTAAGCCCGAGGCAGGATTAAAAAAATAAATATAAAAATTATATATCGTATAAAAAACAAAATAATTGACAAAGAAAGTCTAAAACATCAAAAACACACATAAAGAATAAAATAATTGACATAGACATCAAAATCGCACATAAAAAACACACACAGCTCCATGAGGAGCACCCGAGGCGCAAGTTTTCTTGGCACCTTGGCCATTCGAGGCACACGTACAAAATAACCTCATGAGGCGCACGCCTCACCCGTTTTTTTTTTAAACCATGCGTAGAATTACTTGTATAAGGGCATTGTTAATTTTTGTACCTTGATTTGATCTGCGTAATTGCCTTACATTGTTAATCAATTGCTGGTAGGGATGTGTGTAGATGTTATTGCAGTTTGTAGGTGCATTTTACTTGTGTACTGTTGCTTCCTTGTTATATATATATATATATATATATATATATATATATAATATAGTCGTTTCATTCAACCAATTAAATGTACCTTTTTCTCTTTAATTTCAGCTGATGCTAGGACCTTGGTTCAACAAGCAAGGAATGAAGCTGCTGAGTTTCGTTTTAAATATGGATATGAGATGCCTGTTGATGTCTTGGCTAGATGGTAATTCTGTTATTTTGTACCCTAATATATATATATATATATATATATATATATATATATATATATATATATATATATTTTTCTTAACTGCACATACCATTGCTTATTTTGGTAAAATGTATCTTGAACCATTCCATATTTGCTTTGAATACTGATTTTTATATGCTCTAGAGGTGGTTATCTAAGGAACTCATCATGGTCTATACTATATATTTATATGCGAGTTTTTCATTTTATCACTTCATGTTTTTATTGTTTATTCATGAATCTTTTTTTATATAATGCGTAGGTTGCTGTTTTAATGGTTAGGTTTTTCTTATCTATATGATACAAGTCTATAGTCTGCCTGTCGCAAACTCACAATGTCAAATTTATAGGAAAACATTTTGTTAACTATGTTTTTAATCAAATGTGGCAGGATTGCCGACAAATCCCAAGTCTATACTCAACATGCGTACATGAGACCACTTGGAGTAGGTTTGTTTCTTACTTTTCTGGGAGGAACTAACACTGTTGTATTTTCTCTCTTACTACTTACTATGCAATTTGACCTAATTATTAGTTAATTGAGTCAGATTTATTTCAAAATGTGAATTATATGTCATTTGTTTTTTCATCTATTGCTATAGTGGCTATGATTTTGGGTATTGATGATGAGAATGGACCTAGACTTTTCAAATGTGATCCAGCTGGCCACTTCTTTGGTCATAAGGTATGTAAAATTTTCAAAATGGAGATTTTATTATCATTGAAACCCAACCTTTTCATTGTAGGATTAATATCAATCTCATGTGTGTATCCTTCTAAATAATATGGTAAATCAAAACATGATGCTTATAAAAATGTTTTTACGAACAAATAAATATAAAAACGATGTTATTGTCATGAATCGTATCAACATATATTGTCATGAATCGTATCAACATATAATATTCTCTTTCATTCAGTCAGTGGAACAAATTGTTATATGTAACTCATTTTATTCTGTTTAAATGTCAAATGGGTAAATATGATACTTTCAAGTCTTTTGAAGAAGTAAACATGATATTATGAAATTTAGATGGATGTGTATGAAGTTAATAAGTTTTATAAATGAAGTTATATAGTTTTATACACCATTTTCAACTAATAAGAAGCTATCTGATCTAAGGTGATGCATTTAGAAAGGCATAAATGATAAATGACATGAAGTTTTACTGTTGTAAATAATATATATATTTTTTGCAGGCAACTAGTGCTGGCTTGAAAGAGCAAGAGGCAATTAATTTCCTGGAAAAGAAAATGAAAAATGATCCTGAATTTTCTTATGACGAAACCGTACAGGTGCATTTTTCTGTCTGTTTTAGGAAAAGAACATTTGCGAAAATGTTAATAATTCTGAGCAAACCTCGGTTATCAAAATAATGGAAGTAGATTGAATACATACCATACCAATTGCAACTGATTTGTGAAGTCATATTTTATTGTACTTAACATCATGCTTATTATTGCTGACTGCAGACTGCGATTTCTGCTTTGCAATCTGTTCTACAAGAAGACTTCAAGGCCAATGAGATTGAGGTATGAAAGGAAATTCCATCCATGTTCACTTAAGAATGCACCTTGACACATATGTTTTATTTTATATAAAAGGAAAGTATACCAATTGATGCTAAAATAGTTCCAATGCTTGCATGAGCCTCGCAAGTTTGTGCCATACTCTTTTGTTATTTTGCGATGCATCATAGTAGTATGCATGGCTCGAAAATCCCTGTGGCTGATTTTTTAACATATTGGAAACAAGAATTAGACCATGTAGACATGTAGTACCAATTTATATTGGGTTTGGTGCCAAACCAAATCATGAACTTGACTCAAACTTTTGGGCTAGTGATTTAAGCCTAACTTATGGTGTGGCTTTGTTAAAATAAAGTGGAAATCATTTTTCCCAGACCCAGACCATACATAACTGGACCCAGTCTGGTTTTGGTTTGGACTGTATTTTGCGGACACCCCTAATAAAGCCTGATAAGAATCCCTGAGATCTAGGCCTGTGAACTGGGCTTTTCTAACCCGGATTCATGATACTAGAGGTGTTTTCAGGCTTGAGTCGGGTTAATGCTCGTGTCTACACCTCTACAGTATGCAATTTGTTGTCACAGGATTATCATGTTTATATAGTTTTCTACTGTTTGTGTGAGCAGGTTGGAGTTGTGCGAAAGGAGAATCCAGCGTTTCATGTGCTCTCCACCGAGGAAATTGATGAACACTTGACTGCCATTAGTGAGCGTGACTAGTTGGGACCGTTTTCATGTTGTTTGAGATTGTGTTATCAAAATTCAAAACAATGGTTCACTTCCCGTTTCAAAGAGAATTACTTATGCTTGAATTAATGGTGTAGTTTGTTTGTATTGGAGTTTATTTTGATTTAAATAACCGTTGTTTCTTGCTACATATTTTGATTGGGTAAAGGGGGCGAGGGATATTAAAAAACATTAGAAAGCTCACAACTCTTTTGATGAGAATAGCATTTTAAGCTTTTAAACAAAATGATTTAACAAGTTGTATGCATAAAAAACAAACTTATGACATTGTCAAAGTGTAATTTGGTTTTGGTGTTAGAAGATGAGGAGGTGTTGGGTATGGCAAATGAATTGCATTGTGAGGTTGGGTCGTTACCTTTTACTTTCTTAGGGCTGCCAATTGGGGCCAACATGAAACGCAGACAAAACTAGAAACCAATTCTAGACAAGTTTAACTCAAAACTCGCAGCATGGAAAACCAAATATCTTTCATTCACCGGCAGAATTGTGTTGGCAAAAGCGCTGTTGGGGCCTGAGGGCGTTAATGAATTATTATTATTTATCTATGTTTTATGCTCCAAAATCTGTTATAAAAGTCCTTGAGGCAATCAGTAGGGATTTTGTTTGGGGAATGAAAAATGGGAGGAGTAAAATTAGATGGATCGCATGGCGCAAGATGGTAGTTCAAAAAAAATTCGGTGGTATTCGTGTTGGGGGTATCCGAAGTGCAAACATTGCTTTACTAGCAAAATGGTGGTGGAAGTTTAAAGATAACCCATCGGCTTTGTGGGCTAAGGTCGTTTTGGCAACTCATAAAAATCAAAGGTTTGGTCGTTTTATTCCTGTTAAAAGGCATTTGGAAGGACATTGCAGCCATTGACAAAGCCGCTACGTTTTATTTCCGGACGGATAACTGGCTGGGGAATGGTGCATTAATGGACAGGTATAGGCTGCTTATTGCAGACGTTTAATCGCTTAAATACGTGATGCACAACGTATCAAAAATCACCCTAGTTTAACTTAATATGTTTTACTATAACTTCGTTCAAAAATGCTAAGGTTCAACAAAAAACAACTTTAAAATTGCTTATTTGAAAGTATATATAACTACTCAAAACAACCAGATAAACACAAACACAATCAAAACAATGTACCGGACCAATGGAAACTCCAAAATACATGTAGTCTGTTTCCTCAAATTATACATCACAACATCAAGTATAACAAGGAAAACATTTGTATTCATATAACTGATCAAAACAATTAAGGTGTTCGCGTATGCTAAAAAGAAAGATCTGCTTACGCCCTCATCCACATAGTAGATGACGTTGACCGGTTGACTAATTTTTCAAAGGAGCCTTCTTTACTCTATCGGCTATTCGATCAGGACCAGTTGTATGTGACTTGAACCGGCCTCTTCCCTCACTTTCTTTCTCCTGTTGGGTGCAATCAATTAAATAATACATAATTTCCAGTGTTTAACGGATTCGAGTTATGGAACATGCTCTTTTAGAAATGCAGGGTAAGGATGCATACGTCAACCCCAAGTCCCCCCTTGTGAACTGGGTATGACCAGTGTTTCCATGGAGAAAAGCGTGTGTGCTTGCTTATCAGCGTATCTTAGGATAAAATAAATAGTTTTTGATAATAAAGACCGATTAATTCAAAATGCCTATTTTAGGGTTAAATAAATTGTTTTAAATTATAAAAAACGGGTTGCTTTTGGTCTAGGGGTTTCTATAATGGCAATATTGTAAGTATACCTTTTTCTTAACGATCTGAACAACATCCTCGTCATGAAGAACATGACTAAGGCCACAATGTTGCGGGGAATGCCTTGCACTTATGCCCCAAACCAACACATATTTGACTTCTTTCACAAGGCTTCTGTGTATATGGTTACAAAAGTCTTCGACGGTGCACCCACCTCTATCCTGCAATTACAAATAAATAAATAAAAATCCTGTACTTACTTTCCAGCAGAAAAACAAAGGCACATGTCACTAAATTGTAATCATGTTTCACCACTGTTCCCCGTCTCTGTCACTCAAAAAGTGTTTTTTTTTTTTTTTTTTTTACAAAAATCACAAAACTGAAGCTTGAGTGATTAAAAAAGAGTTTTGGGCGGCATAATGAAATAATGTAGAACTTAGAACTTGATTACTGTTTAGCGACTTTCTCCCAAAAAAAAAATACTAATAATTACTCGAGCACGTAATAACATCAGTCTGGCACACAAAAGAGTGAGTTTAACGTACAGCAGAAAGAACCACAGGATCACTAAAATCAGGTTGTTGGCCTTGTGGCTTTGTATAAACCCTGACTAGCCCCATTGCTTCCCACATCTTTGCAAGCAGTCTATCCAAATTGAGCTGTCAAAATAAGCAGATTAGAACTTTAAAAAGTGAGAGATAATAAATCAATAAATAAATACGGAGAATGTAATCATGTATACATAGGCCACCCATAACCCAAGTATTCAAAAGCTTTCACCAAGGCCACTCAAAAAACACTTTAGAGGCCACCCAAATATCAAATTGTTGTCATTTATGTTATTATGATGTTTCGACAAAAAAAATGTCAGGAAAATTATAAATGACAAAAATGCCCTTGAACATTATAGTTTGATCCCATCTAGAGTTATAAAATGACAAATTATCCCCAAATTTATTCAAGAAAATCAATTATAGATGACCTGTCAAAACATAGTTGCGTAGTTTCAAGAGTAACTTTGTCATTTTACAACTGCAGATGTAACAGAAGCTTAACATTTCGAAGTATTCTGTCAATTCTAATTTTCCACCTGATCTGGCATACGCAAAACCATACTTTTGAAATCATCCCGAACAAACGCAGATGCCTTAGCAACGCTTTTATATAATGAAGCACAAAACATACCTTCAAGTTGCAACTAATGACAATAGAATTCGGTTGTCGTGCTAGTTTGTCAACATCATCAATACCAACAACATCGATTTTGTTGTACACGTAGATACATTTCATGTACTTACGATTTCCCTCTATAACATCAATCAAATCATCCACAGTGGCATCCTCGCGAAATAATAACTACAAAAGAATAAATATGAAAAAGGAGTAAGATGATGAGGGCTATATTTAATAATTCCTTGAACATACAGCAAAAAAATCAGATGTATATAAGATAGCTTTTCTTTTTCCTCCAATGGGAAGGGGAAAACAATTTACATTACGGTTCAAAAAATATAATTAATATATTAACTTGAAAGGTACAATAACACTAGAGATTTCTTAAGCTGAGCCAGTGGTTCATTAGCTGAAAGTTTAGATTACCTCTGCGTTATGAATCTTGTATTCATGTAGAATTTGGTAGCAAAGCTTCTCATCCACATGGGTCAATTGCACTGTACTGTTGAACGAAATACCGCCGGTCTTTTTCTTTTTGAAGTATATCTGCAAGGGACCAAACACATCAAAATAAAAATTTTAATTGGATGTTCTGCGTAAAGTACTAATGTATTTTCAACTTCTGATTTTTGTGCACAAATAGTTAAAAGTTCGCTTTTTTCCCTGTTTGGTAATTATACAGAGTTTTAAGCTATTTGGATGATCATAAAGACTTCTTGTAAAAGTTTTGTCATGTTTGCATCATCATAAAAATACCCTATAATGACAAAACGGGGAAAAAACATATTAAATGACTTAAATGTAAAGAAGAAGTATAATGACTATGACAAGGTCACAAGACAAAAGTAACGGTAACTTGGTATTTGTGAAATAAAACAAAAACAGTTCACGTGAGAAAAAAAAATAAAGAGGTAGAGCTGTATTAAGATTTACTATCAGATGCTTGGGATTACGACATTTTCCAATACAATGAATCAATGATTTGAAACACTACCTGTGGTGGTTTCTTGTTTAAGCGCAAGCCAACAGCTTCAAGCTCTTTTGTCAATATCTGTCTATGTCCTTCACTCTAAAGATTTTGTTGAAGAAAATAGAAGTTAGACTAAGAGATCTTAGAAAAATGATTTTTTTGAGGATAGTACAACAACCTTATTACTAGATACAACGAATATAAAAATGGTTGAACTGTATAAAAATGGTTGATTGTGCCCTCATTATGGGTGATTTGGTGAAATAGTATATATGTATTGGTGTTTTAACTTTTAAGTTTGCTAGGTGCCGATTAGAGACCCCCCTAGTTTATACTAAGTGAAACTGTTACTAGAAAATTCTACCAGCAAAAAAATTTCTCTAGGTTCCTCAAAATATCCCCTCGAAATATTTTTGTATTTATTCTTCCTTTTTTTGTCTTTCCCTTCTGTTCTTTTCAATTTTCTGTATACTCCTTTTCTTCATATTTCTAGAACTTCTTAACAAGGATGGCATGTAAATTTCTCAAATATTACGTCTACGAAATTTCATACCATGGTGACAAATATTAAAATTCTTAAGAGTTACCCAGTCACAGATTCATCAATAGGGATGACTAAACAAGATTTTTTATCATGATGGGGACTTACTTTGGAAGCATCAAGAACCATCAACACAATGTCCGACGACTTTGAAACTGCAATCACCTAAACTTGAAAAGAACGCCATGTCATTAGCAAAGATGCATCTATTAGAACTGGCATGAATAGGTAACTTTATTCAATAAATTAAAGCATGATGTATACATAGGTCACCCAAGTATTCATAAGTTTTCAGTAATGGCACCAAAATACTTATCGATTTGGTTTCGTTTATGCTGAATGCTGATTCCAACAAAAGAACTTGCTAAAAAAACGTAATTATAAAATACATGCAAGTTTGAAACTTTTATCACAACTTAAGTTGTAAAACAACAAACCATGAATCTACTCAATGGAGTCAGCTATAGATGGATATCATGGGATTGTCAAAACATACTTGAGTAGATGTAGATTTAATGGCATTTTGTCATGTTACAGACTCTACTACTCTAGACAGAACAAAGCATAAAATTTAGGGGCATTTTGTCATTTTAATAATCTTCTATTCTTCTGGCAAAAAAACTTGTTGGAATCAGCATAAAGAAACCAGCTTGATACTTAGATGGCCTATTTGAATACCTAGGTGGCCTATGTATCATAATCCTATCACTTAATATGCATTATTTTCTGATTGAAGACTTTCCTATTATATAAGTGCAAGAATTGTATTTCCCATGTAATGCATTTATTAAACTTGGAAAAAAAATAAAAATCACCACCAAAAAAATGTCAAACAATCATATTAAACAAAATAAACTTACCTGCCTACCACGCCCCTTTCCCTCAGAAGCTCCTTCAATGATTCCAGGAAGATCAAGTAACTGAATTTTAGTACCATTGTAGTGAATAATCCCAGGAATACAAGTGAGTGTTGTAAACTCGTATGCTGCAGCTTCCGATTGAGTTCCAGTCAACATGGTTAAGAGCGTAGACTTTCCCACACTGTATAAAAATAAGAATGTCAGAATACTGAGAAATGATCACAGCCAGTTCATCATGTGTGTTGGGACTTGAAATACATGCTTTAAGCTGAACTCAGCCACTAAATATGTTAAAAACAAAGGCCAAACCTAACAATAACATCACGATATTAAAATCATAATTGGTTATTTGGCTTTGCATTGGTTTTTATTTTTGTTTTTAGGTTTTTGCAGAAAATTCCAGTGTACTTAAAGTTTGGTCCGCTTTAGTCAACGTACTTGTATATTTGAGTCATTAATAGATGGCTGTTCGTTCTGTTTGGGTCATTATAGGGTATTTTAATGATGACCCATACAAACAGTTTTACAACAAGTCCACGTAATGACCCAAAACCGCACTAAAGGATGGCATAATGACCCAGATGGGACATAAAGCCATTTTGTAATCACTCAAGTGTACAAATAATATAAAATGATTAAAACCGGACAAATGAGAAAGTACAACGTATTTTACACAAACGAAAAAAGTAGACTTTGTGTTGGTAGGGAAGAAGGAGCCATAAGATCAGTATCCATAACAAACCTCGGAAATCCTATAAGTGCAACACGACCATGACCATATTTTGTAACCTCAAAACCCTCTCCAGCTCCACTAGAACCCTGTTTATCATAAATGGAATATAAAGGGGTATATAATAAAAGAAAAAAACGCAGTCAACTATGTACATGAAAAAACAACATGAGAGCATTAATAAAGTGAACAAACAGTATAGCAATCAAGTCACTTAAAAAAATATAATATCAACTGCTTACTTTTGGTGGCTCTAACAGTTGTGTCCTTAGCTTTGCTATCTTAGCCTTGAGCTGACCCAAATGATATTCTGTATTATGAAAAGTCAATATATGCAAAATAATCTTTCATATAAATGGCACACAAGTAGATAATCAAATACACCAATTTAGAGATTCAAGCTTCAACTAGAATCAAACAAAGCGCACAATAGATAAGCATTATTTACTTGTAGACGTAGATATGTAACCAAAAGCAAGAAGCATGACTATAGAAAAGTACCAAGTGTATTCTCTGAATATAATTTAGACAATTAACATCTTATTTTCCTCAAACGGTCCATGTTACATGCTATCATTCAGTGATGTAGCAAACCAACAATAGAAGTGAAAACAATTTCAAAACTGTAAGAACATAAACTATATGCAAGCCATTTATTCATAACCTGTAGCTTTATTTTTCTGAGTCCGAGCCATCTCAGCTTCAATTTCTTTGATCCTTTCTATGATCCCCATCTTTCTTTACGATAAGCTGTAGACACATAAAAGAACCGTATTAGCACAACAGTTTTGCATTGATTATGAGTTTCAAGTTCCAACCATGCAAGGAACTAAGTAATCAACAAGAAAGTAAGAAACACAAGCACAACATCTTATTTACTACAACTTCAAGAGTGGTAACAGTGTAGAAATGAAAATTAATATAACGCATCGAAACCAATCCAAATATGTCTTAAGAAATTAACACAAAAGAAAAAAGTCAGACAAACAAAGCCAAACAAATTCCCCTAACTAAACGGTTAACTTACAGCGAATCTGAGCCTACAGACCGATACGTTCCTATATCCACATCTGTACGAGTCCCTGCATGATGTATTTTATTTTATCACACGCAGCGGGATAGCCATACCATTGAATGTTCTTATGTAGTGAGTTAGTTGCTTTGTTTAAATTCAGTGTAAGCAGAAATGAATTAGTGAGAATCTTTGTTTCCCTTTAATTACCACTCGTTTCAGCCATTTGATTAAACGATTGGTTTCGTATGCGAACAAACACATTGTAGACTAAAACAAGGTATAAGAACAAGTGAAAACAGATGCATGTCTATTAGTGCTAAAAGTGTAGGCAACTAGATTAGCTAACAGATTTATATTAACAAAAACAGAATTCAAACACATATTACGCAAATTAAACATCGAGTAAACCTAGAGGCTGGAATTAGGCGAACAATAATAGAAGAAGGAGGTGCAATGAAATCGTAAGGCGAATAATAATAATAGATACCTGAAGACAGTTGATCTGAGGAATCAGAGAAGGTGAAGAAGGTAGGATGTGGTTCGAGTGAGTGTGAAGATGGCTGCTAATAAGTAAGTAATAACCCTCTTTCTTTCTTTCACTGCTAGTGTGTGTGTGTGTGTGATGATGATGATGGAGGGATGACGATCACTGCTGTGTGTTATGCGATTTAAGTCCATTTCCGAGCCCAGCCCAATACTTAGTTTATCATAAGACCAATGTTTTGAAACCCGGATCGAACCGGACTGACTGGTCTGACTAGGAAATAGACCCCCGGGCGGTCTGAGTTGATGGGTTGGACCGGGGTTTTAGGGGTTGAATCAGTATCTTTTGATTTTTTCTGGGTTTTGTTGGGTTTCTTGGCTGGACTGGTGACTTGGTGGTGGCTTCGGTTCGACGTCCGGTCCAGTCTAAAAACATTAATGAAGATATCTATCATTTCTTATTACAAATAGAGATGCGCAAAAAAAACGAGTTCCAAAACCAACCCAGTTCCTACCTGGTGGTAGGAGGACCTAGACCGGTCCTAGTGTATCTAATGGGTCCTGCTCGGTTCTCATTTTTTGTCTTCATTTTCGGATAGGAACCGGTTTTTACCGTTGAAATTGATGGAATCAATTTTTGACAAAGTATTTATTTATTTTGTGGTTAACAGATTTTAATAATATATGCAACAAAACACATCAGTGTTTTTTTTCCTATATTTCACACAAATACACATTTATAAGCATTTTACCAACTTTTTTTTTGTTACCGATCTATGCAATTTCATAAAACGAGTGTCAATTACTCATGGTGGCTGGTTACCAAATTAACATTTGAGTAGGGGCGGATCTAGCACATGTTGAGGGAGTGTGCGTGCTACCCCTTAACTTTTCTCTGAAGTGCATTTTTTTCGTTTTATGTATAAGATACTCCCAAGCAATGATGTATCACAAGTTATACGTTTTTATATCAATTAATCCTCAGTTTATTAGAAAACTCTGTAATTTTCATTGATTTTGATACTCATTTGAGTTGTTTGTGAAATTACAATTATGGGCAACACACTAACGAAGAAACGAAGACTTTTGGCGCTTTTTTTAAGAAATACTGCAAAGTCCATGAATGTGCACGGTCGTGCACCCTCACATGCATGACCGTGCTCGATCAATGCCAACCAACACCGTCGGTGCAAACACGAGCACGGGAAATATTAGGATCAAAATGCCCTTCAACAATCGTGTGACCCATGATAGTCTCGAAAGTACAAGAACAGTGCCCACGATCGTGTAAGCCATTATTGTGCACACACGATCGTGCCTCGAAAAATTTGTCCGAACTTAGTCGAAATATGGAAAAAAACAAATATCGTCAGTCGGAGAAGACTATTGTGCCTAACCATGCACGATCGTGCTCTATCATGTGCACGGTTGTGCACCTTTCCATAGTCGTTATAAAAACAAACCATTTTCTTTGTTTGAGTGTTGTTAGGTCTTGAGATGATATTCCAGTCCCGCAGATGAATAAAAGTGTGAATTTAATGTATTATTAATAATTTGTTGGAATAAATGTACGTTATGTCATGTATATTTATTAGTAGTCATTATAATCATTTGTATTATGTTTGATCAATTGCTAAATACTCTAAGCCCATAACTGATTAGTCCTTGATGGACGGACTTATCATTAGTTGGGCCTAACTAGGGTGTCCCCTGGGTATGCATAAATAGGAAGAGATTACTAGGATTAAGGGATACCATAACATTATCAACATAACACCATAATATTTCGTAACCCTCCCCCTCTCTCCCATAACCGATTCCTGCTAGGGATCATTAGCCATCATAATTGCATACCCTAAAGGGAACTCAAACACACTGACAGTTATGTCGACCTCATCGCTCTCAACATCAGTAGCAGGTCTCAAGAATCTCTCAGGTATATGTTTATGTGTTTTCCATTACATACTAACAAAATCGAACCAACATAATTGAGGTGTAGCTACATCGGTTGTTGGGTTGAAATATGAAGACAACAATTGGAGAGGTCCTGAGGTTGTAGCCTTGCTTCAATGGTGAAATTCATACATATATACGCTTGTATTAATACAGGATGGTGGTAATGGTACACCCCTCTATACACAACATATAGCTCTATAATCAAGTATAGGTTTATACGCGGCGTATAGGCCTACACGTAACGTATAGGAGGCCACAACATTCTCATTGTCAGACTCCTTATGCATCACATATGACCCTATATGCGGTGCATAAGGCAACACGGTGTGCAAATAAAGAGTTCGGTGTGCCAATACAAGAAGCCTTAATATGTTGTAACAAGGGAAAATATGGGAAAAGGAGATGCTGACTCATACCACCATATGAAAAGATGAAAAGAGGGATAAAAAATGGTATTTAAAATAGAGGGTTATATCTTCTTACATAAGAGAGAGGATGTGACCGAAGCTAAGCCTAATAGACCGGATAACGTTTGAGCCCAAATATAAAGCATAGTCAAACATGAGACATCGGGGGGGGGGGGGGGGGGTGAACCTTTGATAAAATTTTGCAGTACAAAAGGCCATTCATAAATTCGTTAAACACTGATGTGGCTAAGAAGTCAAAGTGGAATCTATACAAAACATTTGTTCATTCGCATAAATACAACAACTATTAAAGACATCGTTTATCAGTGAAATTAAGCATTATGGTTAAGGATAATAGGTTAAATACGTCATTTGGCAAAAAAAAAAAAAAAAAAAAAAAAAAAAACTAGACACCAATGTGATTTATCCAAAGCACAACTATAGATAAAAAAAAAAGCGATGAAGATTGATGTCGCATAACAAGAATACCATATAAGTAAGTGTTTATTACTTAAAGCGTTCATCATCCTATTAAGAATGTTTGGAAAAAAAAAGCTTTGTCACCTTGATTCCCGAAGCATTCTCAAGTTATACTATAAAAGTTACACGGTTAGATCAATTTTTTAAATTTAATTAAATAATAAGAAAATATGAGCGTTTTACCAACATGCTTTTTTTTTTTAAGTTTGTAATTTTTATATTGACTAACATAAACATATGTTTAACAAACTATAACATGTTAACGCAATAAGAATATGTAAACGTAAAACGTTTAGTTAACAATGTCTTTGTCATTTGATAAATATTGGTAACTCTCGGATATAGTATTAGAGCGAAAAGATCTGTTAGATAATGAACAATTGATTTTAAGCCATATTTGAAGATTAATCAACAATTTGAAGTACTTTTCTTACGTCTTCTTGCTAAACCAACATTTATATATATTTAGATGTAGGAGATTTTTTTTTTTTTTGAAATAAGAAGTCTATTTGACACACTCCACCTTGATTTATAAACATGTTAAAGAAATTTGATAGTAATAATAACGACAGACAAAATGATAAAATACAGTAAAGTAATGGTAAATGATTTTTTTCCAATTCTTTAGTTGTTACCATTTACTTGAAAGCAACTAGTAATTCTTTCAAAATCATATTTATTAAATAAATAGGATGTAAAACACACTTTCATCAAGGTTTATAACTCTATGTTGTACTTAACATGTGATTTCAGGAAGAAAAAAAAAAAAATAGCTAAGCTAAGCTAAGCAATGATTTATTTATTTATAAATTGAGTCGACTCATTCTCATCTCCTCCACTCTTTCTTTCTTTCTTTTCCTTCTGTCTAGTTTCCTTCTCCATCGACAAAGCTTCCTTGTTACAGTCACTCTGCTCATAATAATAATAATAATCGATTATCCTCATCCCTACATCATGTTATAATAATAATATATTAATAACCCTTAACCCATTCCATTCCATTGTTCTCTGAATCTAAACTAAACCAAACCATGGCTGATGGTTCGTCATCATCCCCAATTCCATCAACCATTACCACACCCATCGATCAACAACAATCTTTATCCCAAACCCTACCTGACACCACCATTAATCAAATCACATCATCTCAATCACAACAAAATTCCCAATCTACCCTTCTCTCTCAACAACAACAACAATTACTTCAACAACAACAGAATAATAATAATAATAATAATATTAATAATAATAATAATAATAACAATAACAGTAATAATAATAATAATATGATGGGAACAACGGCTAATTTCCAAATACATCAACAGGGTTTACAACGCTCTCCATCAATGTCACGTGCTAATCACATGCCACAGCAACAGCAGCAGCAACAACAACAGCCACAGTATAATTTGGGTGCGGGTAATGCTGCAAGAATTTACGGGCAGGTGAATTTTGGCGGCGGGCAGCAACAACCTCAACAGAATCAACAAATTGGGCAGATTGGGAATGCGAATATAGCTCGCTCTAACTTGATGGGTCAAACGGGTCATCTTACAATGTTGCCTAATCAAGCTGCTGCTGCTGCTCAGCTTAATTTGCAGTCCCATTTATTAGCTTCGGTACAAGTTTTGATCTTTAGCATAATTTGGATTTTATTTTTTACTTGTGTGGTAGGTTTGATTCAGTTGAAAAAGTTTTTATTTTATTTTTTATTTTTTTTGTACAGTTTTATGTGTAAAAGTTACAATTTATAGCACAATTTTTTACATTATATTGGTTAGTTTTGTGTGTAAACTGTTGTGTAAAGGTTTCAATTTTTAGTACAATTTATATTTTTTTTACAGTTTATTTGTGTTGTAGATTTGATTCAGTTGAAAAAAAGGTTGTTTTTGGTCAGTTTAATGTGTAAACTGTTGTGTAAGAGTTTCAAATTTTTAGGGCAGTTTACATTTTTTACAGTCTATTTGTGTTGCAGATTTGATTCAGTTGAAAAAAAAGGTTGGTTTTGGCCTGTTTTATGTGTAAAAGTTTCAATATTTGTTACAGTTTATATTTTTTTTACAGTTTATTTGTGTTGTAGATTTGATTCAGTTGAAAAAAAGGTTGTTTTTTTACTTCAGTTTTATGTGTAAACTGTTGTGTAAGAGTTTCAGTTTTTTAACAAAATTTACATATTTTACATTCCCGATGTGTTGTAGAGTTGTTAAAATGGAAAAAAAAAGGTTTTTTTTTTTTTTTTTTGGGTCAGTCTTATGTGTAAATTGATGTGTAAAAGTTTCAATTTTTAGCACACTTTACATTTTGTACATTTCGCCTGTAGAGTTGATTTAGTTGGAAAAAGGTTGTTTTTTGGTTAGTTTTGTGTGTAAAGTGTTGTGTGATTGAGTTTGCAGCCGAGGCAGAAGACCGGGTTAGTACAAGGGTCACAATTTCATCCTGGAAATACACCTGGGCAATTGCAAGGAATGCAAATGGGGATGAACATGATGGGTTCCTACAATTTGAATAATCAAATTAGGGCAAATGGGTCGCTTGCTTTTAACCAACAGAGGATTAATCAGGGGCAAATGAGGCCGCAACTGCAACAGCAAAATCCACTAGCATCTGGTCAGGTATACATGTTGTCATTTTCAACAACTTAATTCTTTATTCCATCTCTAGCGGGTCTTTGGATATTATCTTAAGGGCTTATCAATTTATTGTCATTTTCAAAAAGCATATTGTGAGATATGGAACTGATCGGAGTACTCACAAACACTATCTCACGCGCACACAATCAGAAAAGAAAACGAAACAGTGAAACACAAGTATTTTATGTGGTTTGGTCGGTGTGACATATATCCACCGGCTGCGACTATTGGGTATTTATTATTCTGTGCTCAGGGAATTACAAGTGCCCTACCACCTATTTATAATCATTAGATTAGGGTTACATACTTAGGGAATAAGAAACTTTAATTAGGCAACCTGCCTAAAAAACCTACTCTGCGTAAAGGGGCTAGGGCCGGTTGTCCTGCCTTGGCTTGAACAAAGCCTACATCCCCACCCCAACACATATAAACATATTTTGAGTGTTTGGGTGAAGAAAAAGTGCCTATTGCTTGTTTGAGATTGCTTATCCCAAACTAATTATTCTAGGTGGACTCTAAATTACAATTTTGATCCTATATCTCCCTGTAATCTTATAAAATATTTTCCCTACACAAGCTTCCAATGCATAATGTGCAAGTGCAATGCTCTTTAAGAATGATTTGGAAAAATATTAAATTTTGCAAATTTAGAGGGGGATATAGGAAATTTGTTATGTATATGCACGCAGAAGCAACACACGCAAATGATTAATCAACAGAAAGTAAACGAATGCGAGAACACAAGGATTTACGTGGTTCGGTCAATGTGACCTACTGACCTATGCCCATGGTCTGCAACCGGGATATTTTTATTATTGTTTTCTGCCTTACTCGTGATGAAGCCTATTTATAATCGCAGATTAGGGTTACAAAACTTGTTCCCAAAGAAAACTAATAAATGGGCTATAATTAAATGAAACGGGCCAGGTCTCCAAATTAATTTGTTTGCTCCAAAATTGTCTTCTAAAACTGAAACGGGCCCAACCCAAATCGAGCCTCCACGCATAACCCAACAAAATTGCCTCCTTGGCTTAAGCTGCCAAAAAGCCTAGCTTATCTGTTTCACACATGTAATTATCTTTGCTACAAATAATCATTTGTTCCACATGATATATTAGCAAGTGAAGGGCAAAATTAATAATATATGTATTCAAAGAAGATGAAAGATGCTTTCATGCTACCTGGAATTTTCTCATTACTTGTATACATACACACATGATATTTGATTTTGAATGTTCTTAATGACTTGAAAGTATATCAGGATCTCCAGTAGTGTTTCCATAAAAAGCCTTTACAAGTTAGTTTTGGTATATATATATTGCAAGGTTTAGTTCCATAAAAACCCGTTTTATGCAAAATATCACATGCATACAGCTTTTGGACAATCCTACAGTTTTGATACCACATGGCAAGAAATATATAAGTTGTGGCCTCTTGACCGTCGGTATAATAACTTAAAAGCTTAATGTTTTTGATAGGCTTCAATTATGAGAATTAAATCGTTTCCTTAACCAATAAGGCAATATTTTTGTCTTTCTTTAATTATGAGACTCAATATAAATAGAGTTTTTTTTTTTTGAACGTCCAACGAAACTTTTATTCAAAACGCTAACAAGATGCTAGCACAAAATGTCCGAGTACAACAACCGAAAACCAATCCGACAAAACATAACCCGACAAACCAACAAGAACAAATATAAATAGAGTTAAATGAATAAATGGTCATGCTTTGCTATGCATGGGTTTAGCATTGAGATAGGGTAACCACTCTAAAGCAACCGATCTCTTTTACATTTATGTTTTTTAATATAAAAATCATCCAGGCTTTTTTAGCTTTCATTTTATCTAGATGTATGTTTTAATAGGTCCATGAGGAAAAATTTAAGCAGGTGAGTACAGTGTATGGTCTTTTTATTATAATTTTTAATTGGCTCAAGTTATGTATAAAAGTATAATAGCAAGTTACTCTTGCTATCACTTCTTCTAGAAGAAGATCAGCATATTTTCTTTATCTTTCGTCTTCCGTTATAGTTGCTGGGAACAGAGCCGATTTTTCTCATTAGATAGGTTCTTTTTTTTTTCCTTCCTGTTAATAGAAGATGTAGATTAGAGCACGTCTTTGAAACAGAAGCCTTTTATTAGAGTAGACTACTCCTGCAACTGAATAATTTGCCATCAAGACTTCGCTCATTTTATCATTGTCACATCATTTGGTTTTCACTGTGATTTTTCCAGTGGTAGGAGTTCTGTAAGTGTGACTTGTATTTTGGGTGTTTATGGGTTATGTTGTTTTTATGGCATATATACATTTGTTTTACTACGTGACGCTTTCAACGTTTTCTCTAAATTCAGTAGCTCTTTATTAATTTTAGGGTTGTTTGCTTGTTGATTGTGTGTTGTCGAGCCGGGGGTGTCTCTGGAAGCAACCTCTCTATCCGCAGGGATAGGGGTAAAGCTTTGCTAATTGTGGGATTTACTGTGTAAGGTTGTTGTGGTTTTTCCAGGAGTAGAATGGAACTTCAGCTTTGTATTTAAATAAAAAAATAAACATAAATTAAATTCATTTGTCCTTCATCAGACAATAACACTAATTTTAGAATCATCACAAGCTGCAAGTTGAACATTTGTATGGTTTTTTATAACAAGGTATCTTGTTCCAAATCATTTATAGAAACAACCATTTAAAATGTAAGTTGAATCTCATTTGATTTATCATCACTTTGAACAGCCAAAAATAGATTTCAAGCACTCTCGAAGTTTCGGTTTTTGTGTTTTAAAACGTTGATTTGGGCTTGGTTTGACTTTTGGGAGCAATTATATCTATTTAATGGTTGCAGATGCGGAAAATTGGTAAAGAAAAGGTAAGGTAGAAATTTTGTTAATTTTGATCTTTGACCTTTTCTGTATAAGATTAACTACAAAATTATGAAGTTCACACGTTCATTTAACGCGTTTTTCAGACTTTCCGTGTGTATCTCGTATCCTTGATTTTTTCTTTTTAACAAATCCTGGTGTCCATGTATCTCAGAGTGTCATTTGGTTTGCAAACATGTTAAGAAAGCTCATAGCTACATACCTCGGAATTTATATAGTTAAACTTTTGGTGGTGAGCCTGCTTTGTGACGTCTTCAAAACCAATAAAGACCATTGTGGAAGTTTGAAGTTATTTCGCTGACGTTAGAAAACTTGAACATGGAAAATAGTAGTATTTCTTGTTATAGGTGGTTCGTGATGTGAGATTTTGTCAAACAGCCACTGCTTTTTACCCCCTCTTTGTTGTCATACGCTAAAAATAAGACATGTCTAAAATTTAAAAAGGCATATATAACACTTGCATATCTAATAATAACAGATTTTGTTATATAATATTGCCGTGTGTAAGTATATATTGACAATTAATGTGAGATGGAGTATTTTTATATTTATTGGTTTTTTTTGGAAAGTGATATATATTTATCTCGAAAGTTCCGTAATTATTTAAGTATATATCTTTAACTGAGCAAAAAAAGTCAGAAAGCTTGACGTCTTTACTTTTTGTACCTTTGCTAATTTCACGAATTTAATTTCTAGAAATTGCAGGCACAGAGCCTATCGAGGACGTCATTTATGAACTCACAGCTGTCACAATTGGGTCAAAATGGTCAATTAGCCATGTTGCAAAACAATCTATCACAACAACAATGGTCGAAGCAAATGCCTGCGATGCCAGCACCTAATTCTCCTTCATTTCGGCTTCAACAACAAAGGCAACAGGCACTTATGAGTCAACAACTTCCTTCTTCTCAATTGCACAATTCAATGTCATTGAACCAACAACAATTATCGCAAATGATTCAACAACAGCAGGCAAATCAGCAGCAACCAATTGGGCATCAGCAGCAACAATTGCCAAGTCAGCAACAACTTTTGCAGCAGCAGTCTCCAAGAATTGCAGGATCCGCTGGTCAAAAATCTCTAAGTTTGACCGGATCACAACCTGATGCAACTGGATCGGGGACCACCACTCCAGGTGGCAGTTCAAGCCAAGGAACAGAAGCCAGCAATCATCTTCTCGGTAAAAGAAAGATTCAAGATTTGGTTGCACAGGTCAGTCGATTTTTAGATTCTGCATTCAAATTAGGGATTTTAATTTGAACTTCTGCATTTGAATTAGGTTTCATCAGTTTCAGAATCTGCGTTTGAATCAGGGAGTTATCAATTTGAGATTCTGCATTTGAATTAGGGATATTAGTTTCCAATATTTGGATGGCTTGCTATAACTAATTTTAGGGTTCATTACTCTTTAGCGTATATGATCTGCTGAAGACGGTACAAAGTCAATCCACATTAATGGTTGTTTTGGTTTACAGGTAGATCCAAATGCAACTTTAGATCCTGAAGTTGAAGAGCTTCTTTTGATGCTTGCTGATGAATTTATTGATTCGGTAAGACTCGCAAACTGTACAATATGAACTTTGTTATTTGTGTATAGATTATGTCGTCGTCATCATCGTCATCGTCATCATACTCAGTTAATCCCACCAATAGCAAAGCTAAGGTAGGGTCTGAGGAGGGTAAGATGTAGACAACCTTACTTCTACCCCATGGGAATAGAGAGGCTGTTTCCAGTGAGACCTTCGGCTCGATAGTGGTTTTGGATCAAGCCTTGGACATAAGGCACATAACACTTAGCAATCGGGATAAACCCGATTGGTGCATGTAACCCCTTGTCTTTTGGCTATCAACGCCACCACATGATGCATGATTAACGATCCGTCGTTTTTAACGTTATTTTCACGAAATTAGTAAAAATAACGTTAAAATTAGTGCAACTTTACTTTTGCCCCCCTGAGGGCCAGCCGTAAGCGGGGCTTTGTGTATAGATCATGTAAAGCTAGCAAAATGGGCTGGTTGGGTAATGGTGCAAAACAGGTTTGGGTTGAAATGGGCTGACCCACAAACATTATAGTGTCCATTTTCAAACTATTTATAAGTAGTTAACGTTTTGGAGCTTGTAAGCACTAAGCATTAGAACTGCACCTGGCACAACTAAAAATCCCTTCATTTTATACACCATTGTAAAACTCCGAAATGCAGTATGTTGTGATTCCAATCCATCTTTTAGTCTTTAGTTCTTTACAAATTATAAGGATAACCATGTGCTTGAAAACCTTAAATTAAAAATTGTTTTTTTTTTTCTTTCTACCCTACAGGGATCTTACCATGTTTTAATTTTCCTTTTAGGTGATTTAGATGTGTATCTACAGTAATATTGGGATTTTAAGTTTATATGCCAACTTTGGAAAATTAGATGAATATAAAAATGTGATCTGTAAATCTATTATGCTGCCACCTCAACATTCTATAATCTGCCATAATCATTCTCATATGTTATCTCTGGTTTCTTTAAAAAAAAATCAATGAAAAAGAAGGCGTGCGATGAATGATATAAATATTAAAAAAACCTCTTAGATATGCTAAAATCTACATTACCAGAAAAGTGTCTAAACGTTTTACACTCCTCATCTTTGACTCTTTGAGGTCCTTATTTGTGGTGTCGAGCGATTTTTGTTCAATGATGAAAATCCACATAGCAACTGGTGGTAAAACAGCTTCATCTATGTTCGCTAAGTGTCAAATTATCATAGTCAAACCTAAAACAGCTGGAATATGTTCTGTTTACTTATATATCATACATGATTTTGATTATGAATTTTCTTTGTAGGTTACTTCATTTGGAGCCACTCTGGCAAAGCATAGAAAATCTCAAATTCTTGAATCAAAAGATGTGTTGCTACACCTAGGTATGTACTATAAACTGGCTTGAGAGTGGCCCAAAAAGGCCCAGTTGATTCTAAAAAGTGGCATATTGGTCCTAACATCTGATCAAAAGCCCAGTTAGGGTCAATCTTAGGACTCAGTAGGCCCGAAAGTGTGGTTCTAAAGTCCAAGTCCCTTGGACCCAACACTTAAAATTCCTTTTTCCATGTAGTATGCATGCATGTAGTTTTCGGACTTTTACTATATTGTTTAATGGGGTTTTTTTTAATGAATTTGAAAAGGTTTGAAACTTTGAATGTAATGTGAATGGAACTGTACCTATATAAATTTTTATATATTATAAAACTAATTTCAGGTATTTTTCTTATAAGCATAGTTTTGTCTTTTATAAAATTGAATTCTTAAAAGTTTTATTTTCAAAATCTTTTTTATTTTAATTTTTAATTTAAAAATAAAAATAGAGTAAACTGCTAAAATCGTCCATGAGGTCAGGTCATTTTTGCTATCTTCATCCAAAAAGTTTTATTTTTGCAACTGGCCCGCAAGTGTGGTTCTAAAGTCCAAGCCCCCTTGGACCCAACACTTTAAACCCCTTTTTCCATGTAGAATGCATGCATGTAGTTTTCGGATTTTTACTATATTGTTTAATGGTTTTTTTTTTAATGAATTTGAAGAGGTTTGAATGTAATGTGAATATGGGCTTTTTTTAATGAATTTGAAAAGGTTTGAATGTAATGTGAATATGGGCTTTTTTTAATGAATTTGAAAAGGTTTGAATGTAATATGAATGGAACTGTACCTATGTAAATTTTTATATATTATAAAACTAATTTCAGGTATTTTTCTTATAAGCATAGTTTTGTCTTTTATAAAATTGAATTCTTAAAAGTTTTATTTTCAAAATCTTTTTTTAGTTTTTAATTTAAAAATAGAGTAAACTGCTAAAATCGTCCCTGAGGTTAGGTCATTTTTACTAGCTTCATCCAAAAAGTTTTATTTTTGCAACTGGACCATTGAGGTATATAAAATTTTGCCATTTTCATCCTATTTGTTAACTCTACCAATTTTTAATGTTAAGTTAGGGGGTATATTTGTCATTACAGCTATTCGTTTATTTTATTCATTTTCCTACTTTATATTTAAATACATGGGTTGGGTTTGGGTTGGGTCGGGTTTGGAATACGATTCTGCTCTGGGTTGAATGCAGAACCCAAAACGCTATATCATATATATCTATGTTGGTTTTAAACTCGAACCCAAGACGTGTGTGTTAGTAAACGGCGACTGGACAAGTAAACTAGGCATTTTAGTAGTTTGGCTTAGTAGCAAAGACGAATTTCTTTGTCAAGGTAGTTTGCTGCATCCCTGCGTCTTCTTCACTGTATGAAACCTAGGACACTCGTGTTTAAGTTCCAAAATTCGTTTTCAGTGATCACATAAAATGAACGCGACCATAGCGATTTAAACTAGGATGGAGAGACGAGTAGATTTTTTTGATAATTACCTTGATTTGGGCTTGGTTCTATGTCGGCGGCCGGCAAATTGCCAGCAGCGCCGTATAAGAGAGACAAATCTGAGTGTCGAAGAATGATTTGTGAGTAAGATGTGTTCGAAAACGAGAGTACCTTGTCTATAAAAGGGTTTAGACACGGTTTTGTGTTTCGCCGGAGTTCTTTATGCTGGTAAAACGAGGGGATGAGACAAATAAAGTTTTAAGAATTGTCTCTTTTCGCCCCTTGTAGCTTGTTGATTTTACAAAACACACCTTTAACTTATTTTTTAAATCTCTTTTTCATTTTTATTATTTCTTTAAACGAATATGAATAGATGAAAAGACAAAGGTACTCTTGATTTTGTAAACCTCAATGGTTCAATTGCAAAAAAATAAACTTTTTGGATGAAACTTCAAAAGTGACCAAACCTTAGGGACGATTTTAATAGTTTACTCTTAAAAATATCTTTAGTTACAGATTTTTAATTTATTAACCTATTTTTTAATAATAAATATTTTCAAAATATTGGACCAATTGGGAACATCAGGGCCCAAAGTCCCTTTCTCTGAGACTGGGCTTTAACAACTATTAGGACCCCACATAGGCCCAGTTTTGCCTGTTTTTTCTACACCTCTAACATTTTGTTATTTAATGCTAATGCCCCAATGTTACAATTGTCAAGGTCAAATGCAGCCCTACATCTTGACCTCCTATTCATATGTACATGTATACCATTTTTTTTTTACGAATTTACTCGGACACAACAAAGGGAAGACCAAAAGATATTTGTGATATAAGGATAAGGTTGTCAAGTAATTAAAACTGGTTTATTTTGCAGCTTTTACATATAATTATATCTTGAACTGAAATGAATTGTCCTATATTATTCCCTTCCACTTCGTGTGGTCTTTATCGACAATTATATCTGGACGTCAAAGTCGACAATTTTAAACGTCCTTGTTTTCTACTAATATGTAATATGTGCTATATATTTTTTACAGAAAAGAACTACAAATTAACAATCCCTGGATTCTCTAGCGAAGAAAAGAAACAAGAACAAAACCACGTAAGTTTTTTGTTGTGTGATATGTTTATTGCCATCTAGAACAATTCTATACGTGTTCCACTATAGAGTTAAATCACTATTCATTTAGGTTGAATCGTTTATTCATTTATTAGATGGTTGAATGGGTCGGTTGGGGAGATGGGAGGTTGGGTAATGAGTTATTTAATACGGGACGAAACAGGGATGGGTTAGTTATATTGACCATAGTTATCAAAGGCGCCTAGGCTCCGCCTGTGGCCTAGGCGAAAAGTGCGGGCCTGAGAAAAAAAAAGCGCAAATAAAAAAAATCGGGATCTAGTGGCTTCTAGGAAATTGGTCGCCTAGGCGGTCAAGGCGATAGCTTTTGATAACTATGATATTGACCCACCATCACTTTTCTTTTTAATTTCTTAAGTACTAATATATTAAATATTTTTTTGTATAATATTATCAACATGGTGATGGTACCCTTTTAAATAAAACGATTTGGTGATAAAACTTAACCGTAGCTGACCCATTTGACCTAAGTGTGTTGAAATTACCACCGTCCACCTCTAATTATCTACATTCTAATGTGCAGCCAGCAAGTGATCTCCACAAGAAGCGTATAGAAATGGTAAACGTTATATAATGTCATTCCCTTTTGATAACGCAATTAATTCGTTTATAATAACTAAACATTTATGGATTCAGATACAAGGACTGATGGAAAAGTCATATTCTGAAGCAAATATGAGTAATTCTAAACCGGACCCACGTAACCAGTTTGGGCCCAATCAGTTAACCAGGCCTTCCCCAAGTTCAGACCAACTGAATCATATTTCAAACCCTAGCCAAAATCAGCAACATAAACAAGTGTTTGATGGTTACTAGTTCAGTCTTGTTTGCGTATCGCTCAATTATCAGGTTTGTCGAATCTTGTTTTGTAATTTCATGTTATTCTAAATAGACGTGACAAATTGGACCCGTTATTATAATTTAGTTGATATGGTTATGTTTTTATGTTAAATGGGTTAAAAAGACAAGTTGCTCAAAAAATAAAAAGGTCAAATGGGTTGAACACTCGAAAGCCACCGACTTGACCATATTAACCAAATGTTTTCATAAAAATAAGACCGTTATTTGAAAAAATCATTCAGACGTTGAGCTAGGCTATTTTATCTCTAACGGGTCAGACATAATAAAAGTATATGCTTTAAAGTAAACAAAGTAAACACCCTAAATGTACTTTTAGAAGTTAGATCCATGTTTTAAAAGAATTGTTGATTTGGCCCATTTGGGTAATGTTTTTCTCACTAATGACGATGACGGGGTAGAGGTAAGACTGTCTACATCTTACCCTCCTCAGACCCTACCTTAGCTTTGCTATTAGTGAGATTAACCGAGTATGATGATGATGACGATGACGATGACGATGACGATGACGATGACTTGTCTCACTAACGGGTCAGCTGTCATGATAAAATATCTACTTATGCTTAAAAAAGTAGCAATGTGTCTTTATGCATAAAGCATCTTGTATCAAGTTGCTGAATAATTTAGATCTTTATTGAAATAATATATTCTAACACACTGATCATATATAGGGTTAGGATCAAATACACAGTGAAAGAAAAATAGGAAGTCGTAGGAAGGGTATCAAATGGACTCCGATTGAACTCATTCAAGCGGCATTGGAATCGTCTTATCGAACCCTACGTCGTTAGTTTTTAGGTCTTCGTTTTTTTGGGGGTTTTAGCTTGTAGTTTTTAGAATATGCGTTATATCATTGTGTCTTTTATGTACCATTGTGTCTTTTTCTTATTTTCATCATTGTGTCATTTTTTCAATTCATTGTGTCTTTTTTCTTCAGCATTGTGTTATATTTTTTGGCACTGTGTTATATTTTGTGGCTCATTGTGTCATATTTGATGATCTATTGTGTTTTTTATATCCTTCTCACCCTTCTCATTTTTTATAGCCTTTGTAGAATAACTCAACCCATCATATATAAATATGACTGGGCGTTATTGTTTCGGACCCGACCCGACCCATTTTGCATGGTTCCTTTTTCTGCATGTATTATTTTTATTTGGAAACTTAACCGATTTTTTTAACTGATTTGTGTCTCGGATTTTGCAGATTGGAGGGTGTGAAACCACATAAGGTGTAAAATATAGGAGATAAGAGGGATAGTTCCAGTCAACAAACAGATAATATAAATTATTCAGCTTAGTTTGATTACAAGTTTTAGTTTTTGTTTCTACAAATTGTGATTTAAGAATGTTTATCTTAATCTATTTCATATTATCATTGCATAACACGACATGCATTTTATATGTGTTTAAAAGGTAGATCATAGTAGGCAAATTGAAGAAAAATATTACATCATCTTTAAATATTTTGTTTATTATCATTGCATAACATGACAATGCATTTTATGTGTTTAAAAGGTAGACCATAGTAGGCAAATTGAAGAAAAATATTACATCATCTTTAAATATTTTGTTTATTATTATTGCATAACATGACAATGCATTTTATATGTGTTTAAAAGGTGGACCATATTAGGCAAATTGAAGAAAAATATTGCATCATCTTTAAATATTTTGTTTATTATCATTGCATAACATGACAATGCATTTTATGTGTTTAAAAGGTAGACCATATTAGGCAAATTGAAGAAAAATATTACATCATCTTTAAATATTTTGTTTATTATTATTGCATAACATGACAATGCATTTTATGTGTTTAAAAGGTAGACCATAGTAGGCAAATTGAAGAAAAATATTGCATCATCTTTAAATATTTTGTTTATTAATCATTGCATAACACGACATGCATTTTATATGTGTTTAAAAGGCATTGGTGGACCCAGAATTTTTTTTTATGGTGTGCGGAATCTCTAAGCCCTTGGGTTGTTTATCCATCAGGTGACACGGGTCGGGTCGACTTGTATACCAAAAATAATTATACTAAAATTATATAATCAATAAAAGGAAACCAAAAGCCAAAAGTAATTTAAATGTTAAATATGCATAACAAAATTCTAAAATCTAAAGTTGTGGATACATCTTGGCTAATCGTAGTAGTTTTGAAACATCAAACGCACCAAAATTATCATAAGGACTCAAGCTATTAATACAAACAACCAACTCAGATGTTACCCCCGTTAAAACGATTTCCAAATTCTTGGATTTACATATCTAGAATCGAACTGAATAGTTAGATTCGTTTGAATTATCTATTGACTATAATCTCACTCATTGTACTTGATCTTATCTACCTGGTATCTTATTAAACCTTATAAAAAATAATAGACAATAAACTAAATTAAAGGACAAGCAAAATAAAGTAGAAAGAAATTAAATAAAAAGAAAAGCATATTAAAAGTTAACGTGACTTCTTGCACTTAAAAAAGAGAGACATGCAACCTTTCCACCAAGTCCTTGCTCGCCGAAAAAAAACAAGGAACATATACACACCAACCTTTCTACCAAGCGCATGGATCGCGGATTTAGCTTCAAAGCATATATAGGGGAGAGGAAGGCTTGTTTCCTTGCTTTTCCTTGGTTTCAAAAATCTAAGAGGTGCGATTGAAAAATTTTATGGGGTGTGGACGAAATAAACACGTATATATAAACACTAAAAAAAATTTCAAGGTGGACGCCGGCACCCCTTGGCTAGGGCGCGGGTCCGCCAATGTTAAAAGGTAGACCATAGTAGGCAAATTGAAGAAAAATGTTGCATCATCCGTAAATATTTTGTTTATTATCATTGCATAACACAGACATGCATTTTATATGTGTTTAAAAGGTAGAAACTATGACAAATTGAAGAAAAATGCTGCATCATCTGTAAACTAAGTTGTTAATAATTAAAGAAAATCACGAGAATAATCAATTTGGGGTGTGTATTTTACATCTTTGGTCATGATTAATATTGCATCTGTTTTATATGCTGGTGTAGTGGTGTGTGATATTTCTTTTTCATTCAAATCGATCGGATATGGAAACGTTTTTTACAAACGTTGACAAAGTATGGTACATCTCGTCGGTTAGATAGAATCCGTGTTTGTATGAGTATACAATCACATTAAACAGGCACTTAAGTGCGATTCCACAAGGTTGAGTGACAAATATCAGAGATTGCTGGAGAACATTGATGTCATTTTATGACCCAAGTATACCACGATACGCATGCAAAAACCCTAAATTTGTGACACAACTGCTTCGAGCATCACCGGCAGGTAATTTTCATCATCTATCGTAAACTGGCATCGCAACGCAGTGGGACAAAACCACAACATCCCAGGAATGTGATGTAGCAGCACTGTAGAAGAAATTGCCTTTGTCCGAGAAGCTGTAACATGTAGCTTCTCGGATGGAGTTGTCAGCTTATCATTTTCTAGCATCCTTGAGTGAGCTTTTAACTTTCTTAAATATTGTTAAGTGGGGATATCCATGTACCCACATCATCAGATGTGATTTTTTTTTTTTTTTTTTTTTGGAACGGTGTTAAACTCTTTTTCATCCTACCGTCTACGCCCTCTTGAAAGCATCATACTTTGTTTCTATGTCACCAACAATTTTTAGAAACAATTGTTTCGATATACGAAACTATTGATAGGAAACGTCTTTGCATTTGGCTCCTCCCCAAAATAATCTTCCATAAGAACTTCGTAATCTTTTTTAAGACATGATTCTTTTAGTAGATGTTGTCGTGTCTTTGTTTTCAACTTGGTTGATGAGATCCTTGAAAAGTTGTACACTACTATTGTTTGTGAAACATCACTATCAAAACTAGTTGTATAAAATCACGCACGTTGCGCGTTTTACAGTCAAGATTTAGATGAGGTGTTAATCAATCAATGAATTATACAATCGAAATTCCATTTTGGTTGTAAACATTAAAAATAAAATAAAGAAATCTACACATAAGGTAACACGTGAAATTGGTAACGAAATTAGATAAGATTATGTTATTTATAATAATAGTATATAATATAATAAATTTTTTTAATAAAATAATAGTATATAATATATTAATAGTGTATAATAATAAAGTTTTTGAATAAAATAATAGTATATAATATATTAATTAGGGATGAGCATACAATGCCGAATACCGATCCCGTCCCGATCCCGATACCGTACCAAACCGATACCGAACTGAGTGGTTTCGGGATCAGTATCGGTACCCATATATATGAATTTTCGGTTTCGGTATTAACGGTATCGGTATTGTCGGGATCGGTATAAAAAGTTTTTGAATAAAATAATAGTATATATTATATTAATTAGGGATGAGCATATAAGGCCGAATACCGATCCCGTCCCGTCCCGATCCCGATACCGTACCGAACCGAGTGGTTTCGGAATCGGTATCGATACACATATTTATGGATTTTCGGTTTCGGTGTTATCGGTATCGGTACGGGATCGGTATGGTATCGGTATTTTACCTTAAAATACCGATACCATACCGATACCGTACCGATACCGTACCGATACCGAACCAATACCGTACCGTTTGGTATCGGTATTGCCGAGATCGGTATAATATATTAATAGTATATAATATAATATATTATTAATAGTATATAATATAATAAAATTTTTAAATAAAATAATAATATAAATAAAATATTAATATTTTTACTATTTATTTTAAGTATTATTCAGTTGTATTATTAATATATTGTAATTGTTGGATAGAACGAATAAGCCAAGGTCATCATTAGAAAAATAGCTTATCATTGGAAAAATTAGCCAATCAGGTAATTGCTAAGATTGTATAAAAGGTTTGTGAGTGGTGGAAAGTTTAATAGAATATAAAAATGGTGAAAGGTTGGGTATTTATATTATTTTTAAATTTATTTAAGGCTCTAATGATTGTTTTGACCGTTCACAATGATCACAAAGACTTTTGATTTTTTTTAAAGGTTAATTTCTTTTAAATTATGTGGTCTGTGGACTTGAACCCAAGACCTTCCACAACCTAGATGTTTTAAAGGTTTTGCCTTTACCAATAAACCACCACCCCATTGGTGAGACTTTTGATTTATGCGGATTGTTCTACCTAGACAACCCACCCGCTTCCTCTACCCGTGAGGGTGGTGGTGATGGTATAGCCACAACAGGTTACAACCCGTAGTGCCTCGTAGGCTCCGCCTTCACCTTTAAGAGTGTATAACAAAAGAAAAAAAAAGAGTTAATTACACGGATGCTCCCTGTGGTTTTCCAATATTTCATGTTTGCTCCCTAGAACTTAGTAGTAACACTGATGCTCCCTAGAACTTATGATTTATAACACTGGTGCTCCTTTGACCTAACGTCTGTCAATCAGTCTGTTAAAGTACATCACGTGCTTCGAGCATGAGGGTAAAATTGTCATTTTTATGGTCCTTTTCACTGCAGGCCCATTGACCAGGTTGACTTCTGTTGGAGAGTATGACCGAATTCTCCCAAGCACCCCTGTTGTCACTTGTCACCACCGCAGCAGCCTCCTTCGTCATCACCTTACGCCATCATTACTGTTACAGCAACCTACCATAAGACCACCTTAAGTCATCACCAGTTAACATCACCTAGCAACACTATCTCAACCTTTCAAAGCCCAATCGATATTATTCAAGAGAAAATAACAAGGATTAATAATCTTACCACAATAATCGGACCCCTAATCTGAACCCTAGCAGGCCGCCGCCGCCGCCGTCACTTTTTCTGTCGGAACCAGCCCAATCGGGTGTATATAATAAGAGTTTTGGGGTGGTTGAAGGTGGTTGGGGTTGTGCCGCCGTGGACGGTGGCCGGAGATCCTCCTCCGGCTGCTTTCTCTCTCTGTCCGGCTCCCTCTATCTTCATCCTTCTCTCTCTTTGGTTCCCTCAGAATCAGGTATGGGTATGGTTTGAAACAACATCGGAGGGTAGGGATGTTGATTTACCGGTTGTTGTCGCCCTCGGCCATCGTAGGGGTGGTGGCCGGATGCTCCCCTCAGCCTTTCTCTCTCTCTGGCTCAAACTCTCTCTCTCTCTCTCTCTAACTTTCTGTATGTGTGGTGTTATGTTATGCAGATAATCCAAGTAAAATGACAATATTACCCTCACATGACAGGCATGTGAGGGAACTTAACGTCTAAATGGACGGCCGTTTGACTTGAAACCCATCCGAGTGCAAAAGTATTAACCTCCGGGACCATACGTGTTATTCGGGGGCATCAGTGTTATTCTTGAAAACCACAGGGAGCATCCGTGTAATTAACTCAAAAAAAAATCAACACGCTTTTTTCAAACTTTAGTAAAAAATTCAAAGCAATTATTACTGTGGTTCCAGAAGGTATAGCTCATGCTTCGGCTTTCCCATGGAAATAGGAGAACTAAAAATATCAACATACGTTTTTCAAAAGTCTAGAAGTCAACATACATACGTTTTTCAAACGTCAAGCACCACAAATATCGTAAGTCTTGAGATGGAAAAACTTGTTCAACTTTGGAATCTCTTAATATATATTATTATTACCAATATTGACTATGTCTTATTTGACCAATGATACAATTTTTTTTTTGAACAGAAAAAATAAACATTAGTTATATAGTTTACGTTTATTTAAATCCACAACGAACGGGCCGACTATCTTCAACCCTTTCAAACGAGAATTTGTAACATTTGAATATCTATACTTACTATATTATAAAGCATTTGACAAGGACTTCTTAAATTTTAAGAGGTACAAATTTAATTGCTTATGAAACAACACCCAATGCATAAAATAACTACATTTTAGAGGCAAATTTGTCTTTGAAACATCATATTTAATTAAAATGAAGTCAAGAGTTAAGTGATATTTATGAAAACACATGACCTTAATTATACAATTACTTAGGACACATTAAATAGAAAACATATAAAAAAAAATTCATTAGGCTACATGTTTTGTTATAATATTTTATATATTTTATGAAAGTTAAACTTTTATAAACTTGATAATACTATAAGAAATCGATAAATCAATAAGGAAAACTGTGTTTTTAATCATCAGGTAACGATTTGCATTTTGAAATTATTACCTTACATTGATACACCTAAACATGCCTAATCTTACCTAAAACAATACACCACCGGATTCAATGACCGGGGAAAAAAGTTTTCGTTTATAATGAATTTCAAACAAAGGTTTCCCATAATTATGGTCAATTGATCATGGTTAAATTAAATGGAAGTGAATTTTCTTTTACAAAAGGTATTTGACATATTGTAATATGCGAAAATTTGATATCAAAATGTATGATGATTTTAATATGTTGTAAATTTGATTGAATGACTATTAATAAAAAGAAAACCATGAAGTTTGATAGATAAGTGTTCCTAATACTCCAGGGAGGGGGGATTGAAAATGAAAATTTATGTCATAAAGAAAAGTTGTCTCATCCTTAAATCCTTTTATATGAAATACGTCAAACTTATTGTTTTTGATAATATTATCTTGCGTTTATAAGAAAGAGAAATGAGAAGTTCCTATATTGGTTCCATTTATATATACTTTTCAATGTAAGTCCTGTTTAAACATACTTGTGTATGATAACATACAAGTCATCTAAGTATAGGTAAATAAGTCATGAAAGTTTTTTTTTTTATTTCTTTTTTATGTAGTTATGTTACGGTTTCGACTTAGGTTTTTCTATGATAATTTTTACCTTTTTTAGTATGGCGAGTTAACTTGCTGCTACGCGTGTGTGTGATTCAATGCTTTTTCACTTATTTCTTGTTCGGTTTCGGTCCCGCCGCAACGCGCGGGTTTCCCACTAGTTTTTTTATTAACTACAAGGATTAAGAGGGTGTTTGGGATTGAGTTTCAAAAACAACTTATTGACTTACTGGCTTTTCCAAAAAGTTAACAAGTCAATAAGCTGTTTGTGTAACCTAAAATCACTTTCTGTTTTGACTTTTGACTTTTAAGGGTGGAAAAACTGTTTTTGAGAAGTTAGAAATCCTGGCTTTTGGCTTTGACTTTTGGAAAAAAATTACAAATCTATCGCCCATACAACCAATATTCACAATAAGTTAAGCGAAACATTTAAAAAAACACAATCTATTGATTTTTTGACGTTTTTCATCCCAAAAGCTAATCCAAACACTTTTTTTTTTTTCTTAAACTCCTTTTCAAAAAGTCATAAGCCAATAAACACTTTTGACCAAAAACACTTTTGCATTTCCAAACTCAATCCCAAACACCCTCTAAATCCACGTAGGCAGAAAACTAAATGTGGACCTGATTTTTTTCACAACTGGACATTTTTACACATCGTTTGCTGCATGGCATGCCACTTAGACAGAAAACTAACTGGGTTAAACCCAATTAGCAACTAACTGGGTTAAACCCAATTAGTTTTGGTCCAATAAAATAAAAATCAAGACAAGTTAGGCTTGTTAAATTCCAATATTCAAGTTAGGATTATTGGCTTCCAACCCAAAAAGTTGAGATTATTTAATTCCAATTCTCCCTAATGACATATGGTTACTTGGTTTTCAATTTTTCATCATGTCATTAGTGGCGGACGACGGTTTTATATACCGATAATGTAAAAATATAAATATACTTAAATAAAAAGAAAGATGATTTGGGAAACAAAGTTAAACTAGTTTTATACCCGTCCGTTGGATGGGTGGTGTGTTTTCTTGAGCATATTAAGTAACCCCCTCCCCCGGGTCTTGTGGATTCACAAGTGTACACGTTACCATTTCATCTAGCCGTTTAAAAAAAAATGTATACAACCTGGTTAGAAATGTTTGTATTTAAATATATTAATCGATGTAGTAAATATCGAGCTGGGGGTCTCACACTCTCACTAAAATCAGTCTCTCTATTCCCACAGGGTAGAGATAAGGTTGTCTACATCTTACCCTATTCAAACCCTACCCTAATTTTACTATTAATAGGATTAACTGAGTATGATGATGATGCTATAAAAAGGGCATGGTTGTATTACCTCACTATCTAGAGCATAGAGATTTGCATCATGTTCATAACTAGTTTTTTACCCCACGCGATACGGCAGAAAAGGTCAGCCACCCAACAACTATATACATGTATATGAACAAATATTCTACCAATGCCTTGCCAACCAATTCTGGTAGGTTCATGAATTACTTTTGAAGTATGTTCCATAGACAAGCCTTATAGCGATCCAATAATATAATCGTGCCCTTGCATTAACCCTGCAATTTTTAATCTATCGATGTATAATTAAAGCTATAACCACAAAGGAACCAATGATGAAACCATCACCTAATTAAATAAGTCCTTTTTTAGGTTGATTGCCATCGACAAAGAAAGGTCTTGGTCTACGTACTTTTTTTTCTCTTTGGAAGTTTCATAGCATCGCTCAAACAATGCATACTTTCTATCTTTTAAGTCACCAAATGTGACTGCTTGGTTCAACCCGTGACTTTCATGCCTAATTATGCTAAATGCCACTTCTATTTTTAGCACTTTGCTAGGCAAATAAAATAAAGAAACCTACATCGTGATCTCACATAAACATAAGTTGTGTGTCAAATAATTTAGAAAGAAACATAGTCTAAAGAACAACAACGAAAGGTAGACGATGGATCATAGTTATACCTCTAACCCTGTACTAGTTTTAGATTATTGAATACCATGCAACCCAATCAATTTTTTTTCATAACTAAAAGGAAATACATAAAAGAAAATGGCAAGCCAATCATTTTCTTTTCCATTTTACTAAAGGTTTTTTAAATATACCCATTTAACCCAATTATTTCATATATTAAATCATTGAGTTTTCTTTGGTTTAAAGGTATCCGGAGTGGGGGGCGGGAAAGGGGCGGGAAGGGGGGGGGGGGGGGGGGGGGGGACACCACCGCCACCCCGGCGTGGAGAGGGCAGGAAAGGAGGGGGCGGGGAGAAGTTGCTTGGCGTGGGGCGGGGCTTAGGTGTGAGGTGTCCCCTTTTGATTGGTCAAGTATTTTTTGTTTTTTTTTTAACTTTAACACAATATAATATTATTTCATTTCCCCCCTCTTCCCCCCTTCCACTCCCCACAATTCCCCCCTCCCCCCCACAAGGGTCCCACAAGTGCTACTTGGCGCTTCATCCCCATCTTCCCCCCCCCCCCCCCCCCCCCCCCACACACACACACACACACCACACCACACCACACCACACCACTCCTTATAGTCTAATAGTAGGGGCAAAAAGGATAGGGTGGATTGGAAGGATTGACAACGTTTTTCCTTTGATGTAATGTAACTGTTTGATCCGTGGCTTTCTCCACCTTGGAGATAGTCGTTGTTTGGTTGTTTAATGAAATTTGCCCTTCAAAAAAAAAAAATAAATAAAAAATAAAAAAATACAAAAAAAATAAAAAAAATTAACCCATTAGCCATATCTTTCGATAGAATGTATGTGTCGATGTAGCGTTTCATTCAGAAAGTTCAATTAAATATAACAACCTTGATGCAGAAGTCAATAAATTCGAGTTCGAGTTTACACTATTTTATATACGCATGAGTTTAAGTTGCAACAAGAATATAAACATGAATCATGTTCGCATTAGGCAATTAACACACTTTTTCCATCATCCATAATTATATATTTCTTTGCAATTAATTCCATAATAATTTCATGTTTCATAACAGTTAAGTAATAATTCTCATTTTCTTGAAAGAGAAGGTTGTCTTGAAGGGTTCAGCCATAATTAATTGGCGTACCCACTTGCTTAAAGATGTATTCATGCAGTTGGTATCATGAAGTGGACTACCTCTTTGAGAGTCAATCCTGAAATAAACTAAGGTGTATTGGATTTCAATAATCTAAACTTTTACCTATTGTCTGACAATAATCTGTACTCAAAAAATTCCCAACAACGATCCTAACTTTCAATGTATTGGCCGACAATGAACCTTTGTTAACTGAGAACTAACTCAGTTAGTGGATGATGAGGTGGACGCTGACGTGGCATGCACACACTCATGTGGATGATGACGTGGCATGCCATGTTAGTGTCCACGTCATCATCCATGTTAGTGTGAGCATGCCATGTCATCATCCACTAACTGAGTTAGTTCTCCGTTAACAAAGGTTCATTGTCAGCCAATACGTTGAAAGTTGGGATCGTTGAGAATTTTTGAAGTACAAATTATTGTCGGCCAATGGGTGAAAATTTGGATTATTAAAATCCAATACCCCATAAACTAAAGCAACTTTTAAAAAAGAAATACAAAAGGGTACCGGATTGGCTCATAATTCTCAAACCATTACGATTACAAGGCGGTGGACGCTGACAATGAACCTTTGTTAACTGAGAACTAACTCAGTTAGTGGATGATGAGGTGGACGCTGATGTGGCATGCACACACTCATGTGGATGATGACGTGACATGCCATGTTAGTGTCCACGTCATCATCCATGTTAGTGTGAGCATGCCATGTCATCATCCACTAACTGAGTTAGTTCTCCGTTAACAAAGGTTCATTGTCAGCCAATACGTTGAAAGTTGGGATCGTTGAGAATTTTTGAAGTACAAATTATTGTCGGCCAATGGGTGAAAATTTGGATTATTAAAATCCAATACCCCATAAACTAAAGCAACTTTTAAAAAAGAAATACAAAAGGGTACCGGATTGGCTCATAATTCTCAAACCATTACGATACAAGGCGGGTTGCAGGTTTAAACCTATCATCGAACATTCTTGCCACATCATCATCATCATCATCATCATCATCATCATCATCATCATCATCATCATCATCATCATCATCATCATCTATTCTCAGTCTAAGTTTATGATTCATCACAACCATTATTTCCAAAATGATAGTCACGGAATTGATAGATATATTAAAAGGCAACGGTTGCCATCTCGACAGTTACATGAATGACCATCAAGGCCCAAAAAATAGCAAATCGGGGCAGAGATAGCGTGAGATGGAGGTAAGGGTTTCGAAACCCATATCGAAGACAATCATCGAAGCAGATGTGAAAATGACAGTGATTGTGATTTCTAGAGAGAGAAAGAGGAAAGAAGAGATAGTCTGGATGACTGGATGGGTAACAAAGGCAATTTACGACACGTGGGAAACACGTGGGTTGATGATGTGTCCAATGCAAGCATCAACAACTCGTATATTTTGGTACAATAAGTAATGCACAAATGGATTACTAAATATAGGTAATTATAATTATAATAAACCAATTTCAAAAATCAAGGAATGTCAACTTTACATCAAGTAATGCACATCTGTATGGTAAACACGCATAGGATATGGAGGAGCGGTTCGATATGACCCCGCGTCAAAAGGCAGTTTTGGCCTGTCTCAAGGGGGCTCATGCCCAAGATTTTTTGACTGTTGCGCCCATTGAAGGTCTTGGGCAACGGATGTCAGCGGTTGAATACAGAGCCATCCTTAAATACCGGCTCATGATTCCCCTCTTCCCGCCAGACGACTCTTGCCCCATTTGTAAAAAAGCCTGTTTGGATAGATTTGGCGAGCATGCCCTTCACTGTAAGGAATTGCCGGGGTTCAAGTATCGTCATGACTGGGTTAGAGATGTTTTATGGGATGTGCTTAGGCGCGCTGGGATCTCAGCCAAGAAAGAAGCCCCTGTTAATTTTCTGACTGACCCACGAGAGGGAAGACTACCCTGCGTCCTGCGGACGTCCTTGTGTTTGGCTGGGCGGGGGGTAAGCACGCGTGTGTTGACCTCATTGGGGTGTCCCCACTGGTGGGACTGAGAGATAGTGGATTCGTTCCGGGACAGGCGGTTTTGAAGGCGGAAGCTAGGAAGGTTGCTAAGCACGAGGCAGCATGTCTAGAGAATCAACATGTGTTCATTCCGTTTGCGTTCGATACTTTTGGATCCTTAGCCCCTGAGGTAGTTCGTTTTTTGGAGCGGGTGCAGAAGGTGGTCCACAGTGATTCGCAAAGCCCTAGGAACCAAAAGTTTGTATTTAGTAGAATAGGCTTTGCGATTCAAAAGGGTATAGCGGCGCAGCTTGTTGCTCGCTTACCCATTATCCAGATGTAACTTGGTTTATTTCGTATTTTAATAAGAGATTTCAAACTCGATTGATAAGAAATAATATTATTGAAAAACATAAAATCAATTTACTTAGATAAAAATAGATAATAAATATAAAAACATAAATAAACAAGCATCCATCTACTAAAAAACCCATACGATGCTACAGTGTTGACAATTTACAACGTGATACTCTATTTATAAAGTAATATATTTGCTAAAATAAAATATGGTACTTTGCTATGAGAAAGACTAAGAACTATAAATTACAAAACTATAAATGAACTTTCTTGTATAAATATTATAGAGTTTAAAGATTCTCCAAAGCTATAGAAAAAACTAATAGTAATAAATGATACATCACTTTTCCCTTTTATGTGATGCCATGATTTTGTAGGCATCAAGTCATCCTTTCTCCAACCAAAAATCAACTAATATTAATGAAGAAAAGTCTGTTTGTTAATTATGAATATGACTTTTTTGTAGCCCATAAAAGAGGTTACTTTTTTTCCACACCTAGGCTTTGCTAACATGAGGGAAATATTTAAACTGCCGCTGCAATATTACATTCTCAACTGGACCTGATACTGTGGACCACTTCAATTGCATGTTCAGTGACCCTTAATATCAACAACATTTAAGACTAGAAAAGATAAATATATGAATCAGTATAAAATATGAATTGCCACTTAATTTCATATAGTTGCAGGATCATTCATCAAATCAGCAAAGTAATAGAAATGATTTAGCCCTTTGATTTTCATGACAGTTATATACCACTCAAAGCTATCTGCAAGATGGAGAAACAACGAAAACATCAATTCATCATGAATGTACCTAACAAAAAGATCCTTAGAAATTGCAAACACCGTCGATTCATTCATCAATCAAATAATAAGAAACACACAAATTTGTCATATACATACCAGTTCTTGATCTGATCTATTTTGAATATGATTTTGCATCCCGAATTTCCAAAATTAGGGACCCCAAACAAGGCTTTACCTATGTTATATATCGCCCATCCACGACGCCTCCTTTGTTTTCCAACGACACGGCTGGTGGCTAGCCACCGTCACTGCTACACTATTTGGTTTTTTCCATCGTAGTAGGCGGTGGCGAAGCTTGAGAATTCTGACCGGGGGTCATAAGTCACGGTCAGTGGTGGACCCATAATTTTTTTCATGGGGAGTGAAAATTTTTAGGCCGTGATTGCCATCGCGAAATACTTAAAAAAATTGGTCTTGTTCGGATCGGTTCATATGATAAAAAGATTAACCGAAAATTATCTTTTAAATACATAATAAAAATATGTCAATCATCACCAGAAGTGCATAACGGAAATACAATACATCTAGAGTTGCACTCTACTAGTCTTCTGTCACACCCTCAAATTCCACGTGCGGGGTTTTACCGCGAGGCGCGTGACACACTAGGATCCAAATCAACGGTCACAATAAACGAAAACTAAATGTAAAATATACGTAGACGATTCATTAAGGTTTCAAAATATAACCAACGTCAGCGGAAGCATAAAACATCCCAAAATGTAAATATTATAAGTTTGACAACGTTTGAAACCATGCAAATGAATCCTAGATGTCGTGCTACCCCGTGCGCCTATCAACAGCTGCTACCTTAGCGACCTGAGAAAACATGCTAAAAACTTCAGCACAAAATGCTAGAGGGTTCACAGGTTTTAAGTAAAACGTTTTCCAAAAGTTTTGAATGATCCATCATGTTACTACTATGTTATAAGGACGCTAGCTAGGCGTATGAACCCGCTAATACGATACCATGTATGCACCACCCGTATGAACTAACCGAACTGCCAAAACGCGACTAACTGAACTACCGAACCATGGCGAACTGAACGTCTGAACCACGACCAACCGAACTACCGATCCACGGCTAACTGAACTGCCGACCCTCGACTAACTGAACTGGGTTTACACATATCGTACAACAAACACAAGGTAACACTAGTATAACATGATTTATATGATTACAAGTACGTAGCATGTTTCTCCCCCGAAAACGTAAACACTAAAAGAGGGTTCGTGAAACTCACCTTAGATTGCGTCTTCTAAAATAGAATACCCAACGTGAATTGATAGTCCCAACTACTGATGACCTATCACAAAGTTTACATAAGTGGTGTGACTAATAACCCATATGTTAACTAGTCCCCTATTGTCCAGACCATAACCGTGTGTGTTTGAAAACCTGTTTGAACGTTAATCTGACCACACAAGACAAGACCCGACATCCCATTGGTGACCCGACATCCCCTGTGTTAGTTAAATACAAGTAACCAAGCAATCACACGTAAACATGCTCTTAATACGCACAACAGTTCACCAAGGCTATCATACAGTCCACATACTGCATACACACGTCCAAACACGTGTTATCATGTCTCTAGACATGTCACGGGGTTCCCAATATGTTCCTAGGTGTCAAACCATGTTTCGGGGTCTTAAAATACACTTACAGCAACAAAACACACGAGTAGGCATCAAAACACACGATTTGGAATCAAACAGGCAATTAGGAAATCAAACAGTCAATTAGGATTTCTACTCGCCCTTAATACATGCGAGTAGAGTCCTACTTGCCCCTTATAACAGGCGAGTAGAGATCCTACTCGCCTCCTACAGTCCAGGAGCTACTTTTCGCGTGTTCGACCCTCCAAATCAGATCCGAAACATGTAAAAACACCCAACATCAATCCAAAATCATCAAACAACATATTCTAAATGAAAACCCACAGTTTATCACCAGTCTATCACCCTAATTGCAAGCATTCCCCCAAATGGAATAATATTATGAAAACATCATATAAAGCATGCACAACTTACCCTAAATGGCAAATATCCGGATTTCATCACATAATAATGTTGCAAATCATCATCCTACTGTTACTACATCATTCTAGTACAAACCCTAACATCATAAAATCATCAAATCATATCATAACATCCTAAATCCTCCTAAATCACTCAAACGGGTCAAAACGCATATTATCATTAAAACACATCAAACAACCTTCAAACTCCTAGATAAACATCCTAACAACTTATCCAAATCAGTAGAACATCAAACACATAAGAATCCCCATGTTTTAATCATAAAAATCCGTTCTTTGCATGTATACTTCACATATAACTCATATAAGGGATTAAACTTGTTTTAAAACTATTTTTCAAAGGTTTTCAAAGACACAAACTTTATACAACTAGGTCTAGACCTTTAGGGATCAAAATAACAACATGATATAAGTTTAGGATGGATAACACAACTTGAATTTTGCTAAAGAGGATGTGTAAAGCTTGGAAATGGTAGGTTTTAGGGCAAAAACGAGTTCCAGAGGTTGAGTATGGTGTGAGAGAGGTTTGGGGCGAGTTAGGGTTTCACAAATAATGTTTTACAAGTCAAGGGTGATATTTATAGTCGTTCCTAGTCATCCCTCATGTTTCAGGCGAGTAGGGCCTGCAACAGGCGATTAGGATTCCTAATCACCCCTGTTGCAGGCGATTAGCTTGCTACTCACCCCTGTTACAGGCGAGTAGTTTGCTAATCACCCCTGCAGGTGGTGATTAGGATTCCTAATCGCCCCCTGTAGGTGTTTATGGGTTTTCGACGCGTTAAACACTATTTTAACATAGGTAAGCACACATTCACATACCGACAAGTCATATAATGATTATAAACACATAATACATGATAACTAACACGTTCACATTCGTTCATCAATTCCCGGGACTCGAGACTTGTGTGTGTGCATTAAATCCGGCGATTCTACAAATCACCAATCCTTGTACACATGGTTATGAACAGACCCCCGATGATCCCTTAGACCATCGTAGCGACTCCCGATGATTTCCCGAATCATCATAACGACTCAACTGGCGAAGTATAATGTATGCATGACTCGCTAAGGTAGACTTACTAGTTTGATAAAAGTTACTATCCTGAGTTTGCCGGATGTCATATCTTCATTTTTGAAACCTAGCTATAACATGAGTGACATAGTTAGAAACTTTTAACCGATGGACTGTAATATAATTTTATATTTGCTAATATCATTCAATTACCTTTTTACAAACAATTTCATGTTTCTATAGATGTGTGTATGTGTGTATATATCATCATCATCATACTCAGTTAATCCTTCTAATAGCAAAAGCTAAGGTAGGGTCTGAGGAGGGTAAGATGTAGACAGCCTTACCTCTGTTCCGTGGGAATAGAGAGGCTACTTCCTGTGAGACCCTCGGCTCAATAGTGGTTTTGTATCAAGCCTTAGACAATAAGGCACATAACACTTAGCAATCGGGAGAAACCCGACTGGTGCATGTACCCCCTTGTCTTTTGGCTATCAACGTCACCACTTGATGCATGATTAACCGTCCGTCATTTTTAACGTTATTTTCATAAAATTAGTAAAGTAACGTTAAATTAGTGCAACTTTACTTTTGCCCCCCGAAAGCCACACATATATACATTATATGCGCACATGCCGTAAGCGGGGCTTTGTATGTGTGTATATATAATATTCTTAAATCAATATCATCAATAAAATTAAAACATGTGAACTCATTAAATAAAGTCATACCCGATAAAATGTAATGGTTTTCGATTCAATTACATATTCTTTTGTTTTCTAAGAAAGCTGCTTGTTATTTATTTATGTAGTTGGTTGTAAGTTGATAATACTTAATTCTTACCGTACAAATTTATAAATCTTTTATTTGTCAACTTCAGTTATTAATAAATAAAATGTAAGTTGAAATATGGTTTTCAAGTTTTCATCATGGGGGCGGACGACGGTTTTATGTACACCGGCGGAAGATGGTTTTTGTTTAAACCTTATTATTATTAGAGCTTATAAAATAATGTAAAAGTATATATATAATTAAATAAAAAGAAAGATGATTTGGGAAACAAAGTTAAATTTGGAAGAATAAACTATTAAAGTTCTGATACAACATTTTAAGTTTTTAGATTTAAACATTCAGAGCGATTCTCCGCAACAGTTTGTATCGTTACAATACCTTTACGATATCAATACATAAATACTTACGTTAGCAACTGAAAAAGTTATGCCCAAATAAGATATCGACACATGTATACATTGGATGAAAAACAACAAAACGAACTTAATCCATCATAGCAATGTGATCGTACCGACACTCATTATGGCCTATGGTAAGCCTTTTAATCCGAATACAACTCTATTTATAACAAGTTTTATACTTCCACATATAAGAAAACCATAAAAACAAATATAGTGCCAGTATTTGTATCAATGTATTCGAACGGTGCCGCAAGACAGCTTTGATAAGATGTAGGTTTGTGCTTCGATAACATGTACATTACAATCACAACATGGTTATACTATTTTATATCAACTAGTTGGTTAGTGAGGTTCCACCTTACCAATAAAAGACAAATAGAAAAAAAATAAAACACTTACTCTTCCATAACATCTTGGTTTTTAATATATAGAGTAATATGTAAATAAAAATAGACACGTCACAAAAATGCATACTTTGAATTTTATAAATACTGTCATTTTATAACTGTAAGATAGTTTTGATAATATGTGCGTTTGTGTTTCGAATAATTCATAAATTGTTTTAAAAAATAATTTAAATAGACACATACTTTTAATATTTAAATATTTATATAACATCATTTATATTTTTTTTTATCAAATATAATAATAAACATGAGAAGTGAAGAGGGGAAAGTTTTTTTTTTTCTCATCTGCTTAAAGATGCTTTATAGATGAACAATATAAAAAATTAATTTTTTAGCGTAATTACGTAATTACTCTACACTAATTGTTTTTTAGATTTCAGTGCTAAAATACATGTTTAACATATGGAAAAAAAATTCAAAAAATAAAAAAATAAAAAAATAAAAATTAAAAAATATCCTCTTTCACTTCTCACGTTAAAAACTATTTATAGGATTAGGACCATTTGTAAAAAAACCTTCCTCTATATTTTCCATTCTTGTTAACATGTTACCACGTAATTTAGGATATAAACTAGTATTAAGCTCCACTGTGTTGCGGCGGAGCGTAAAATCATGTCAAGTTGCACCAATGCCACACTACCGTCATCAATTATCAACACTAGAAAATCTCATAAAATAAATAGAAAAGGAGAAATAACACCAAACGAAAAGGAGCGGTAAAATCGTAGAATGCCACACGCCTATTGCGTCATGCTCATAATGTAAAATGTGATACTCCGCATTTTCAGGCTAACACTTTTACTAAACTTTAGTTAACTTATACATATATTCGTAGCCTTTTACTTAACCAGGTTTAGTTAAGGGAGTCTCACGGTACACAGTTATAGGTTATATCACTACTAGAAAAACACATTTCTTGATGCGCATCACGCGTCATGAAAGGGTGTTTATGACACACAAAAGAAAGTCATTATAGGCACCATCGTAAAAATTAATAGGACATGCACGCGCATAATGACACACATTAATGACACTCTTTCATGACACACATATATGACACTCTTTTTTGACACGCATTTACGACACATTTTTATGACACAAGCTTACGACTTTCATTTTGTGTGTCATGTTTTTTTGACCTAAAAAATTGCTACAGAATTACTAATAACCTGTAATTCAATAAATCTCCCCATAATACACACACACACAAACCCACCCAAAACCCATTACAATATAAGCATTTGTCGAATCCTACCACAAGTACTAAACGGTTACAAAAATATTGCGTCAATACATTACATTGGTCTAGACTTAAAAATACAGACCACTTGAACATGAAGGTTGTGGCATAAATTGACCATTTTCACGAATGCTATCAATATCCGAATCTATGTAAACGTATACTCATCCCCTTATCTAAAACAACAATTAAATTAATAAGATGAAAAGGCTAAGATTTGTGATGGTTTTAGTTTCAAAAAAAAAGTATGTATCTTAAGTTCTTAACCTTTGTTGCATTGAGCATGTCCTCTACTCTGAGTTTCTTTTCTTTAAGTTATGTTTCTATTTGCGCTCCAACCTGTAAAATGTAACACCTGAGTTTTAAGAAAACACTCCATGTAGATGTAATATATGCTTTCTTAAGTCTCAACCATACAAAAAGTATAAGATGTTACTATTAACCTAAGATGCCATTGCAGTTGGTTTAATAGCAACTTTCATAATTGTTCAACCTTCTCTATTGGGTTCAGCTAGCTCACCCAGGGTCTCTCAAATTTGAACACATTACTCGCATAATCGAAAATATCAAAATCATTAAATCATACAATGAATTTATACAATAATGATCCTACCTATTGCTCCTTCTATTAAAAAGCCACATATCTCTCATCTCTTATAAAATCAAACAATACACTTTTTCACATTGACACTAAAATTTACAATATAGTACAACAATAACAACCGTGTACCGATGAGAGGCAATAAATTTAAATCGATTGAAAATATATACATAATCGAAATTAAAGCATCTGTATTGTAGCGAAATAAAGTATTTGTATTATATATTACCATCAAATAGCATGATAGGCCTTGTATCTTTTTTGAAGAAGCTTGATGTCGCCTCCACCAAACCACTGCTTCTGCCGCCCCATGGCAGAGAAGATAGCCTGAATGATTAATAAACTACTCGTGTGGGTTAATACGATTGGGGTTGGATGGCTTGGGAGAATGATGAATCAGAGGGTTACAGAATGGTGGTGGAATGGTGGAGGTGGTGTTGTTAGGGTTACGCGAGCTAAGCAGAGGAGTGCGGAATCAGAGGGAGAGGTGGTGGAATGGTGGAAAATGGGTTGGATTGGAAGGATGGAGTGTGTTGGGGTTACAGGGGCAGAGGAGAGCAGAAAATGGTGGAATGGAGTGTCTTAGGGTTTTTTTTCCTTTTGATTTTGGTATTTTGAGAAAGATGGAAGAGAGCGGGAATGAAAACATATGGTTGGGAGATTTAAAATTTTTAGGAAATTATATAATGACACGAAAAGATGACACACAATTTTTTTATACCGTCATGTTTTGTATTGGTTGACACTAAATTCTTGACACACAAAAATGCGTGTCACTAAGTATCCAGATTTTACAAACTATGACAATTATTTTATGATGCACGCTTTTGAGTGTCATAAATGAGTGCGTGTCATAAAATGCACGTCAAGAAAAACCTTTTTTTTTTCTAGTAGTGTTAATAACTGCGTAAACGGTAATTTATAGAATTACCGGATCACATATACGAGTAAATCACCTCGAACGTTGGTGAATAATAAAACTAATAATTGTGGAATAATTCGTTTAATATTATTTGCAATTATGTGCTTATGTGAATTTATTTGTGAAATGACATGTAATTATGTGTATTTAAGCGAAACACGTTACCGAGTCCGTAATCGACACCTGACGAACCGAGAAGGCAATTCGGGTCTTAAATTATTGGGTTAGTTATTTGTGATGTTCGTCTTGTTATGCTTGGCCCAGTAATATGCAAAAAAATAATAATATAGAATGAACTAGACCCAGCCCAAAGGACCCGACCCAGCCCACCCTCGGCCATACACGCGCCACGTAGCGCGCTCCAAATCAGGAAAACTCATGAATTTTGTTATATATTTGACTTTAATCTCAAATTTTCATAATCACACACACAAAACTCAAAACCATTGTCTCTATTACGAAAATATAAACCCCAAACCTCTACTTTGGCCTAATATCATCATCTTAGGAGCTTAAGACGTGTTAGGATCGATTAATCGAGGAGCTTGAGGTATAAGAATCCTTCTTTTATATGTTAATCCTCTTAGTCATGTTTTAAAAGAACAAAACCTATGTCTCCATATTTGATGTAAAAGTTTAAAAACATTCAACATGAGTTTTAATGATGATTAGTATGGAGATTTAACATGATATAATGAATATATGATGGCTAGTTGCATGGAAAACTTGAATGTGCATGTGTTAATGATCTAGGGTTAATTGTAGTTGATATTTATAATGGATCTAATGAGTTTGAATCTGATTAACATGTTAAATATATAGTATTGCATGTATTTGAGTGTTATTAGGCGGTTTTACGAAACCAGGGTTTGTAATTAATGAGTTTATGCATGTTCAAAAACTTGGACATATAATGTTAAATATATAGTATTACATGTATTTGAGTGTTATTAGGCGGTTTTATGAAACCAGGGTTTGTAATTAATGAGTTTATGCATGTTCAAAAACTTGGACATATTTGATGTGCTAACTTGTATGGACTACAACTTGATCTTTAGGTGCTTACATTTATTTCTTCTTGATATGAGAATGTTATTCATGATGTAAGGATTTCATAAAATACAAATATGTGTGTTTTTGATGTGATTTAGTATTTGTTTGTGAATTAATAAGAACTAGTGTCAAATCTGATTTTGGGATGGAAAGTTTATGTCAACTTTAAAGAGTCATAACTTGAGTTTTACAAATCATTAGACCATGAAATTTGGTCAGTAGCTACATATATGAGTTTTTGTACCTTTTCAATTGGACTCACCTTAAAAAGTGAAACGTGTGATATTTAGTAATTTTGGCATAAATTGATGCAAACAGCTCAACTAAACTACCTTGCTGTAGTAAATTACTTTTCATAAATTCAACAAGCTTTTGTCATGAAATAAAAATAGTGACAACTTGAGTAGACATATAGGAACGTTCTATAAAGTTTTGGGAGTCTAATGTGTTGAATTGATATTTTATAAAAATTCGTTTTTACGACACATAATCTGCCTTGAAAACGCAGATTAGGGAAACTTTAAATATGTGCTTAGTTAAGGGTTTTCTTGACTTGTATGTGGTATATATGTGTATGTGAGCATATGTGGATTGTATATGATGTATGATATAACATGAAAACTTATTATTCACCAATGGGTCATCGGGTCAACTTGTGCATGTGGTTACATTTGTGCCACATTAGTATTTCACAACGTTAGAAGTCATGGACAAAACAGGTTTTGTTGTGCATTTCATAAACACGTATACTCATAGAGTAACACTTGTGATAGGGAGTCGTTAGCGGTTCAATGTTTACATTTTTGGAGTTTGGATCATTAAGCAACACAACCTAAGGTGAGTTTCACTACTTTTTTTTCAAAAGCATGTATCCCGCGAGGGACCACTTTATCCTTGGAAGGGACCACTTTAATTCGAGGAGTGAATCTACCTTGCTAGTTTTCATACTTTTCATGTCGTTAGTTAACTAAACGAAACTCTATCGTTCAAAGTCCTTACCTATATACCGAATTAGTTGATGTAGGCAAACAGTGTATTATTGATAGCGCTACTAGGTTGTGCAGTAGCCTCACACCGTGCTTGTGTCACGGGTGTGAACTGTTGACTACATTATTACCATTGTTGATAGACTTTGATGGAAGGCACATAACTCTCTATCAGTTCTCGGTACCACATGTTTAGTTACTTAGCTTTGTGTTAGCTACCATTGACATGCGTTTGAAACTAGTGTTTGTTTTCTACTAAACTTTTGGTTACTCTTAACTGTGAACTCACCAACTTTTTGTTGACACACTTAGCATGCTTTTGCAGGTTGCTAGGGTTTAGGGTTTAGGGTTTAAATGAATCTTGTGACAAACCCGTCAAGATTTTCTATCGGATGATTGGATCCGATAAGATTATGTCTGACGAGGAATATCCAATTAAATTCGCCAATTATTCAAAGATTGAAAAGATTTGGCAGGAGAGTACCATTTGGTTCCCAAAGCATGAGCGAACAAATGATGTACCTCCAGAAGTTTTACAAAGAATTTACTTGGATGTTCCTAAAGAACCCAAAGTTCATGTCACAGAATTCATCAAACCAAAGAATAAGGAAAACAGTTTTCTTGAGCCGACTTACTCAAAGGACCCAGCTCCTGAGAGTTTAAGAAGAAGGTGTGTGGATGATCAATATCCTATCACTACTTATGCAAAGTCGAACGCCAAGAACAACTTTGAAGAGTACCGTGCGTGTTTTAAGTGCGGGGAGAGAGGGCATTTACTTGCTCACTGCCCGTACGTTAGGCACAAGAGGCACGAAGTGGAAATGAAGCAGAAATATGAAAGTCCAGTCGATAATCATTGTTATCCACAAAGACGATTTGTCCCTCAACCAGCACCTTTTTATAATCAAAGCAGATATTTTCAAAAGAGGGAAAATCGTCCGATAACATATGATTGTTGTAACCGGATAGCTACTGAAAAATCTCTTAAGACACCAATGGTGAACACAACTGTTGAAAAGAATAAGGTTCCTGTTAAACCTGTTGTCAAACCAACAGTTGGACCTATCTCTATTAAATCAGAGAAGGTAACCAAGAAAGTTTCGTTCAAAGAAGAAGTTAAGAAACCGGTTGAGACCACTAAATCTCAAATCCGGATCTTGAAATGATCTGAACAATATATATCACCAAAGGGTTCTCAAGGTGCTTCAACTTCACAACAAAATGTGAAATCAGAGAATGAAAAAGATTTGATTGATCAAAAAAAGACCAATCCAAATCAAACTATTTGTGAAAAATCTGAATCTTTGAAACAAAATGTTCAAAGACCCAAGACCAAGCAGGCTTGGTTCCCCCGAAAAATCTAATTCTTTACTTGATATGTGCAGGCAGCTTCAGCTGGCCCTGTGAGCAGTCTTTGGATTGTTGACAGTGGAGCTTCTGGTCACATGACAGGGGATCTTTCGCTACTATTCGATATCAGAAATATAAATGGAGGTTATGTAGCGTTTGCCGGAAACAAGGGTGGATATATTACCATATTGGGTAGTGTCAGTAACGGCATAGTGAGTTTTGAAAAGATTTCGTATGTGAAGCAAATCGATTATAATCTGCTCAGTGTCAGTCAGATATGTGATAAGCAGTTTTCTGTATTCTTTGATGACAAATCTTGCTATATACTCAAGCCGGGATTTGAATTACCAAAAGAGTGGGTGATGTTAAAGGCACCGAGAGTGAACAACTTGTACATTCTCGACATGTCTAAAGCTATGACTACACAAGGCCAAGTCACGTGTTTTCTCTCCAAGGCTACTGAAAAAGAATCAATCATGTGGCATAGGAGGATGGGACACATTCACCTACGAAAGATGAATCAATTGGTGAAGAATGAACTTGTCACAGGCGTAAATGTTAAACATTTTCATTTAAATGACAAGTGTGTGAGTTGCAAAAAGGGTAAGCAGCACAAGCAATCCCATAAGCCAAAGAAAGTCAATTCCGTTGAATTGTCACTTGAACGTTTGCACATGGATCTGTTCAGACCGGTCAAGCGTAAAAGTCATGCTGGTGAATTGTACTATCTTGTGGTGACTGATGATTTTTCAAGATTTTCATGGGTTATGTGCTTGCACCATAAGAGCGACACGTTTGATAATCTGAAAGTTCTGTTCACTCGATTGGAAAATATCTATGGTCTCAAGATCAAGAGAATTAGGAGTGATAATGGGACAGAGTTTAAGAATGCACATATGGACGCTCTTTGTGAAAACAAAGGTATTCATCATGAATACAGTGCTCCGTATACCCCACAACAGAACGGTGTCGCCGAACGCAAAAACAGGACTCTAATTGAAACGGCGAGAACAATGCTTGCGGACTCAAATCTTCCAGTAATGTTCTGGAACGAAGCAATTTACGCAGCTTGTTATACTCTTAATCGTGTTTTAACGGTGAAGAAGTTTGGCAAAACTTCTTATGAGCTGTTGAATCGTCGAAAGCCGAATTTAGAGTATCTAGAACCGTTTGGAGCTCCATGTACAATGCTTAATCCATCTGAGAAGTTCGCACCGAAGGCTGAAGAAGGATACTTTATTGGATATGCAACCCCGCTCAAACGGGTATTCAACAAACGAACTCGTCAAGTCGAGGAGTGGGCTAACGTTGAAATGCAGCGGTATACTCAGAATGTACAGGGAAGCGGTCCAGACTGGATGTTTGATTACAAAGATTTCTTTGAATCATTCAACCTAGATAGCTTGGTTGAAGAGGCTGTATTACGTTTATATTACGAGGTCGAAAACGCAGTGACATCACCGTTAACAAAAACGGATTATATATACAATATATATAATAGCCGATTTATATATATAAATTGTTAGTTAATTTTATTAATCCGATTAATAAAATATTCCCGATCAGGATCTCAGTTAAACGCGTATAAACAAATAAATAATAAACAACCATAGGGGGTTTAGTAATCAACCTTTGACGACTACACCGGAATTGTAACACGCGGGTTACAACGAATCCTCGCTAGTAGAAAGTTCACACCGAGCACGAACCAAACGGGAAGCAACACTAGCAAGAGGAAGGCGGCGGTTGATGGTGGTTCTTGGCCGAACCAAAACAAAAAAGCGGCAACCCTTTTTTCTTCTTGGTGGCGGCCGCAAGAACAAAGAGAAGGGGGCAAGGGTTTGTTGTTTTTATAAAAGTGTGTCTTAGGGTTTACTCCTTAACCCTCCTTTTATAAAACAATAACTTACATTAAGCCCCCTTGTTAAATATCTTAATACTCCTTAATATTAATCTTATTAATATTAAGTCCCTCAAGCCTAAAACAATTATTATTTCATAAATAATAATCCACCTACATGTGAACTTGTCTGATTTGTGTACCAACGTGTAACTCTTCAGATCGTACCGGGTCGGGTTACGTTGATCTTGACTTTTAATTACATCGGACATAATATATATCCAACATGTTCGTGGCAGGTTGTGGTAGTGGTAGCAGGTAGGTGGTAGGGGTGGGGTTATTGAAGAATGTAAGTAATGGTGGTGATAGAGATGAAGGCATAACTGTCATTTTGCCCTCATGTGGGTTCATATGACCAAACTTAACCAAAAAAACTAACCAGGTTAGGCCTAAAGGACGAGAGCTGCAAGCTTTTATAATATAAAGGACGATTCTCGTCAATTTTGAAGTTTAAGGACATCTACTGAAAAAATAGGTAAACATAAAGGACGATTTCTGTAATTTTTCCTATATGTTTGTAATCAAGGGCGTAGCTTTATAAGGGCGGGGAGGGGCGTCCGACCTCCCGAAATTTTCGCTCAAAAGTTCCGATTATATAGTATCCGTGTAGAACTTTTGGTATATACGGTTTCGACCCCGTAACCGGTGACTTCCGACCCCCTCCGAAATTTCCGCTCGAGCTTCGGTATTGTTTGTAATTGTATGCATTGTAATCAATAAAAACAATCATTCCATTATTCCGTTACAAGCCGTTTGGTGAGTCAAAATGGCTAGTAAAGTGCATTTTCAAAACTGTATATCCCAATGGCGTTGTTGAATAAGATATTGAAATCAAACTGTTTGAACATTTTGGTTATTGTGCGAATATAAAAAATACAGAATTCTAAATACCCATAAGAATCTACAGAAAAACTATGTATTGCGGTAAAATATTAGCAAGTTTAACTTACAATTTTGTAATCATACATAAAATTATAAGTTCTAAAATTGTAAATACAAAATGTTCTCATATTTCTTAAAAATTTAGCGTAATCTCCTAATCTTATCGAAATTATGAGGTGCATATTTCTTATTTGACATTTGACGAAGTCAAGTTTTCAAGTTTATGTGTTTTTTACGCTTATAAATATACTAGTAACAAAACCCTCAGAGCCGGTCCTCAGCATTTAAGTGCCTTGTACGAGACGGAAAAAAGGCCTTTTGACGCTAATGAATTATATAAACCAATATTTTTAAACGACTATAAACATTATAGCAATAAACGTATCAAAATCAAATATTAGAAAGACATGATCGTAATGGCTAACCGATGACTCGTGAACCCCTCCTAACATTCTTGATATCAGTTGTTTGATTTAAGAGACATAATTTCTGAAAATCGAATCCAAATTCAGAAGTCAAAACCATTATCAATGACTCAATCACAGCAATATACCCACCTTTATTCTTATAACTTGTCGACTTGTCTTGCTAAAAGAGATTTAAAAATTAACCCCATAACCATACGGTAATACCCCATAACCTTGAATCTACAAACCAAAGCTTGTCTTTGAATTTTAATCATATTATTAAGTTATTTGTACTATGTACAACACCCGCAACATGGTTGACCAAACGGAACCGCCAAACATAGCGTAACTCCGCCGCAACGCACGGATTCCTACTAGTATTATTAAGTTATCCTTAATTTGTTCATTAATTTGAAATGGTTGTTAAGCTTAACAACCTAGCAAGCCAAGTATATTCAAACCCAAATTGATAACTAATCTCAAGTTGTTGGCAAATGATTGATGACAATTTAATTTGTTCATTAAATTGAAATATACTCTCCAGCCTTTTCGGGTTTTTTATACTTCACCCTTAGACCATGTGTAGTGGGGGGCTTTATTTATAAAGCCTCCCTTCCTGATTGGTCCACGTGGCTAGTGAGTCAGCATGGAGAGAGAAACTGAAAAATGGGTGTAGTGGTAGGGGCTTTATTTATAAAGCCCCTGCTTCTGATTGGTTGTTTATTTTATTATTTTTTTTAATCTTTTAACTTAAAATAATTAAAATAAAAGACAAATAAATATAAAAAAATTACAAATAATATTTAAAAAAAAAGTTACAACTAATATTAATTTTCATCTTCGGATTCTTCATATTCTTCGTCTTCGTCTTCGTCTTCTTCTTCTTCCTCACCTTCTTCTTCATCTTCATCTTCGTTTCCTCCTGTGTTTGGAATATACCGAACCGACCATGCTTGTTGGACCAAATCCGCCGTTAACGCGTCATGTACTTCATGGTCGCGAAGTTCATGTGCGTTGAGCATTCTTTCTTGCATATTAGCTTGCGGTAGATCTTGAACGGCTTCCGGTACATAATTTTGGCATATCGCTTTACCTTCATCTTCTAATATCATATTATGCATGATTATACATGCATACATAGCATCTCGCAGCTTGTCTGTGGTCCATGCATGAGCAGGGTTTCTTATGTAATGCCAACGCTGTTGAAGAACCCCAAAACATCTCTCTATGTCCTTTCGCGCCGCCTCTTGAACCTTTTTAAAGTGTGCCCTTTTTTCATCGTACGGGTTACTAAACGTCTTAACGATAATGCTATACCTCAGATATATTCCGTCAGCCAAATAGTATCCGTGTAGGTAGTAATTTCCATTAGCATAAAAGCACGCCTTTGCTACCCTGCCAGAAATGAAATCCTCAATAATAGGCGACTGCTCAAAAACGTTTAAGTCGTTGCATGACCCCGCAACACCAAAATAGGCCGACCAAACCCAAAGATCGACTGAAGCCACCGCTTGAAGAATAATCGATGGTCCTTTTTGGTCACCACGTGTGTGTTGACCTCGCCAAGCGGTTGGGCAATTATACCACCGCCAGTGACGACAATCAACGCTACCCAGCATTCCTGGTAACCCGTGTTCATTCGTATGCACCTCGTAAATTTTTTGTAAGTCGTACCAAGTGGGCCTTCTAAGATACCGGGCTCTGTACAACTTTATTATTCCTAAAAAGAATAAATACAAACATATATAAAAAAATTGATCTAACCATATACAAAAATAAATACAAACATATATATAAAAAATTTGATCTAACTTTAAAAAAAGTGATGTAGCTTGGCAAAAATACTCCAAAGAATCGCGTGTTGTTTTCTCGGCCATTTTTAAATACTCGTCGTTGATATTCGTCGTGTTGCCGTATGCGAGTATACGCAGTGCCGAGGTACACTTTTGAATAGACGTGAATCCCATCAACCCCTAGCATCCGATTTTTGTTTAAAGTAAGGAAACGCGTTTTCCAGATCTCCGGATATACGTAGAAATAAACGTTTGCTCATCAGGAAACGACGCCTAAACATCTTTGGGTCGGGGTAAGTTGGGTTTTCATCAAAGTAATCCTTCATCAATCGAGCATTTGCCGATACACGATCTCATTCGTAATACTGCCTAGTTTGTTTTGGACGTGTAAGCGTACTAGTTTCTTCAATATACCTCGCCGAAAGCGCAAGCGCACTCGTAATCGCATCTTGCTCCAACTCTTCGTCTGTCGAATCACCCTCGTCGCCTAGAAACTCTCTGTAATATTCTCTCGCAATGGATGATGACGCGGGGGAACCCATTTTTTTATAATTTTTTTTGAAAGTGATTTTTGTGTTTGAATAATATGCTTTTGTGTGTTATGTGTTGTGGGTATATATAAACAAAAAAAAAAATTAGCCGTTCAAAATAAACGGTAATATTACCGTTGTTCATGCCACGTGCCTTTATTTCATTGCACAATCAATTTTGAAGAAGCGTTATTAATATAACGCCATAGCTTGCTTTTGGTATATAGCGCCCCCTGGAGAGGTGTGGAGGGCGCCATTTTTCAATTTTTTTGATAAATCACGCTCCACCACAGGGGTCTTAGGGCCCTTTATTTATTTATATTATTTTGAAATAGTGGGCTCAATTTAAAAAGCCTAAAAACTAATCTAAATAGGTTATCGACCAAGATGAAAAACTTGGAAGAAATGCTACAATTATTTGTAATACGAAGTAAAAAAAGATACATACGATCCTTATTACTAGTGTGTTTATATATATATATATATATATATATATATATATATATATATATATATATATATATATATATATATATATATAACCATTAGCAGCCACAAGTGATTGAAAACCATGGAATGGTCAAATCAATAGAAAGTCATAGGTTAAATATTTAATAGGAACGTGAGATGATGGTCAATAAACAATGAAACTTGAAGCTTACCTATGCTTATGTATATTCAAACATACACAACCATTTAAGACTATAAATACAATCTACTACTACTATACAATAATCCACAAACAACACAAAATCGCTCATTTCTCATCTCAAAATTACAATGGATATCACAACTTTTCTCAAAGACAACAACATTTCATCACCTCTTTTCATTCTATCAACAATTGTTTTTATTTTACTAATAGTAAAAAAAACAAAATTGTTTGATTTTAAGAGTGATAAAAACCTCCCACCAGGTCCACCAAAGTTGCCGATCATCGGTAACTTACATCAAGCGGGAGATCAACCACATGTTATGCTTGCCAATTTTGCCAAAAGATATGGTCCACTCATATCTCTTAGTTTAGGCAAGCAACTTCTTGTGGTTGCCTCTTCACCAGAGGCAGCCAAAGAAATCCTCAAGACTCAAGATCGCCTACTTTCAGGCCGTAGTGCGCCTATTGCATTTAAACATGAATTTTTGCTACCCTACTCTCTTATGTGGTCAGATTCCAACGAAACATGGAAAACCCTAAAAACCCTTTCTCGAACTGAAATGTTTTCGGCTAAAGCATTAGAGACCTATTCTAGACTACGAGAGGAAAACTATGCTAAGTTGATAGATTTCTTGCGTAAAAAGCAAGGACACGTGATTAACATGGAGGATATGCTTTTCACTACATTGTTCAATACACATAGTTCCATTATATTTGGCAACAAATTTCTTGATTTTGCAGGTGAAAATGGAACTAATGATTGGTTGAAAGAGTTGATGCATAGAGTAATTGAGTATTCAGGTCGTATAATAGATTTTGGTACGTTTTTTCCAATTCTTGAAAAATTCGATCTTCATGGGACAAGGAAGGATTCCTTAAAAGAATGGAAAAAGGTATTTGCATTTTGTGAGGATATAATCGAGGAAAGACGAGCTCAAGTCAATTCTTCAACATGGTCGTCGGAACAAGCTCAATGTTTCTTGGACCGGTTGCTTGAAAAGGGATTCTCAAACAATCAAATATTTTCACCGGTTATGGTATGTATTTCTTTTTGTTATTATTAATTAGTACAACTCTAACAATATGCTATATATAGGTTTGGAGTTTTATTGATCACAAAAGAACTTTTTGTTTTGCTACTATAATATTCTTATATTTATTTTACTTGGCCTGTTTAACTGGATGGACATTTCATTTATTAATAGAAATGACTTCATAATAATAAACCATCCAAATTATTATTGACAATTGTTTGTCTCATTAATTTGCAATGAGTTGACATAATTTTATACAAACCTTCTTGTTGTTGTATTTCTAGGAACTGTTGGGAGCCGGAGCAAATACTACAACCACGACAGTGATATGGGCTATGTCAGAGCTTATACGAAACAAAGAATGTATGTCCAAACTACAAGAAGAAATACAAAATGAAATAACATCAGATCAAATCACGGACTCTCAACTATCTAAGTTAACTTATCTACAAGCATGCATCAAAGAAACTTTCAGATTACACCCACCCGTGCCTCTTCTTCTTCCTCGTAGGGCGGTTGATACGTGTGAGGTTATGAACTACACGGTTCCTAAAAATGCGAAAATACATGTCAACCTTTGGGCAATGGGTCGAGACCCTAAAGTTTGGGACAACCCCTTGTCTTTCAATCCCGAACGATTTATCAACTCAAAAATGGATTTTAAAGGCCAAGACTTCGAGTTATTACCGTTTGGTTCAGGGAGGAGGACATGTCCCGGAATGCCATCGGGAATCAAGAGTGTTGAAACTCTGTTGGTGTATTTGATTCGTGAATTCAATTGGGACCTCCCAAACGGTGAGGATCCATCAAAACTCGACATGAACGAAAAATTTGGCGTTGCTCTAAAGAGAGAAAAGCCTTTGATGCTAATCTTCAAAGAAAGAAAAGGGGGTCAGTTATATGCTTAGTTGTGTAATTTCCTATTTATTTCGTAAGTCAAAGTCAAACAATACATATGATATGTATAATAATTAGTATGTTGTTAAGTTCTTGTAATTTTATGCATTTTGAAGTTGAATAATTTGTAGTGGTGTATAATTAATAATATATAGGTACTTTATCTATCACTTTGTTGTTTGTTATTTCGGAATACAATGATGATAAAAAAAAATTAACTAGGCAGGTAAGGTAATTGTTCTTTGCTTGGAAATTTTATAATCAAAATTTCACAAGACTTCTATTTTCTCTTATAATATAATGAACATAACGGATTGTTAACTTTATAATGTAAGGTAGGATTTCACAACGCACACCGTTGGTCGTTGTCATTATCATTTTGGTTTATTAGGGTTTCAATGCGATAATGATAGCCTAGGCAACAACAAAAAAAAAATACTTGGAAAAAAATTGCCCAAACAAGGTTTTTAACTTGTGACCTTCCCTTAGGGAAATGCACCTCAAACCACTAAAGCGCCAACTCAAGTTCTCTTTTATTCGCAACCCAATTATATATCATATGATATAACACTATGTAAATGATCAAAAAAATAAAAGCATCTAACCGGTATGAAACCTATGACCTCAAGTTAGAGATGCACCTCAAACCACTTCTCACCTCTAACCCAAGTTGTGTTATAAAATGAAACCATTTATATTTAATATTAATAACGTTTTGTAAAAGGAAATAATAACATATAACATTTGCACCTCAAACCATTAATATAAATAAATGCAACCCACTCACCTCAAACCCGTGACCTTAGCTAAGAGAACCATACATCAAACCACTCCACCACCAACCCAACTTTAGTTTGAAATTAAACTAATTATATTTATTATTAAATAAAGATTTAAAAAAAAGGACATATATTAAATTGTCACCGCCCCTCCTAACCAATGGGAGAGAAACCGGCACTATTCACCAAAACCGATATGACCGAATGCAATGGCACGCGAATCGAGGCTAGCACATGCCCTCGTGTGGCCAAAAGGAAAGCGGTGCATGCAGCTTAAATATAAGGGGGCGGTGGTGCGGGAGATGGTGGTGGCGCGTGAGGTGGTTGTGGCCAATGGTGGGGTGGCCGGTGATGTGGAGGTGGCGTCGTTAGGTAGTGGTGGTTGTGTAGGGTTTTGAATATTATCAATATAATATTATGATGGTGGCAATGTAATGATTAGTATATTAGGGTTCGTGTTAAGGTTATTATATAGTAATAACATTTACACTCAAATCTCTAATCTTTTGGCTTGTTCTTCAAGGAGTTGCCTAATTTTAATTAACTAATTAATTACTAGCCACTTGAAGTTTTATAATTAACAAATTAATCACAAACTTTTATATATCTTGTAATAATATTATTATCCAATAACATTATTATTACTATTGTTATCTAACACCTTTAAATAGTAATAAGCTTCGTATTATACAACTCCTCTATAATGACCATACCCCAAAATTTATCTATTACTGTCAATTAATATCGAACGACAATTATTCGATAATCCGTGTAATTATTCTCTAATAATTATTAAATATATATCCTTGGTCGGCTAGTCGATAGCGGAATATCCTTGTGGTACTTGTCTCTTTACTTGTATCTTGCTTGTCTTCTGTTCTCTTTTTTGAGCTGGGGTCTCTCTGGAAGTAGCCTCTCTATCCCTATGGGTAGAGGTAAGGTGTGTATACATCTTACCCTCCCCTAACCCTACCAATAGTTTTACTCTTTGTGGGATATACCGGGTATGATTGATTGATTTGTCCGATTGTATAAGTGGCTCGGATACCACTGTTAGGAATCGCGTGACCCGTTCGGATCCAAAGCGACCCGAACCATTTACCCGGTTTATTATAAAATCCAAATTTACATATACTATTTTAACACAAATAATATTAATAACATTTATCAATAATCAAAGCGGAAGCATCTAATACCAAATACAAGATATATTAATACTAAACCAAATGCGCAATCCCAATCCAATGATCCAAATACAAATCAAGAACAAATAATATAATCATAACCATAGGGTGTTTAGAAAAATTACCTTTGACGAAATACCAAATAAATCGCACGATGGATCTACAAATGCCACGCTAGTTAGCAAATCACCAACACTTCAAATCACTCGAAAGCACCCAAGAACAAATAATATAATCACAACCATAGGGCGCGGGAGATGGTTGTGGTGCGTGAGGTGGTTGTGGCCAATGGTAGGGTGCCCGGTGGTGTGGAGGTGGCGTCGCTAGGTAGTGGTGGTTGTGTAGGGTTTTGAATATTATCAATATAATATTATCACGGTGGCAATGTAATGATTAGTATATTAGGGTTTGTGTTAAAGTTGTTATATAGTAATAACATTTATACTCAAATCTCTAATCTTTTGGCTTAGTAAAGGGGTCAGCCAAATTTAGATTTGTATGAACTTTGTTCATCACGACGTCTCCACGCTCTACTATTTCTCTAATATAGTGGAACTTCCTGAGTATATGCCTTGCAGTCTGATGTGACCTTGGTTCCTTTGCAAGAGCAATGGCACCAGTGTTGTCACACAGTATCTCGATTGGTTTCTTTATGCTAGGCATAACATCGAGATCAGTAATGAACTTCTTCATCGAGGTAGCCTCCTTTGCAGCATCCGATGCAACATTGTATTCTGATTCACGGGTGGATTGAGTAACCACACTTTGCTTAGAGCTTTTCCAAGTAATAGCCCCACCATTTAGAATGAAAACATATCCCGTTTGTGATCTTGAGTCATCACGATCAGTCTAGAAGCTTGCATCAGTATAACACTTAACTGACAGCTCCTCATCTAGTCCTCCATATATTAAGAACATGTCCTTAGTCCTTCTCAAGTACTTAAGAATGTTCTTTACTGCAGCCCAGTGACTCTATCCTGGATTCTGTTGATATCTACTCGTCATGCTAAGAGCATACGAGACATCAGGTCTAGTACATAACATGGCATACATGATGGAACCAATCGCTGAAGCATATGGAACACCTTCCATTTTCTTCTTTTCCTCTTCAGTGTTTGCACACTGCTTGTTATTAAGAATGGTTCCATGTGCCATGGGCAAGAGGCCCCTTTTTGAGTCTTGCATTGAGAAGCGTCGTAAGACCTTATCAATATATGTACTTTGACTCAAACCCAATAACCGCATTGATCTATCTCTATAATCGTTATTCCCAGAATATAAGCGGCTTCACCAAGATCTTTCATTGCGAAACATTTACCCAACCAGGTCTTATTATCTTTAAGAATAGGGATATTGTTTCAATTGATTAGTATGTCATCTACATACAGTATAAGAAAAGTGATATAGCTCCCACTAGATTTCTTGTTAACACACGGTTCATCTTCGTTCTTGATAAAACCAAACTCTGGCGAGAAAGTTTCCTCATAATCAATTCCTTGGGTCTGAGTAAAACCTTTCGCTACAAGCCTTGCTTTGTAGGTTTGCATTTTCCCATCCATGTCAGTCTTCTTCTTGAAGATCCATTTGTTTCCTACAGTCCGACATTCGGCACGAAGATCAACCAAATCCCAGACTTGGTTATCATACATGGATTGCATCTCTGCATTCATAGCTTCTTGCCATTTCTTAGATTCCGAATACAAGATTGCAGCTTTGTAAGTAGCAGGCTCAGCTTCATCAATCATGAAGATATCATCATACCTTACAGGTGCACGACGATCCCTAATACATTTCTGAACACTTGGTGTTTCTGTTGTTTCTTGAGTCCTCTCAGGCTCAACTTCAACAACTGGATCAGTTACTTCTGGTTCGGTCTGAACAACTGGTCCAGTCACTTGTGATTCTCGAATTTCTTCAAGATCCACATGGATATCTCCAATCCCTCGCGCCATAAGCTCTTCCTCTAAGAAAGTGCCTCTGCGTTTAGTGAAAATCCTATTTTCAGTGGGGTGGTAGAATAGGTAACCGATCTTCTTACCGTATCCAACGAAAACCACTTTTTCGCCTCTAGGATCTAGTTTATCTGAAGATTCTAGAGTGACATAAGCATTACATCCCCAGACTTTAAGGTAGGATACATGAGGTTTCTTTCAATGCCATATCTCATAAGGCGTTTTATCAACCTTCTTCGTTGGAGCTATATTCACAAGTCTTGCGGCAGTTTCCAAAGCATAACTCCAAAAGGATTTTGGAAGGTTTGTTCGACACATCATTGATCGAATCATATCTTATAGAGTTCGATTTCTCCGCTCAGACACGCCATTATGTTGCGGTGTTCCAGGTGGAGTGAGTTGTGAAACTATTCCACAATCCTTTAGATGGTCGATGAATTCCTGACTAAGATATTCACCGCCTCGATCTGATCGAAGCATTTTAATAGTTCTATTTAGCTGATTTTCTACTTCATTTTGGTATTCCTTGAACTTTTCAAGAGTTTCATGTTTATGCTTCATAAGATAAACATAACCATATCTACTAAAATCATCAGTAAATGTAACAAAGTATCTTTCTCCATGTCTTGACATTGTTCTGAATGGACCACATACATCTGTATGTACAAGTCCTAACATATCATTAGCTCTTTCTCCAACATTTGAAAAAAGGTGCTTTTGTTAACTTTCCACTTAAGCATGGTTCGCATTTTCCAAACGACTCTGAACCCTTGGAATCCAGGATTCCTGCGGTTTTGAGTTGTTTAACACGATTCTCACTTATGTGACCAAGTCTACAATGCCACATATACGTATCATTAAAGTCCAACTTATTACATTTATGGGAGATATTGCATAATATGTTATCGTTTTGGATTTCTATCTCATAGATCCCATTGTTGGGTTTCGCATCAAAGTAAAATACATCACTAAAATAAGCAGAAATAAATTCACCATTAAAACGATAATCAAAACCTTGTCTACGCAAAGCATGAAATGAAACAATATTTCTAGTCACACTAGGAATGTAATAAACATTGTTCAAAACAAGTTCTAAACTAGAAGGAAGTAAAAGAACATATTCTCCTATCGCCTTCACTGCAACTCTTTGTCCATTGCCAACATGGACCTCCAAGTCACCTTGTTTCAGCTTTCTAATCGTTCTTAGTCCATACAAAACATTACAAATGTGGAAACCACATCCTGTGTCAAACACCCATGTTTTGCTAGAAAAAACAAAGATTTCAATAACATATATGCCAGAGGACTCTCCTCCAGAAGCCTTGGCTTGCTTCAGTTCAGCTAAATACTTAGCACAGTTACTCTTCTAGTGCCCAGTTTCATCACAATGAAAACATTTGGCATCTTTTAATGGTTTCTTGTTGGCAACAACTTTGCCCTTTCCCTTCCCTTTTCCTTGATAGCCCTTCTTCTTGGTTTTAGGTTTCTTAATTTGACCCTCCTTGATCATTAGCATTGGTGCAGTTTTGCTAGGTATGTTTACCTCAGCAGTTTTGAGCATCTGATGCAGTTCTGCAAGTGTCTTCTCCATCCCATTCATATTATAGTTCATAATAAACTGGTCATATGACCTGGGCAATGAGTTTAGGATGATATCCCCAGCTAACTCATCGCTCAAGGGTGATTCTAGACGAGCCAAGTGATCAACATATGCCTTCATTTTTAACACATGAGTGCTAACTGGTGTACCCTCTTGCATACGAGTGGTTATAAGTGATCGCATCACATCAAACCTTTCATGGCGAGCATTTTGTTGGAACATTTCCACCAGATGCTGATTCATGTCGTATACTTCCATGTCCTCTATGGTTCTTTGAAGTTCAAGGATCATGGAAGCCAACATCAGACATGAGACTTTCAAAAAGTCATCAAAATGCTTAGCCCAGGTTTTATAAAGCCCACCTTTTGTATTTACGGGTTCATCAGGGACTGGTGTTTCAAGAACATACAATTTGTTCTCCGCTTTGAGAACAATTTTCAAGTTGCGGTGCCAGTCAATGAAGTTGGAGTGGTTCAGTTTGTCCTTCTCTAAGATGGACTTGAGAGAGAAATGGGAGGTGGAATTGTTTTCAGTTGACATCTACAAAGTTCAAAATTAATTTATTAGTATTTTATGTTTTAAGTATCCTAATTATTTTATGATCCAAAAAGCAAAATTAATTAGAATGAGATCCCGATTCATCAATACATAATGAACTGGCTTAGCACTGTCCACTGGTACGATTAAGTAGGTAAACAACGATTGTTAATTGTGTCCACTACACAACTCTCCTTTTGGGGTTATAGCTAAAAACGATGTATGTTTAACCCCAACTATGCCCACTTGTCAAACAAGCGATGTTTGGTCCTTTACTGTTAACTGTAACACCGACCTATGTTACACAGGAAACGCGATGATTACCTTCACTCATGATCAACGCCCAGATGCAGGGTCAGCACTAACATTTGGGTTCGATTTAGAACGAAGTGTTAACTCGTTAAGGGTGGCATAAAAACATCAATTTAAAATTGGGATTTAATTTTAATATTTACCATAAATATATTGAATGACTCGTTAACATGATGTGAGTCACACAATAGTTTATAAAAACTAATTTTATATTGTTCGTGATAATTGAAACTCCTTTCAACACTCGACACGGTATAGTTTTAAATACCCTATTTAAACTATGTTGGTCGTATTATCGCGAATGGACTTGTTTTAATATTAATAAAACTCCTTTTATTAAATATGCTTTTCGGTTTTTATAAAACTTGTTTTAATAAAACCGTTGCCATGATTGTGAAAATTTTATTTGTTTTGGGTTATCTAAATTATTTACAATAAATAAACCACAACCACAAAACATAGTAATAAAGTCAAACGAATCGAGCCCTTAATAGGTCGCCCGTTTCGTTTTAGCCAGAAACGAAACGAACTAGTCAAAAGGGTTTCAAAACTATTTTGATATAGCTCCCACTTGACCCGAGATCTCTATCTTCATGGAATCTGTTCGCCTTTTTATCTTCGTCTTGATCTTGTACTTGTAGGATTACAAATAAATTTGAAATACAAATAAAACAAATCTATTCTAATCCTATCTATTACAACGGATCCAATATCCGTGAAAAAATACAAATAAAAAAAAAATAAAACATCACAAACACAACCATGACAAGGGTCAAAACACCTAGGGCTCGATTCACATCACAATCCATGAACAACAAAAAGCTTTTGATCTTTTGTCAAATATATATATATATATATTATATATTATATATATATATATATGACAAATAAAACATAGATCAAAATTATAACTTTACCATCTATACGCGCGTAACCGTGGCTCTGATACCACTGTTGGGAATCAAGGTATCGTATACACAACGGAAGTGGTTTATATATTTAACAAAAACGGATTATATATACAATATATAATAGCCGATTTATATATATAAATTGTTAGTTAATTTTATTATTCCGATTAATAAAATATTCCCAATCAGGATCTCAGTTTAACGCGTATAAACAAATAAATAATAAACAACCATAGGGGGTTTAGTAATCAATCTTTGACGACTATACCAGAATTGTAACACGCGGGTTACAACGAATCCTCGCTAGTAGGAAGTTCACACCGAGCACGAACCAACCGGGAAGCAACACTTGCAAGAGGAAGGCAGCGGTTGATAGTGGTTCTTGGCCGAACCAAAACAAAAAAGCGGCAACCCTTTTTTCTTCTTGGTGGCGGCCGCAAGAACAAAGAGAAGGAGGCAAGGGTTTGTTGTTTTTATAAAAGTGTGTCTTAGGGTTTACTCCTTAACCCTCCTTTTATAAAACAATAACTTACATTAAGCCCCCTTGTTAAATATCTTAATACTCCTTAATATTAATCTTATTAATATTAAGTCCCTCAAGCCTAAAACAATTATTATTTCATAAATAATAATCCACCTACATGTGAACTTGTCTGATTCGTGTACCAACGTGTAACTCTTCAGATCGTACCGGGTCGGGTTACGTTGATCTTGACTTTTAATTACATCGGACATAATATATATCCAAAATATTCGTGGCAGGTTGTGTTAGTGGTAGCAGGTAGGTGGTAGGGGTGGGGTTATTGAAGAATGTAAGTAATGGTGGTGATAGAGATGAGGGCATAACTATCATTTTGGCCTCATGTGGGTTCATATGACCAAACTTAACCAAAAAAACCAACTAGGTTAGGCCTAAAGGACGAGAGCTGCAAGCTTTTATAACATAAAGGACAATTCTCGTCAATTTTGAAGTTTAAGGACATCTACTGAAAAAATAGGTAAACATAAAGGACGATTTCTGTAATTTTTCCTATATGTTTGTAATCAAGGGCGTAGCTTTATAAGGGCGGGGAGGGGCGTCCGACCCCCCGAAATTTTCGCTCAAAAGTTCCGATTATATGATATCCGTGTAGAACTTTTGGTATATACGGTTTCAACCCCGTAACCGGTGACTTCCGACTCCCTTCCGAAATTTCCGCTCAAGGTTCGCTATTGTTTGTAATTGTATGCATTGTAATCAATAAAAACAATCATTCCATTATTCCGTTACAAGCCGTTTGGTGAGTCAAAATGGCTAGTAAAGTGCATTTTCAAAACTGTATATCCCAATGGCGTTGTTGAATAAGATATTGAAATCAAACTGTTTGAACATTTTGGTTATTGTGCGAATATAAAAAATACAGAATTCTAAATACCCATAAGAATCTACAGAAAAACTATGTATTGCGGTAAAATATTAGCAAGTTTAACTTACAATTTTGTAATCATACATAAAATTATAAGTTCTAAAATTGTAAATACAAAATGTTCTCATATTTCTTAAAAATTTAGCGTAATCTCCTAATCTTATCGAAATTATGAGGTGCATATTTCTTATTTGACATTTGACGAAGTCAAGTTTTCAAGTTTATGTGTTTTTTACGCTTATAAATATACTAGTAACAAAACCCTCAGAGCCGGTCCTCAGCATTTAAGTGCCTTGTACGAGACGGAAAAAAGTCCCTTTGACGCTAATAAATTATATAAACCAATTTTTTTAAACGACTATAAACATTATAGCAATAAACGTATCAAAATCAAATATTAGAAAGACATGATCGTAATGGCTAACCGATGACTCGTGAACCCCTCCTAACATTCTTGATATCAGTTGTTTGATTTAAGAGACATAATTTCTGAAAATCGAATCCAAATTCAGAAGTCAAAACCATTATCAATGACTCAATCACAGTAATATACCCACCTTTTTTCTTATAACTTGTCGACTTGTCTTGCTAAAAGAGATTTAAAAATTAACCCCATAACCATACGGTAATACCCCATAACCTTGAATCTACAAACCAAAGCTTGTCTTTGAATTTTAATCATATTATTAAGTTATTTGTACTATGTACAACACCCGCAACATGGTTGTTATAAGCCGATTCGAGATGGCTAATCTCCCATTTGACCCGTAGAGTGGGTTAGGCTCCAAGAAACAAAGGTTAAGAATAAGACTAACTTTTCTTCAATTTTTCTCTACTTCATTTCATGAACTAAGTGGCTTTTAAATACAAACACAGAATTGAAAACATGCTGAGAAAACGTGGGAACATGCATCATGGGTTAAAACTACCAACTAATGAAAAAACTAGTAAACTACTTAATAACTAAATGTAAATAAACGTGGCTTCTTTTGGCTGTCTTCATGGGATGGGTATACGTGGGTGAGCAACATGTATCATTCCCGCGCGCCTCAAAACGTTCTTGTCGTCAAGAACGGAACAAGTTTGCCATGGTGGTCGCCACTCACATCTTCCGGTAGCATTTGGTTTAGTCGCGGCATAGTGCTCTAGTGTTCGCCATTCAAGTCGGACATCGATGTTCGGGATGGTATCAATGTAGCGCCACGGTGGTCGCCATGGTGACCTCCATTCACGTCGAACACCTTCTGTCACCGGTTTGTTTGGTAACTTTTCCCACTGCCGTACAATAGTTGCTAATTTTGATAGAAAATAAGTTAATAAAACATCTCCAACTTTGTCAGAATCCAAATGCATCATTATGTGCTTGTGGATGTTGTGAGGCACAGATGGAGGCTGTGTTGATGGTGGAAGTTGAAGTTTTGGTTCCGCTGTTGCTGAGATTTTTGGAATTGACCAGTTGGTGGGATAAGTTTGTTGTGGCTGTGAAGGTGTAGGTGGTGCAAATGGTTTTAGGGATGGCGTAGATTTTTGTGGCGGTGTTGGATTTGAGGTTATCGGGTCGTGTTTGGTGATGTGGTTAATGATAGCACCGGTAGTTTCGGTAAGGGTATCGATTTTCGAGTTGAGTATTTGGTAGTTTTTTATAAGGACGACTAATTGGTTGTTGAAGTTGGCTTGAGATTGGAGGGTAGCGGTAGTGATTGCAATCAATTGGTTGAGTTGGTCGGAGATGGTGGGCGACATGGCGGAAGGATGGTTCGAGAATGAAAGCACCATTGTTATAAGCCGATTCGAGATGGCTAATCTCCCATTTGACCCGTAGAGTGGGTTAGGCTCCAAGAAACAAAGGTTAAGAATAAGACTAACTTTTCTTCAATTTTTCTCTACTTCATTTCATGAACTAAGTGGCTTTTAAATACAAACACAGAATTGAAAACATGCTGAGAAAACGTGGGAACATGCATCATGGGTTAAAACTACCAACTAATGAAAAAACTAGTAAACTACTTAATAACTAAATGTAAATAAACGTGGCTTCTTTTGGCTGTCTTCATGGGATGGGTATACGTGGGTGAGCAACATGTATCAATGGTTGACCAAACGAAACCGCCAAACATAGCGTAACTCTACCGCAACGCACGGATTCCTACTAGTATTATTAAGTTATCCTTAATTTGTTCATTAATTTGAAATGGTTGTTAAGCTTAACAACCTAGCAAGCCAAGTATATTCAAACCCAAATTGATAACTAATCTCAAGTTGTTGGCAAATGATTGATGACAATTTAATTTGTTCATTAAATTGAAATATACTCTCCAGCCTTTTCGGGTTTTTTATACTTCACCCTTAGGGCCCTTTATTTATTTACATTATTTTGAAATAGTGGGCTCAATTTAAAAAGCCTAAAAACTAATCTAAATAGGCTATCGACCAAGATGAAAAACTTAGAAGAAATGCTACAATTATGTGTAATACGAAGTAAAAAAAGATACATATGATCCTTATTACTAGTGTGTGTGTATATATATATATATATATATATATATAGGAATAAGATCAAATAGGAACCAATACCCTAGTTAGAAACTTAGGAACCAATCTGAGCCATCCATTTTTGATTTTGATCTAGAGGGTATTAGTGTAAATATACATTTAATTAGCTTTTTATTATAATTAGAATTTATAATCAAAGCAGTTACTAAATAAGAATTGATTGGTTTCCTTAAAACTCTCAACCACTATTACGATCATTATCTTGAAGAACAACCCTAATCAACAATTCGTATACATGTATGTATTTTCTGTTTTTGTTATTTTTTTTTTCAAACTAATCAATCGTTATTATTTTTAATCTTCAATTGCTCGGATGTATTAGGTATTTATTTTTGTTTTTGTTAGATCGAAATGTATAATCAATTGGAATTGTATTTGTAATGATTTTGTTAGGTTAGATTAGATCAATTGCATAATTTCTTTGAATCGAATGTGCAGTACATTGAGGTTATGTATTTTTTGATAATATACGTGGGTGTATATTACATTTAGGGTTAAGCGACCAAACCCTAATTAGGATTATCACGTCAAAATGAAGGAGACGCTTTTATTATTTTCAAATGCATATATTACATAAAGAGGATAAGAGACCGAACCTTAAAGGTGATGACGATGAATGAAAAAACAAAAAAGAAAATGGTATACACCAACGTATATCTGTGTCGATAATGATGGTAAATGAGAAAAAATACTGATATACACCAATGTATATATGCGTTCACGATGAATGAAAAAAAAAATAAACTAATATACACCAATGATATGTCGATGATGATGAATGAAATAAAAAAAAAAACTGATAGAGAGATTTTATAGGGATTAAGTATAATAAATGGGGTTTAATAATTATTCAGTTACAAATTTAGACTTGATTACCCAAGCATATTGAACAAAAGTCAATAATACCCTTTGATTAAAATAAAAAATTAATTAATGTTTTACTTATTTACAATCATGCCATTAGCGATCAATGGCTATAAAGTGGTTCCTATGGTTCCTACTTAAGCTATGATTCCTACTTAAGCTATGATTCCTATTTGAACCCTACCCTATATATATATATATATATATATATATATATATATATATATATATATATATATATAAAACCATTAGCAGCCACAAGTGATTGAAAACCATGGAATGGTCAAATCAATAGAAAGTCATAGGTTAAATATTTAATAGGAACGTGAGATGATGGTCAATAAACAATGAAACTTGAAGCTTACCTATGCTTATGTATATTCAAACATACACAACCATTTAAGACTATAAATACAATCTACTACTACTATACAATAATCCACAAACAACACAAAATCGCTCATTTCTCATCTCAAAATTAAAATGGATATCACAACTTTTCTCAAAGACAACAACATTTCATCACCTCTTTTCATTCTATCAACAATTGTTTTTATTTTACTAATAGTAAAAAAAACAAAATTGTTTGATTTTAAGAGTGATAAAAACCTCCCACCAGGTCCACCAAAGCTGCCGATCATTGGTAACTTACATCAAGCGGGAGACCAACCACATGTTATGCTTGCCAATTTTGCCAAAAGATATGGTCCACTTATATCTCTTAGTTTAGGCAAGCAACTTCTTGTGGTTGCCTCTTCACCAGAGGCAGCCAGAGAAATCCTCAAGACTCAAGATCGCCTACTTTCAGGCCGTAGTGCGCCTATTGCATTTAAACATGAATTTTTGCTACCCTACTCTCTTATGTGGTCAGATTCCAACGAAACATGGAAAACCCTAAAAACCCTTTCTCGAACTGAAATGTTTTCGGCTAAAGCTTTAGAGACCTACTCTAGACTACGAGAGGAAAACTATGCTAAGTTGATAGATTTCTTGCGTAAAAAGCAAGGACACGTGATTAACATGGAGGATATGCTTTTCACTACATTGTTCAATACACATAGTTCCATTATATTTGGCAACAAATTTCTTGATTTTGTTGGTGAAAATGGAACTAATGATTGGTTGAAAGAGTTGATGCATAGAGTAATTGAGTATTCAGGTCGTATAATAGATTTTGGTACGTTTTTCCCAATTCTTGAAAGATTCGATCTTCACGGGACAAGGAAGGGTTCCTTGAAAGAATGGAAAAAGGTATTTGCATTTTGTGAGGATATAATCGAGGAAAGACGAGCTCAAGTCAATTCTTCAACATGGTCGTCGGAACAAGCCCAATGTTTCTTGGACCGGTTGCTTGAAAAGGGATTCTCAAACAATCAAATATTTTCACCGGTTATGGTATGTATTTCTTTTTGTTATTATTAATTAGTACAACTCTAACAATATGCTATATATTGGTTTGGAGTTTTATTGATCACTAAAGAACTTTTAGTTTTGCTACTATAATATTCTTATATTTATTTTACTTGGCCTGTTTAACTGGATGGACATTTCATTTATTAATATAAATGACTTCATAATAATTTAACCATCCAAATTATTATTGACAATTGTTTGTCTCATTAATTTGCAATGAGTTGACTTAATTTTATACAAACCTTCTTGTTGTTGTATTTCTAGGAACTGTTGGGAGCCGGAGCAAATACTACAACCACGACAGTGATATGGGCTATGTCAGAGCTTATACGAAACAAAGAATGTATGTCCAAACTACAAGAAGAAATACAAAATGAAATATCGTCAGATCAAATCACGGACTCTCAACTATCTAAGTTAACTTATCTACAAGCATGCATCAAAGAAACTTTCAGATTACACCCACCCGTGCCTCTTCTTCTTCCTCGTAGGGCGGTTGATACGTGTGAGGTTATGAACTACACGGTTCCTAAAAATGCGAAAATACATGTCAACCTTTGGGCAATGGGTCGAGACCCTAAAGTTTGGGACAACCCCTTGTCTTTCAATCCCGAACGATTTATCAACTCAAAAATGGATTTTAAAGGCCAAGACTTCGAGTTATTACCGTTTGGTTCAGGGAGGAGGACATGTCCCGGAATGCCATCGGGAATCAAGAGTGTTGAAACTCTGTTGGTGTATTTGATTTGTGAATTCAATTGGGACCTCCCAAACGGTGAGGATCCATCAAAACTTGACATGAACGAAAAATTTGGCGTTGCTCTAAAGAGAGAAAAGCCTTTGATGCTAATCTTCAAAGAAAGAAAAGGGGGTCAGTTATATGCTTAGTTGTGTAATTTCCTATTTATTTCGTATGTCAAAGTCAAACAATACATATGATATGTATAATAATTAGTATGTTGTTAAGTTCTTGTAATTTTATGCATTTTGAAGTTGAATAATTTGTAGTGGTGTATAATTAATAATATATAGGTACTTTATCTATCACTTTGCTGTTTGTTATTTCGGAATACAATGATGATAAAAAAAAATTAACTAGGCAGGTAAGGTAATTGTTCTTTGCTTGGAAATTTTATAATCAAAATTTTGCAAGACTTCTATTTTCTCTTATAATATAATGAACATTTTCTCTTATAATATAATGAACATATATCGGATTGTTAACTTTATAATGAAAAGTAGGATTTCACAACGCACACCGTTGGTCGTTGTCATTATCGTTTTGGTTTATTAGGGTTTCAATGCGATAATGATATCCTAGGCAACAACAATAAGTATTAAAAAAATACTTGGAAAAAAATTGCCCAAACACGGTTTTTAACTTGTGACCTTCCCTTAGGGAAATGCACCTCAAACTACTAAAGCACCAACTCAAGTTCTCTTTTATTCGCAACCCAATTATATATCATATGATATAACACTATGTAAATGATCAAAAAAATAAAAGCATCTAACCGGTATGAAACCTATGACCTCAAGTTAGAGATGCACCTCTAACCACTTCTCACCTCTAACCCAAGTTGTGTTATAAAATGAAACCATTTATATTTAATATTAATAACGTCTTGTAAAAGGAAAAAATAACATATAACATTTGCACCTCAAACCATTAATATAAATAAATGCAACCCACTCACCTTAAACCCGTGACCTTAGCTAAGAGAACCACACATCAAACCACTCCACCACCAACCCAACTTTAGTTTTGAAATTAAACTAATTATATTTATTATAAAATAAAGATGTAAAAAAAGGGACATATATTAAATTGTCACCGCCCCTCCTAACCAATGGGAGAGAAACTGGCACTATTCACCCAACTTAATATAAACACATAGTTAGTGTGACATGTTTAGCATCATGTGATTTTTTTCAAGTTTTAACATCTTTACTTTTGGAGAAATTACAAAAATAAGTAATTTGATTCCTTTTGGTGACATTATAATTAAAAGTTCTCTTGTTTTTGCTTTGGTCAATAAAAAATATGTTTTTGTATCATGCTTAGGGAAAGGGAGTGTGTATGGGTGTGTGTGTGTGTGTGGGGGGGGGGGGGGGGGTTCCAATACGTATAAAATTTGTAGAAAAAAACGCGTAAATTTACATTTGAATTATCAAACGATATTGGTCTTCAATAGTAATGTGTAAACCCGGCTCAACTGAATTAGAAAACGCGACTTCCACCTCGTGGCTCAAATGCAGGGTAAATGACTAACATTGAGATTGTTAGGGTTAGACTGAGGGCTACCATTAGGATGGTGTTACAATACCGGCTGTTCCATTGGATTTCTTTTATATTTGCGAAAAATATATATTTTAACGGTGTCACATCCTCAAATTCCATTTGCGGGGTTTTACCGCGAGGTGCGTGACACACCAGGATCCAAGTCAACGGTGACAATAAACGACAACTAAATGTAAAAGATACGTAAACCATTCATTAAGTTCTAAAAATGTAACCAACAACAGCGGAAGCGTAAAAACATCTTTACATCCCAAAATTTAAATGTTATAAGTTTGACAACGTTTGAAACCATGCAAATGAATCCTAGACGCCGTGCGACACCGTGCGCGTATCAACTGCAGCTACCTTAGCGACTTGAGAAAACATGCTAAAACATTGGCAAATAATGCTGGTGAGTTCACAGGTTTTAAGTAAAACGTTTCATGAGTTTTGAAAGATCTATCATGTTACTACTATGTTATAAGGACGCTAGCTAGGCTTGTGAACCCGCTAATACGATGCCATGTATGAACCACCCAATGAACTAACTGAACCGTGGATACACGGCTAACCGAACTGCCAATCCATAGCGAACTGAACTGCTGATGCACGACGAACTGAACTGCCGATCCACGGCTAACTGAACTGCCAATATACGACTAACTGAACTGCCGATCCATGGCTAACTGAACTGGGGTTACACAAATCGTACACCAAACACATGATAACACTAGTATAACATGCATGATCTATATGATTACAAGTAGGTAGCATGTTTCTCACCCGAAAACATAAACCCTGAAAGAGGGGCCATGAAAATTACTTTTTGTTGCGTCTTCAAATCAATAAGATATCGAACACGAACTGATAGTCCCACTACTAGCGACCTTGAATCTTCTCTTTTTTATGTTATAGAACGTGTTTGTAGGTTAGGATCTGAAAACCGAGATCAAAAACTCCTTTTTACACGTCTAGGGTTGAGAGAGAGCACTTGGAGGCGAGTTAGGGTTGTGAAATGATGAAAAAGTTGCAAAGTATGGTATTTATAGTCAATGTTGGTTCGCACCCTTCAAGGGTTGAATGAGGACCATGAGGTCGAATGAATTTCCAAGAAATCCAATTTCTATGACTTTTCGGTTTAAATGCGTTTTAACACATGTTAACACATTCTAACACATGAACATGCAATCCTAACATATGTTAAGTATGTCTAATCACATAAACACGTATTTAAACATTGCATATCACATACAGATTATTTCATGCTCGACACTTAATCCAACTATGCAAGTTCACCAACAACGGGACTCAAGACTTGTTTGTGCGTATGATACCCCCCAATGATCCTCCGAATCATTGAACCCTGGGCAATACATAAGTGTAAACCGACTTAACTAACCCCGTCAAGTACTTTAAACAAATGTTTTCACTAAGGTAGACTTATATGTTCGAAAAATGTTACCCTGAGTTTGCCGGGTGTCACAAACGGTGTAAAACTATTTCACAAAATACAAAAACACAACCACACAAAATATAAAAATAATTGAATCGAGCCACTAGTGGAATTTTGTTCGGTTTTGTTCGAGCCAATGAACGTAAAAATCGAACGAGTCTAAAATGACATCAACTACAAATCTGCACCTAATCCTTTGATCTAAGATCTCCATCTTCGATCCTCTTGTTTGTTCCATCTTCGGTCTTCATTCTTGTCTTGATAAGTTTAATTCTTTTTACTAAACTATATAATTAAAATAAAACCTATCTATTACATTGCGGTTCCAAAATAACCCAAATAAAATAAAAGACTACCAAAACCAAAAAACAAACACAAATGACAAATCATTCCACAATCATAAACACAAGGTTTTTAGGGGTCGATCCACAAATCACAACTATAAACATTAACGATAAAGGTTTGGTCCTTTTGTAAAAAAGAAAACTTTTCGACAAAATAAAACAAGACCAATTAAATATATATATTTGTCCGATTGTATAAGTGGCTCGGATACCACTGTTAGGAATCGCGTGACCCGTTCGAATCCAAAGCGACCCGAACCGTTTACCCAGTTTATTATAAAATCCAATTTTACATATATTATTTTAACACAAATAATATTAATAACATTTACCAATAATCAAAGCGGAAACATGTAATACCAAATACAATATATATTATTACTAAACCAAATACGCAATCCCAATCCAATGATCCAAATACAAATCAAGAACAAATAATATAATCACAACCATAGTGTGTTTAGAAAAATTACCTTTGACGAAATACCAAATAAATCGCACGATGGATCTACAAATGCCACGCTAGTTAGCAAATCACCAACACTTCAAATCACTCGAAAGCACCCAAGAACACCCATGTGGATCCCTATCAACACGAAAAACAAAAAATGAAAAACACCAAAACCGATATGACCCAATGAAATGGCACGCGACTCGAGGCTAGCACATGGCCTCGTGTGGCCAAGAGGAAAGTGGTGCATGCAGCTTAAAGGGAAGGGGGCGGTGGTACGGGAGATGGTGGTGGCGCATGAGGTGGTTGTGGCCAACAGTGGGGTGGCCGGTGATGTGGAGGTGGCGTCGTTAGGTAGTGGTGGTTGTGTAGGGTTTTGAATATTATCAATATAATATTATGATGGTGGCAATGTAATGATTAGTATATTAGGGTTTGTGTTAAGGTTATTATATAGTAATAACATTTACACTCAAATCTCTAATCTTTTGGCTTGTTCTTCAAGGAGTTGCCTAATTTTAATTAACTAATTAATTACTAGCCACTTGAAGTTTTATAATTAACAAATTAATCACAAACTTTTATATATCTTGTAATAATATTATTATCCAATAACATTATTATTACTATTGTTATCTAACACCTTTAAATAGTAATAAGCTTCGTATTATACAACTCCTCTATAATCACCATACCCCAAAATTTATCTATTACTGTCAATTAATATCGAACGACAATTATTCGATAATCCGTGTAATTATTCTCTAATAATTATTAAATATATATCCTTGGTTGGCTAGTCGATAGCGGAATATCCTTGTGGTACTTGTCTCTTTACTTGTATCTTGCCTGTCTTCTGTTCTCTTTTTTGAGCTGGGGTCTCTCTGGAAGTAGCCTCTCTATCCCTATGGGTAGAGGTAAGGTGTGTATACATCTCACCCTCCCCTAACCCTACCAATAGTTTTACTATTTGTGGGATATACTGGGTATGATTGATTGATTTGTCCGATTGTATAAGTGGCTCGGATACCACTGTTAGGAATCGCGTGACCCATTCGGATCCAAAGCGACCCAAACCATTTACCCGGTTTATTATAAAATCCAAATTTACATATACTATTTTAACACAAATAATATTAATAACATTTATCAATAATCAAAGCGGAAGCATCTAATACCAAATAAAAGATATATTATTACTAAACCAAATACGCAATTCCAATCCAATGATCCAAATACAAATCAAGAACAAATAATATAATCATAACCATAGGGTGTTTAGAAAAATTACCTTTGACGAAATACCAAATAAATCGCACGATGGATCTACAAATGCCACGCTAGTTAGCAAATCACCAACACTTCAAATCACTCGAAAGCACCCAAGAACAAATAATATAATCACAACCATAGGGTGCGGGAGATGGTTGTGGTGCGTGAGGTGGTTGTGGCCAATGGTAGGGTGCCCGGTGGTGTGGAGGTGGCGTCACTAGGTAGTGATGGTTGTGTAGGGTTTTGAATATTATCAATATAATATTATCATGGTGGCAATGTAATGATTAGTATATTAGGGTTTGTGTTAAGGTTATTATATAGTAATAACATTTATACTCAAATCTCTAATCTTTTGGCTTGTCCTCCAAGGAGTTGCCTAATTGTAATTAACTAATTAATTACTAGCCACTTGATGTTTTTTTTGAACTGTAACTTTCATTAAAACAAAGGGCGCGCTCTCAAAGCGAGGACCGCCACTTAACCAACTACAACATATACAAAGGTGAAACAACCCAATCCATCCATACAATATCTTTAAATCTACTCCTATTCTTAATCCAAAAGAAAGACATAGATTTGACACTCGATGTAACCTTGTGCACCTTTGGCTCCTTGTGGTTAAATATCTTCTTATTTAGAGCATCCCATAACATCCACATTGTAGCCATGACGATACCTTGGATTATCTTCCTTCCTCGTTTGTCGTCTGTAGCTTGCCTTACCATATCAAAAAAATCTCTAACTTGAAAAGCAAACATCATCTTCAATCCACACCATCTTCCAATGGCGTTCCACACACCAAAAGAAAACCCACAACCCGAAAATAAATGCAATGCGGACTCTAAATCATAATTACAAAGGATACACACCTGATCATTAACAGAAACGTTCCTTCTAGCGAGAGCCAATGTTGTCGGAGTACGATCCATCTCTGACCTCCAAGAAAAAATATTGCATTTTAAAGGCACCCAATGAATCCATATGAACCGATACCAATCTCCGAATTTCCTACTCTGCTGCACAAGAACCTTAACTGCCTTTACCGAAAACGGAGCCGCCCTAGACCCATACCAAGCCCAGGAATCAGGGCTGTCCGAAACTTGCTGCTGCTGCAGAGCCGCTGCTAAAACAGCCAATTCTGCACAACATTCGGCTGATAGAGACTGAACAGAAAGATTGAGTTGCCATGCGCCTGTTGTCGGGTCGCCTACCCATTTGTCCCTTATCAAACTATCTTTATTTACCTCCGGTCGAAAGAGACGTGGGAACTTGTTCTTAAAATTGTCATCCAACAACAAATGGTCTAGCCAAAAATGTATCACCTTTCCACACCTTTAAATAGTAATAACCCTCGTATTATACAACTCCTCTATAATCACCGTACCCTAATAATTATCTATAACCGTCAATTAATATCGAACAACAATTATTCGATAATCCGCAATAAGTATTCTCTGATAATTATTAAACGATCCAATTTATTACTTTGTTAATCAATCCACTTCCAATCTATTGTTTCTCTAAACAATGAACACTGATTATTCGCAATAATCTATTCGATAAATATTTATTTCTCAATCGAAGTTTATTTGTGATCAATAATATTAAATAATTACATATTATTTCTATGTTCGCGGTCCAAAGTGTAACTCTTTGAATCGTACTATGACAGTCGCAACCGATATTTAGACACCATTTCAACAATAAGCTAATATTAAATCCCCCCGCGTTGCGGCGTGGTATAAAACCGTGTCAAATAGAACCAATGTCACACTACCGTCATCAACTACCAACATCGGAAAAGCGCATAAAAATATAAAAAAAAGGAGAAATAACACCAAACGAAAAAGAGCTGTAAAATCGTACATAATCGCACGCCTGTTGCGTTATGCTAATAACGTAGAACATAAAAAAAGAATAATTAAGTCAATCTTTGATCCGCTCAAAATAGAAGTATTGCGACGGGCCTGCCAAACGGAAAAATATACGTAAAACGTTGAACCATACACGCACGTTGTGGTGTGTTAACTTGCAAAACGATACGTAAAACGAAAAACTTGCGAAAGATGTAAAGTACACGTAAAAACGTTGAACCATACACGAACATTGCGACATGTTAACTCCAAACATAAAAAAATCTGCATAAGAAGAAAAGTAGGGGGACCAAAGTTGAAAGTAAAAAACTGTGGGGTAAGATTGTAAAAGACAAAAAGCTTTGGATTATATTGCAAAAAAATGAAAAGTTTAGGGTTAAAGGTAAAAATTCAATTTAAGAGATTATATTGCAAAAAAATAAAAACTTTGGGGCTAAAAGTAAAACTTCAACTTTCTTTTTTAAAAACACCTCACACATAGAGTGCAACCCCTTTATGCATGAAATGTTTGCTAAGGAGAGTATTTTAAATGTGTAAAATATGTTTTTGTTTGAAACAATTACAGTGTAATTAATGTCATATTCAAATTAAATTGAACAAATACTTGGTTTGATGATATACATGATTTAGAAAAAACATTGAGTATGCAAAAATTTCATGTTTAAAAAATAATGAAACCAAAAAAGCATTACAATTGTTGTTTTTCCCAATTTACTCTTACTTTGAAGTTATATCCATTTGAAGTCACGTAATTAATCGCTCATATATTAGAGGGACTTTAACCCAACGGGTTCTAATCCTTGTAGTGGAAACTAGAAAGGGATGTAAAATTACGATTAGCTTAGATTGTTGCGAAATAATTACTAATCGCTCATATTAGTCATTAATTATCCTTGATTTTTTTTGAACGACCAACGAATCAATTTCCTAGCACTCTCGGGCACTCTTTTGGCGAATCAGGTACTCTAGAGTACCCGGGCCACCAGTTTCCGGGAAAACCCGACCACTCACCCGCCCGAAGGCACGCCAGTGAAATAATCGGTAAAACCGGTCAGGATCAGGACTCGAACCCAAGCCAATGGCCGGGTCATCCCTCATTTCTCATCCACCAATGTCCTCCAAATGTAGCTAGTGAGAATTTAACCCAAGCCTCATATAAAAAACTTTAGGCTAGACCCTCAACCAACTGGGCTATAAGTGTCGGACAATTATCCTTGATCAATGATGTATAACCCTGCTTCCATTTATTAAAATTTTTGGCGTTTTCTATGCATCTTCGTATAGTAAGACTACAAGCCGTTTGGTGAGTCAAAATGGATGGTAAAGTCATTTTCAAAACCGTATATTAAAATAGTGTTGTTGAATAAATCAAACTCTTTAAACATTTTTATTATTTTGCATGTAAATAAAAGAATCTAGAAAATACTGAATTTTAAATACCCATAAGAAACTACACAAAAACTATGAATTGCGGTAAAATATTCCTAAGTTTAATTTTGTAATCCCACATAAAATTATAAGTTTTAAATTATAAATCCAAAACGTTCTCATGTTTCTTAAAAATTTATCTTAATCTCCTAAGTTTATCGAAATTATGACGTGCATATTTCTTATTTGACATTCGAGGAAGTCAAATGAATAAGTTTGCAGCCACAAGAGATTGAAAGCTATGGAATGGTCAAATCAATAATAGAAGGTCATAGCCTTAATATTTAATAGGAATGTGTGATGATGGTCATTAAACAATGAAACTTGAAGCTTACCAAAGCTTATGCATATTCAAACATGCACAACCATTTAAGACTATAAATACAATCTACTACTACTACACAATCATCCACAAACAACACAAAATCCCTCATTTCTCATCTCAAAATTACAATGGATATCACAACTTTTCTCAAAGACAACAACATTTCATCACCTCTTTTCATTCTATCAACAATTGTCTTTATTTTACTATTAGTAAAAAAATCAAAATTGTTTGATCTTAAGAGTGATAAAAACCTCCCACCAGGTCCACCAAAGTTGCCGATCATCGGTAACTTACATCAAGCGGGAGACCAACCACATATTATGCTTGCCAATTTAGCCAAAAGATATGGTCCACTCATATCTCTTAGTTTAGGCAAGCAACTTCTTGTGGTTGCCTCTTCACCAGAGGCGGCCAGAGAAATCCTCAAGACTCAAGATCGCCTACTTTCAGGCCGTAGTGCGCCTATTGCATTTAAACATGAATTTTTGCTACCCTACTCCCTTATGTGGTCAGAGTGCAACGAAACATGGAAAACCCTAAAAACCCTTTGTCGAACTGAAATGTTTTCGGCTAAAGCTTTAGAGACCTATTCTAGAATACGAGTGGAACACTATGCTAAGTTGATAGATTTCTTGCGTAAAAAGCAAGGACACGTGATTAACATGGAGGATATGCTTTTCACTACATTGTTCAATACACATAGTTCCATTATATTTGGCAACAAATTTCTTGATTTTGCAGGTGAAAATGGAACTAATGATTGGTTGAAAGAGTTGATGCATAGAGTAATTGAGTATTCAGGTCGTATAATAGATTTTGGTACGTTTTTCCCAATTCTTGAAAGATTCGATCTTCATGGGACAAGGAAGGGTTCCTTGAAAGAATGGAAAAAGGTATTTGCATTTTGTGAGGATATAATCGAGGAAAGACGAGCTCAAGTCAATTCTTCAACATGGTCGTCGGAACAAGCTCAATGTTTCTTGGACCGGCTGCTTGAAAAGGGATTCTCAAACAATCAAATATTTTCACCAGTTATGGTAAGCATTTCTTTTTGTTATTATTAATTAGTACAACTCTAACAATATGCTATATATAGGTTTGGAGTTTTATTGATCATTAAAGAACTTTTAGTTTTGCTACTATAATATTTTTGTATTTATTTTACTTGGCCTGTTGTTTAACTGGCTGACATTTCATTTATTTATAGAAATGACTTCATAATAATTTAACCATCCAAATTATTATTGACAATTGTTTGTCTCATTAATTTGCAATGAGTTGACTTAATTTTTTACAAACCTTCTTGTTGTTGTGTTTCCAGGAACTGTTGGGAGCCGGAGCAAATACTACAACCACGACAGTGATATGGGCTATGTCAGAGCTTATACGAAACAAAGAATGTATGTCCAAACTAAAAGAAGAAATACAAAATGAAATAACCTCAGATCAAATCACGGACTCTCAACTATCTAAGTTAACTTATCTACAAGCATGCATCAAAGAAACTTTCAGATTACACCCACCCGTACCTGTTCTTCTTCCTCGTATGGCGGTTGACACGTGTGAGGTTATGAACTACACGGTTCCTAAAAATGCGAAAATACATGTCAACCTTTGGGCAATGGGTCGAGACCCTAAAGTTTGGGACAACCCCTTGTCTTTCAATCCCGAACGATTTATCAACTCAAAAATGGATTTTAAAGGCCAAGACTTCGAGTTATTACCGTTTGGTTCAGGGAGGAGGACATGTCCCGGAATGCCATCTGGAATCAAGAGTGTTGAAACACTATTGGCATATTTGATTCGTGAATTCAATTGGGACCTCCCTAACGGTGAGGATCCATCAAAACTCGACATGAACGAAACATTTGGCGTTGCTCTAAAGAGAGAAAAGCCTTTGATGCTAATCTTCAAAGAAAGAAAAGGGGGTCAATTATATGCTTAGTTATGTAATTTCCTATTTATTTCGTAAGTCAAAGTCAAACAATAAGTACAATATGTATAATAATTACTCCTGGTATGTTGTTAAGTTCTTGTAATTTATGTATTTTGAAGTTGAATAATTTGTAGTGGTGTATAATTAATAATGTATAGGTACTTTATCAATCACTTTGTTGTTTGTTACTTCGGAATACAATGATGATCAAAAAATTAACTAGGCAGGTAAGGTAATTGTTCTTTGCTTGGAAATTTATTATCAGAAAATGACAAGACTTCTATTTTCTCTTATAATATAATGAACATGTACACTTTGTTAACTTTATAATGTAAACTGGTATTTGCCCCGCGGATAAATATTTAACCCGGTAAAAATAAATATGGCTGGAAAAAACGGCATCTGTGTGATTCGAACCCACGACCATGTGATTAAAAGGTACACGCTCTACCAACCGAGCTAGAACGCTTTTCACGCAACCATGTAAGGAAAACGGTGGCGAACACAACAAACTTGATTATAAGCACAAACCTTATGCCTGTACATGGAAACAACTTTCAATTCCTTACCATTCTTTAACAAATATAATTATATAAGTTTTTTTTTTTTTTGGAAAAAGAACTTCATTCAACACACCGGGCTAGTCCTCAAAGCAAGGACCGCCCAAAACCACAAAACCAATTACAACATATACAAAGGGGATTTGATCCAATCGTCCCAAACAATCCTGTATCTACTCGATCTATATTTTAACCAAAGAAAAGACATAGACTTAACTAACGCCACAACCTCCACCTCCTTTGGCGACGATTTCTGAAATACTACCTTGTTTCGCTCTTTCCAAATGGCCCAGCAAGTAATCATAATGATGCCTCGAACAATCTTCCTACCCTTGGTTTGGTTTGGAACGTAATCCTGCCAATCGAACATATCAGCAATCGACCCAAAGCTAGCAGGGGTAATGTTGCACCACCTCCAAACTTTGCACCAAATACTGAAAGAGAAGCCACACGAAACGAATAGATGGCTGACCGATTCTGGCTCCGTCCCACACAACGGACAGGAAGTAGACTCCAATGGGACTCTCCTTTTAACTAATTCCAAACATGTAGGGATTCTTTCCTTTTCTATTCTCCAAATCAGAATGTTTACTTTGATCGGAACCCATGAAACCCATCTCATCTTGTGACTGGGCTGCACATCCTGGTTCTGGGTCAGCGCTAACTTGACTGCAGCCACCGAGAATTCATCATTTTGATTCCAATACCATTTATCCCTTTCACACGTTAACCGGACACTGGACAGTAAGTAAAAAACATCCTGCATCTCCGATATACCTTCGACTGTGTAAGCACCCAGGTCCCAATTTTCTGCAGTCTTCACTTGATCCCCATGTTGCTGCAGTCTGTCGCTTACCATACATGTTTTGTTCCTGTCCAACGCGAATAACACAGGCCATCTATCCGACAAGGCGCTAGTTCCAAACCAAACGTCTTTCCAGAAAAGAACATTTTTTCCGTCCCCAATCTTGCAAGAGAAAAGCTTATCGATACTTCTACCACCAAAACGGATTTTGCCCAACACATTGACAAGCGACTTCCACACTCCTGGTAGGTCTCTTCTAACCGGTAAAAAACTCCACTTGTTTCGGCCCCCGTGAATGCTCATGATAATCTTTTTCCACAGCCCAGTTTGATCCGTCTTGAATCTCCAAGCCCATTTCACAAGTAACGAATAATTAACATCGGATAACTTTGAGATTCCCAAGCCACCAAACTTTTTCGGTTTGGTAACAATCTCCCAAGCAACCCAATATATGCCTTTGCCTTCTTTACCACCCATCCAAAGAAACTTTCGCATCAAGCTCTCGATCTTTTCAATGACCAAGCAAGGTGCCTTGAACAATGAAAGGTAGTACACCGGTAAGCTTGATAAAGCTGATTTGATTAACGTAAGGCGACCTCCAATTGATAGTACTCTCGCCTTCCAAGATTGAAGTCTATTTTGAACAGTTTCAATAATCGGGTCCCAATGAGACACCCGGTTCATGTTCGCTCCTACTTTAACACCAAGGTATTTAAAGGGAAGCTTGCCAACTTTACAACTCATAACACTAGCCAAGCTATCAACCTCAGCTTCGTGAACCCCCAGACCAAATAAGCTCGACTTGTGGACATTAATCTTCATGCCTGAGCACACCCGAAAAATCCGAAGCAGCCTCGTCAACACCACGATGTTATTTCTAGACCACGTCCCCATAATGAGAGCGTCGTCTGCATATAACATATGAGAAATAGTGGGGCCGTTATTGGACACCGAAATACCTTCAATGTCACCCAACCGACAGGCTCTAGATAACATACACGCCAAAACTTCCATGACGATCAGAAATAAAAAAGGAGATAAAGGATCTCCTTGCCTAAGACCCTTTTGGCAATCAAACTCGAACGTAGGCGACCCATTAACGAGAATCGCAGACCGAGCCGACTGCAAAATACCTCTTATCCAAAGACACCATTTATCCGAGAACCCCATTTGGGTCATGACCGAAATAAGAAAATCCCAATTTACGTTATCGTAGGCTTTCTCGAAGTCGATCTTGAACAGAAAAGCCTTTAGCCCCCCCTTTTTAGCCCATCCAATAAGTTCGTTGAGAATAAGCGGCCCGTCCAAAATGAACCTGTCTTTAATAAAAGCTGATTGCGAGTCAGAGATAATATCAGCCATCACCTTTTTTATCCTGCCCGCTACTACCTTTGAAATCGTTTTACTAATAACACCCACTAGGTTTATCGGACGGTAATCTTTTAAACCTGTAGGAGTTTTAGTTTTAGTGACTAGCGTTATGAAGGACAAACTTGTATTTTTAGGAATAAAACCCGTGTCATAGAAGTCTTCAAACAGCTTCACAAAGTCGTCTTCTAGACAAACCCAAAAATGCTTGATAAAGCGGAAATTAAAACCGTCTAGGCCAGGGGCTTTATCCGACCCACAATCGAACACCGCTTCCTTTATTTCTTCCTTGGAGAAAGGAGCAATCAACAAGTTTCTATTTTCCAAGGAGACTTGCTTCAACTCATCGCATCTAAAAATCGGTCTTCTACCTTCCTTCTCACGAAACATATCTCTGTAAAACCGAAGGACTTCTCTTTTAACAAGAGTGGGCTGGGAAATCCACGTCCCATTAACCAAAACACCCGGAATAGCATTCGCCGCTTTCCTCCCGTTTATGCATCGGTGAAAGTATGCCGAGTTATCATCACCCAACGAAGCCCACTTGACCCGCGATTTTTGTTTCAAGTCTCTATTTTGTAGCAACAAAATTCTATCCACTTCTTTTTTGCTCTCCTCCCAAACCCATCTATCTTCCTCCTCTAGATCTCTATCTTCCATTTTTTTTCTAGTTGAGAGATATCCTTTTTGAGCGCTTCTAGAACCTCACCTTCTTTCATAGACTTAACCTTCCACCATGATTTCAGAGAATTTTTGGCTGCCAGGAGCTTCTTGTGTAGTAATATTGCCGCATTATCCTCCCCCTTGACTCTTTGAAAGGCCTCTTTAACAACTTCTTCACACCCTTCCCTTTCCAACCAAGAGTCGAACCATCTAAATGGTTTGGCCCCATAATTGGATTCATTCAGTGTCAATAATAAGGGGCTACGATCCGAAAGCTCCCTAGATAATGCCCTCAAACAAGCCCCACTCCACCTGTTAAAAAAATCCTGACAAACCAAAAACCGGTCAATCTTACTCATCTTAATTTCATCCCCGATAGCCGCCAGATATGTGAATCGATGCCCCTGCAAGAAATACTCTTGGAGACAAGCGTCATCAATAAAACAGTTAAAATCGAAAGCCGCCCTGGGATTAAATTTTGAATTTTTTCGTTCTTCCGCCCAACGGACGGAGTTAAAATCCCCCATAAACAACCATATACCCATCCTACCCTGCTTCAGAACAGCCAAACGGTCCCATAACTCCCTTTTTTTTCCAACCTTTTGCGGAGCGTAAACGTTAACAATGTTTAATAAGGAGTCGTCCTCCACTAAACAACCAGAGACGACAATAAAATTATGATCCTTCACTACACTAACCTTCTTGAAACGCCTAGGGTTCCACAAACAAGCTAAACCACCCGATTTACCCCTAGCCTCCATGACTTCAGACTCAAAAACCCCAGAGCCCCAAACCGCAGCAAGATCAAAACCATTACAGTCAACTAACATTGTTTCTTGTAACCCCAGAAAATCTACTTTATTTTTTGACACCAAGCCTTTCACCCAGGGGGTTTTACCAACCGCCCCGAGACCCCTAACATTTAACGAGAGGAAATTCATGACGAACCTGTTTGTAAACCTCCATCATCGATCGTTTCAGAGACCAAGTGCTCGAAACCTTGTAATTCTACTCCCATTTTAACACCAAGCTCTATAGTGGCCTTTAATTCTTCTTGCCTTGAATTCATTATGCAAGGAGAGTTGTTCTTCTGCTGTGATAAAGTTTGGGGACTTGACTTTGTAGCCACTAAATTATCAATCTCCTCATCTTGTTGTTGGAGTAAAGCGTCAAAAGAATTGGACACCTCAACCGGATCCAGGCCCACACCTCTAGATTTTACCACATTCTTATCCAGGCCCAGTATAATTGGGTCCAAGTTAAATGGGTCGTCTGAAGGTTTGGGCTCTTTATGAGGTCTTTCATTGCTGCTTGTATAAGATCCACCAGAGGGAAGACCCACTATCTTAACTCTTCTTTTGGCTTTTTTACGTTTATTATTTTTAACATTTGACTCGTGGCCGCCTATGATACCATAATTAATGCTGTCAATTTGACCTTCCATACCAGCATCCGCCAATCTCTCCTCTGAATTAACACCTTGTGATTGGCCATTAATTTCAGCATTAAAGTCCTCCTTAAACTCCTCTGTTTCCATATCAGTTTTCACCGGAGATGCGACCGGAACGTTCACCGGAGTCAGAGCTTCCATGGATTGTTGTCTCGTCTGATCAACCCTTTCTTCAATAAAGTCCGCTAACCACTCTTTTTCTTCTTCCTCGATCCATACCTTAGTTGTTTTCCCGCACCACTTTAAGTAAATCGTATCTTGAATCCGAGCGCCATGATCAACTAACACCCCCCCATATTGAAAAGAGGAATCAGTATCAAGACTCTCAAGATCCGGTAGTTTGACTACTGATCCAAAGTAACTCCCAATGTTGCGTAGGACTTGATCATCTAAGATACTCAGAGGGACCCCAATGACTTTTAACCATGCTATACGTTCAAAGGGCGTCTCCTGTCCATCCCAAATAGTAACCGAAAGAAATTGCTCCGGTCGGCCTAGCAGTTCATCTTTGGCCATAGTAGCATGCTCACAGGTTTTGAACGTCAATAAAACAATCAACCCTCCCATACACTTGATAATACCTTCACGTAGACCCATTTCCTTAAGGATGCTCTTTATGTTTCGTAACACATCCAAAGAAGCAACCTTGATTATTATAGACTTCCCATGCAAGTTCTTGAAAGCACAAATATAATTATAAAAGTGGCTACTGTTTTTTTTAACAATCCCATTATTAGGTAAACTATTATTATTATTACCATAACAATGAAAATATGTGGTTTTTTTGTGGGTTTTCTCTCTTCCACATAAAATACAACGACAAAAACTATGACCTCAGATCCAGCACTTTGTTCCTGTTCATCTTCTCGTTCAGATAAAATCGCCACCGTTGCCGCTAAAAAAAGCATCATCTTTGCTTCCCATCCATAGAGATTGTAACCGGAGGTTAGAACTCGTGAAGAAGCACCATACCGCCGCTCATCAGACTTCATTTGACAATCTTTGTCTTCCTGTGGTGATCGGCTGGCCGAAGATGGCAGCTTTCACCATCGTAAAAAAAGGAGTACCCCTTATCATTGCAGGGTTACTTTGATCTTCGATCTCTACGTAGCAGTGGTGTAGCAGCTCCTCTGTTCACTACTTTGAGGGTGTTTGGGATTGAGTTTGGAGATGCAAAAGTGCTTTTGATCAAAAGTGCTTATTGGCTTATGACTTTTTGAAAAGGAGTTTTAAAAAAAGTGTTTGGATTAGCTTTTGGGATGAGAAACGTCAAAAAGTCAATAAATTGTTTATTTTTTTTTTTTGAACGGCCAACGAATCAATTCCGAGCACTTTCGGGCACCCTTTTGGCGAATCAGGTACTCGAGAGTACCCGAGCCACCAATTGCCACCAATTCCCGGGAAAACCCGACCACTCACCCGCCCGAAGGCACGACGGTGAGATAGTCGGTAAAACCGGTCGGGATCAGGACTCGAACCCAAGCCAATGGCCGGGTCATCCCTCATTTCCCATCTACCAATGTCCTCCAAATGTAGCTAGTGGGAATTGAACCCAAGTCTCCCATAGGAAACTTTAGGCCCTCAACCAACTTTACGTCCTCCAATTGTTGGTTTTTTTAAGTGTTTCGCTTAACTTATTATGAATATTGGTTGTATGGGCGGTAAATTTGTAATTTTTTTTCCAAAAGTCAAAAGCCAAAAGCCAAAAGCTAGGATTTCTAACTTTTCAAAAACAACTTTTCCACCCTTAAAAGTTAAAAGCCAAAAGTCAAAACAGAAAGTGCTTTTGGGTTATACAAACAGCTTATTGGCTTTTTGAAAAAGCCAATAAGTCAATAAGTTGTTTTGAAACTCAATCCCAAACACCCTCTTTATCTTTGACGGAGGCTAAGCTGCTATACAAAGATCTTGACAATTAAAAACCCACAAGCTGAAAACAAAAATCAGAGAAGGGGAGAGTCGAAACGGTGACGTGTAAGACAAAATGAGACGCAACGACCAAGGTAATTGAGGTCGGCACCGACGTTGTGTTTTAGTATATATATACTAGATGGTTGCCATACGCCGCGTGTTGCGGCGGCGACGTCTAAGTTGTTTATAGGTGGCAGCACGTCATGTGATGTGTATAGACTACGGTCAATCCTTTCCGAACTAAACTATGTCGAAGCGCAGAATAATCCGAATTCATACCGTTGAATGAAAACGTATTACATATTATATATTTGACGTTTAACACTTTGATGAATTACTTCGTTAAAAAGAATACACTACACTATTAAAAGATGTCAGTAAATTCATGTAAAGGACACCCAACCATTTCCTATTAATATCATATGCATGCGACTACAAACACATATCTTTCAATTTATTCATGTATTGTTTATTTTTTTTATCTCATTACCTTTCTCTCTCTTTGCTCTCAACTCTGCGCGTTGTGACGGCTTGAAACTCGATTCAGTACACTAACGAATTAGAAAGTTCTAAAAATTATATTCAAAAGGAAAACAATTAATTAAGGTAAAAAAAATCTTTTTTACGAAATTCAAATTCCTTTTTCAGCTTAGTAAAAAAATCAACATTTAAATACAATTAATTAACTTAATTAATACATATAAAAATATCAAAGGAAAACAATTTGAATTTATCATTGTATTATGGTTCAGTGGCTACTTCGTAAGCTGGTAAATGGTATTCTTTTTATTACTTTGTTTAATATAATTTTTTTCTACATTTATGAAGCAATGACAACAAAGATGTAAAATGTTTTATGTGTCAATAATAACCAAAAAGAAAAGGCTTCATCCCTGTCCTTTTGGCTATATGGTGCGGAGAGCATCACCTCCAACTTCCCCTAATGCCACATAATCCCCACCTCATTTTTCCCCTTTCCTCCCCGAATTTGGAAATGGTTTCCCCCAATTCCCCCTTCTCCTCTGTCTCTCTCTCGTTCCTTGTACCATCACATTCCCTCAACCAATAGAAAGCCTCGGTGTGATGGGTGAGATTGCCCCGAAGTCACCGAAATTTTAAGGGGGGGGGGGGGGGGGTGGTCTCGATCGGGCCTCTGCACACGTTACCTCCCCGAGTCCTTTCCCCGATTCCACACCGTTAAGTCTTATGTTTACAATCTCTCCCTCAAACCTAACCTCAACTTAAAATCACCATCACAAACCGTCAACACATCCAAATCACTAGGCCACAACCACTACAATACCACAACCACACTGACTCCTCATACACTGGCGAAGAACCACCACCTGCTCCACCGACAAACAACATTACCTCACCTCCAAAAACCCTAACCCCCATTACTCCTCAGCCCGGCGCTGCCTCCACCACGACCACAGCCATCCCCACAACTATCTCCGACAACGACCAACAAACACGACGACAATCCACAGCCATCCCCACCATCTGCTTCATCTCTGACCACTACCACTTTCTATTTCCCCCCTCTAAAATGACCCAGTTGCCATCGCCATCCCCAACGGAAAGATACCACATGCATGAGTTGATCTACCATGGAGTAAGCGCCACCGCCAGTTCCGTCGTTCGGTTCGTGCAACTCTATGTTGTACTCTATAGTTTTTTACTTGTACACCATTCAGCAACCGACGATGGTCGTAGAGTCGTCGATGGTGTGTGTGATAGCTAATTTTTAGTGGTGTCGCTATTAACACAAATCTTGTGTAACCATTATATAATCTTATGTGAATAATGAGAATTGTACATTCGATCCAATTCAATCTATTACCTATAACTCTATAGTCGCTGCCTTGGGAGTTGGAGCTGGTTGGAGAAGGACTATCACAGAAAGAGCAAGGAAGGAGGATACCTTCAATTGAGAAACTTGAAGTGAAAGCCCCTATAACAGGCCAAAATTACAAAGCTGCCACCGAAATTGACCAAGGTCAAAATTAAAGGGGCCACCGATTGCCTGACACGTGGTGAACTGTGATTGCAAAAAACGGACGGCCATCGACGTTGTGTTTTAGTAATATATAGAACAAACGTGACATGTTTAGTAGCATCATGTGATTCTTTTTCAAGTTTCAACATCTTTACTTTTGGAGAAATTACAAAATGAGTAATTAGATTCATTTTGGTCCTCAATAGTAACATGTAAACCCTGCTCAACTGAGTTAGGAAACACAAATTCCATCTCGTGCCTATCCATTGGCCCAAATGCAGGGTAAATCACTAACATTGGGATTGTTAGGGTAAGCCTGAGTGTAACCATTAGGATGTCGTTACAATACCGGTTTTTCTATTGGATTTCTTTTATATTTTATTACCAAATAGTTTTAAAATATAGTGGACAACTTGTGACATGACGCAAGTTGTGCATGTTTAAGTAAAACCCATTTTACTAATTGTTTTGCGAAAGACTTGAACACCTTTCAACTCTCGTCACGGTAAATTTTAAATACCCTATTTTAATCGTTAATTGCGAACGATATTTTAAATTAATAATTAATTTATTGTTTTGTCTCAAAATAATCGTATCATTTTCAAAACCCGTTTTATCTTTATAATAAAATCCATTTTATTATAACAACTACCTTTCCAAGAATTAACCGATTAAAACTCATTTTAATTCAATTCTTGTCACACCCCGACGTGCACGGCGGAAGACTTGTCATGCGGTAACAGAACCATATAAATATTTAGCAATCGCACAATAAACACAAAATGGACATTTTACTTCAAATCCTCTACTCAAACAAGGTTAGTTTTCCCATAAATAATAAAAGTAAAAACATTGTTCGACGAAGATTTAAGTTTTTAAACGAAATACATAGTTTAGCTAAAAGGGCCAAGCCCTAAGGTAGGTTCCAAAAACAAGTCCATATATGCAGTGTGTGCCAAAATCTTGTTTTCAAAACCTCATGCATCAAGTACCTGAAAAACATGCTTAACAATATCAACAAAAATGTTGTCGAGTTCAAGGTTTTAAGGCAAATACACAAATGTCCTTGTTTAAAATGTATGATAGAGTACCACTAAACTGAGAACCAAGTAGACTCGCGAAAATCCTACAAGTATGACTTCAACCTAAGGCTCTTAATCAAACCACAACTTTTCTTCCTTAGATTGACCTCCTAGAGGAACTTTTAAAGAATATGCTTTCCCATAAGGCCCGGTCTAACTTGCCAGGGAGGGGACGTCAAGCCAATAAATCTACTAACATAATCCACAACTCTAAACCAAGAGCTAATGATTAAGAAATGCAGGGAAGTATCCTCCGGAAGGGATAGACGGGCGTCCAACGCACACGTCGTGCACCTACCAAAGGCCATCATACGTTCTATATAGTTTTAGTCTACCCATCATACAAGCATGTTAATCCATCGATTATAAAACGTTCAGAAACATTTAAAAAGAAAAGGGACCGTAAAACTCACCTCGTAGCGTAGCACTTTAGAAAATATTTAATCCAAATAACCATAAGTCGTTCCTAACAATACCCTAAAGACGAAGGGCTATTTTAGCAAACAAACTACAAGTCTTTCCCAAGTTATTCACCAAACTTTCAAGACTTAGAAAAGGTTTACGTTTTCTCAAAAACGCGTTACCCAAAGGACCCGTTGGTGACCATGACAACTGGTTAAGTTTTTTAGACACCAAAACTATCTGTCGCGTTCGAATACATTTACCCTAAGGTTTTAGTTACATGTCGACACACATACTAGCATTCCAAGTAGTGTTCACATATTAAACTTAGTAAAACCTATCACACTTTCAAGGACAATACCCATCATATAACGCACAAGTTTCACATAGTCATATTATTCGCACATAATATACTAATCGTGACCTTTAAGACTATTTTTCATAAAAAAGCCGTTTTCTATCGAAACGCGGCCATTCTTAGTAAACCTCCTATTACATAAAGAACGCCTAAACTTTATGGAAATCATTCAAGGAATCAACTTACGAGTCATATATCACATAGATTCACATAATCTATCCAATTTATCCACATATGCCAACACATCGTCTTATCGCCTAGTAAGACATTTTTCAAGCAATTTCATTATATATAAGTTCCCAATGTCACATATCAACCTATGTACATTATATGAGCTTAATTTCCATCCTAGGACCTGCATATAAACCATAAAACAGGACCAAATTCACTGTTCTAAAACAGCCACAAAATCTAGCATTTACGCGCCTTAAAAACCACATTTTGGCGACTTCTAATAGATAGTTTTGCACTGTAAGCATCCTAAATGATGACTTTTATACACATTTCCACACTAAATACTCTGTTTTACATCAGACCTGAAAATGATCATTTTAATCACTCAAAACTCGGCAAAAAGTGCGTTTTTAAGGACTATTTTACAAAAACACTTAGGTTTTATGTTAGGAATTTTATCCACACTTTAACATGTCTTATTAAACCTCCAAATAATGTTCACAAACCTGTTCAAAATCATTTTTGCATCAGATTCAGAAATGGCACTTTCGCTATATCAAAACCCATCAAAATTGTGCCCGTTTTCGCCTATAAGGCTAACACAAAGACACATAAATGGTATGAACCGAATACATACTTAAAAAACTGGGTTTTTTTCTTTAAAATAAACCTTTCTTTGTTGTCAAAAATCAGATTCGTCATAAACCATCATTTTCATGTTAAATCTTCTCATTTTGAAGCCGATTTTGAGCTTTGATCATACATGCAAGATCATCTAAGCCCCAAGATCATTAATAAGTTTATTAACACACATTTTCTACTCAAAATATCCTTTAAAGAGCTGCTCATTTTCAGATTCATAATAACCCCTTTAACAAGCTCATCTTACACCCAAACTATCCAATTTTTAGCTACTAATCATCAACTAGAACCCACCAACAAACATCAATCACCTATTATTTGAATCCTAACATGATTTTATACCCAAATCATCATTTACATCAAATCTGTACCAAGACATAATTAAATGGATCATACATGCAAGCAAAGATCGTAAATCTAGTCACATTTATACAAGATTTCCACAATACAAGTACACACAAACACATACACATAACGACACATACATTTCACACATTTTCACCCACTTTTCCTTCTCCATTGTTTGTTTTATAAAACCTTTTGTAAAACCCATTTTGTTTAGTGAACCTCTTGTAAAACCAAAACCAAAACAGAATTTAAAGTAAATTTTTAGAAAATATCTCATACCTTGAAGCTTGCTCAAGAAGATGATGATTTTTGATGGTTTTGATACTCTCTCTCTAAAAATCTCGCTTTCTTGAAAATTTTAGCTCCATGTCACCAAACCCACTTGATTTAACAAGAATCCCACCTTAAATCTTATTGTTTTATGATCAAAACAAGAAAAGAGAGAGGGGGAAGGGGGGGAGGGGGTTACGGTTAGGGTAAGGAGGAAGAGAGGAGTGGAAGAGTTTGTCTTATGTGTGTGAGTTATGGTGAAAAATGAGAAGAGAGTGTGTGTGGGAGCCCTTTGTATAATAGAATTTTGGGTGGAATGGACCACATGGGCCGAAAATTAGGGGTTTGGCTTGGGTTCTTACACATTTTTGTTTTATAAAAACTAACCAACCTTTATAAAAGTCTTGTATTTTATAAAACCCAACATTACTCAATATGTAAGATTTTCACCCAATTAGCCACTAATAATATTTCCTATATAGAAATATTCATTTTTAGTTTATTTGATTATATTAGGAAATTCCCTAGTGTACCGGGTCTTGTATACACGTTAAAACTAAAACGCGCACAAGTATCGGACAACCGCGACACAAAAACTATCAACTATAGTTTTTATTGTTTTAATTAATATTTTCACTCTTAAAATATTATCCTATGCTAAGTCAAGCATTACGGGTCAAAACTAGACTTTTAAAGGTCAACCGGGTCGTCACCAACGTCCAGTACGGGTATTTTATTGCCCCGTGATACGATAATTCCTAGAATTGTCAATAAAAACCTTTATATCACTTTGGACTTCACTAACATTTCTAATAACTCTAAATATCACAAATTAAGTCTAATACGCATTTAGATATTAATATTTCATGTTTAATAGCTTAGTACAGATAATGTCCTAAAAAGCCGGATGTCACAATTCTTGTCGTCTATTATGTTTGCAAAAATATATATTTTGACGGTGTAATATTTCACAAAATATAAAAACACAACCACACAAAATATATAAATAATTGAATCGAGCCACTAGTGGAATTTTGTTCGGTTTCGTTCGAGACAATGAACGCAAAAACCGAACGAGTCTAAAAGGACATCAACTACAAATCTAGACCTAATCCTTTTGATCTAAGCTCTCCATATTCAGTTTACATACTTGTTTTGATAAGTTTTATAGAAAAAAATATACTAAACTATATAATTAAAATAAAACCTATCTATTACATCAGGGTTCCAAAATAACCCAAATAAGATAAAAGATTACCACAACCAAAAAAATAAACACAAACCACAAATCATTCTACAATCACAAACGCAAGGTTTATAGGGTTCGATCCACAAATCAAAACTTTAAACAATAACGATAAAGGTTTGGTCCTTTTGTCAAAAAATTTTTTTGACAAAATAAAACAAGACCAATTAAATATATTTTTGTCTCATTGTATAAGTGGCTCGGATATCACTATTGGGAATCGCGTGACTCGTTCGTATCCAAATCGACCCGAACCGTTTACCCGGTTTATTATAAAATCCAATTTTACATACATTATTTTAACACAAATAATATTAACATTTATCAATAATCAAAGATGAAGCATGTAATACCAAATACAATATATATTATTACTAAACCGAATACGCAATCCCAAACCTGTGACCCAAATACAAATCAAGAACAAATAATATAATCATCACCATAGGGTGTTTAGAAAAACTACCTCTGATGAAACACCAAAAAAATCGCATGATGGATCTACGAACGCCACGCTAGTTAGCAAATCACCAACACTTCGAATCACTCGAAATCACCCAAGAACACCCATGTGGATCTCTATCACCATGAAACACGGAAAACGAAAACACCAAAACCGAGACGACCCAAGAGAATGGCACGCGGCTAGCACATGGCCTCATGGCCGCACATGGACAAGAGGAAAGCGGCGCGTGCTTCTTATAGGGAATGGGATGGTGGTGCGTGAGATGGTGGTGGTGCGTGAGGTGGTTGTGCCGGACAGTGGGGTGGCCGGTGGTGTAGTGGTGGCGTCGCTAGGTAGTGGTGGTTGTGTTGGGTTTTTAATATTATCAATATAATATTATGATGGTGGCAATGTATTGATTAGTATATTAGGGTTTGTGTTAAAGTTATTATATGGTACTAACATTTACACTCATGGAGAAAGTGTAGGGTACAAAGTCTCTTATCCTACAAAGTGTAGGAAGCCACAAAATGATGCCACGTGGAACTTGTCTGTTATAACTCTATAACTGATTAGAGGGGTAGTATAGTCAATTGGACATATCAATTAATCACGTTTATTATCAAATCCCTGTTTTATCGTTCATCAATTTTTTTCAAATTTCATAACTGATTCCATAATATACGATTATCATTTCTTACCATATTCAAAAATCTACAATCATCGTCGATCACTGGTTCATTTTTTTTTACGAAAAATCATAATCAATTTGCCGAGTTCTTCACCATGTTTTTATTGTTTTCAATTAATCGTGATCTTACTCTTAATTTGTGTTTTCAGATCTAAACAATGAACCTGAATTCTTATTCGATGAAGAACATGAAGTTTCTACTGTTTTTGAAGTTTTTTTAGATCAGTGATGAAAACAGAGGTTGAGCATTCCATTAAAATTTTTTGATGTTTTGTGGATTTGAAGATAATCATTTGCGTTTTAGTATGTTTTATACATGCGTTTTGATGTATCTGGTGATATTATGTTTTAGGATAACATTCAAATGCGTTTTAATATGTTTTAACATGCGTTTTGTTGTATCTGGTGATTTTAACATGCGTTTTGATGTATCTGGTGATATTATGTTATTGATAAGATTCAAAAAATAAATACATGCGTTTTAAGATTAACAAATGCGTTTTATCTGATTAATGAAAATACTGATTACTGTTGATTGATAACTTCTGATGAAGTGTTTGTAACTACTGAAGAAGAAGTTAATAACTACTGCTGAATCAAACCACTGATGGCCTAACTTCTGATGAGCAAACTACTGATGAACATTGATACACATGCGTTTTATGGGTTTACAAATGCGTTTTAACTACTGCTGAATCAAACCACTGATGGCCTAACTTCTGATGAGCAAACTACTGCTGAATCAAACCACTGATGGCCTAACTTCTGATGAGCAAACTACTGATGAACATTGTTACACATGCGTTTTATGGGTTTACAAATGCGTTTTAACTACTGCTGAATCAAAACCACTGATGGCCTAACTTCTGATGAACATTGATACACATGCGTTTTATGGGTTTAAAGTAAAATCATGAAGTAAAATTAAAGTAAAATACGATCAAAATACGATCAAAATTAAAGTAAAATCATGAACAAATCCTTTCCTGATTTGCGTTTTGGAGGCATATTTGTTGATATGATTTAGTGTTTCTCCGATGCTCTGTTTTTTGATTTTTGATTTTTGGACTTCGGTGTCAGTTTTGATTTTTTGGAGAATCAATCGCACGCATAAAATGAAGTAACCGTCAATTAATGAGGTTGATTTGGGCGCTGGATTAAAAAATTCAAATTATTTTAGTTTGTAATTTGTCTGTTTTACCCTCAAATTGATAACTGCCATTAATGACAAACGTGGGTAATTAATGTACGAGGTTTTCCTTATAAAACGCAGAAGGTGGGAGATGGAGGGCCAGGATGGCTTCTCACACTTTGTAGGTTAAGAAGGCTTTGTACGTTAGCCGGCCTCTACACTCATGTTCCTAATCTTTTGGCTTATCCTTCAAGGTCTTGCCTAATTGTAATTAACTAATTAATTACTAGCCACTTGAAGTTTTATAATTAACAAATTAATCATAAACTTTTATATATCTTGTAATAATATAATATTATTATCCAATAACATTATTATTACTATTGTTATTTAACACCTTTAAATAGGAATAATCCTCGAATCATTCAACTCCTCTATAATCACCGTGTCCCAATATTTATTTATTACCGTCAATTAATATCGAACAACAATTATTCGATAATCCGTAATAATTATTCTCTAATAATTATTAAACGATCCAATTGGTTAATTCGTTTAATCAATCCCAATGTTTTTAAAACCGGACCGGACATCGAATTGTTTGTCTTACTGGTTTACTGGTCGGACCGGATTTAAGAACCGGATGACGTATAATTAATTTAATAAATAAAACTTTTTAGTATATAAAATTTTAAATAATTTTTTTATATATAAAGTGAAAAATAAAGAAACTAAAAATACAAGATGGCAATTCGTAATTTGATGTCTGCTGCATTTACTACAAAAACAACTATACACAAGTACACAACCATTGAACTGAATAGCACATGGTTTTTAGGCATCCAAAAACGATTAAAATTAGTATTTTAAATTGAAACCATTATTGAAATCCCACCACATACTCGCTCATCGAAGAACCATAGGCTCAGAGAACCAAAGATGTCAAACCTTGAAGAGAAGACAACCGGCCCGATCATTATCTATACCGGTTCTCCTGTTTAACCACCGGCTACCGGTTTGGCTGGCCGGTTACATTACAAACGGCACAAAAGGGTGGACCTGACGGCCGGCGTCACCAGTCCCCGGTTAAACCGGTTGGACTGACCGGTCCGGTCCAATTTTGAAAACGTTGATCAATCCACTTTGAATCTATTGTTTCTCTAAACAATTAACACCGATTATTCGCAATAATCTATTCAATAAATATTTTTGCTAAATATTTATTTCTCAATAGTTGTTTATTTGTGATTAATAATATTTAATAATTAAATATTATTTCTATGTTCGCAGCCCAAAGTGTAACTCTTTAGATCGTACTTTGATAATCGCATTATTAATCGATATTTAGACACCATTTCCAACAATAAACTAGTATTAAACCCCCCTGCGTTGCGGCGTGGCGTAAAACTGTGTCAAATAGCACCAATGTCATACTACCGTCATCAACTACCAACACCAGAAAAACTCATAAAGATGAATAAAAAAAGGGAGAAATAACACCAAACGAAAAGGAGTCGTAAAATCGTAGATACCCGCACGCCTGTTGTGTTATGCTAATAACGTAGAACATAAAAAAAAGAATAATTAAGTTGATCTTTGATCCACACAAAATAGAAGTATTGTGATGGGCCTGTCAAACGGGATAATATGCCTAAAACGTTGAACCATAAATGCATGTTGCGGTGTGTTAACTTGCAAAACGAAACGTAAAGCGAAAAACTTGTGAAAGATGTAAAGTACACGTAAAAATGTTGAACCATACACACACGTTGCAACATGTTAATTCGAAACATAATTTTTTTTTTTTTTTTTGCATAAGATGAAAAGTATGGGGAACTAAAGTTGAAAGTAAAAAGTGCGGGGTTAGATTTTAAAAGATAAAAAGCTTTGGATTATATTGCAAAAAATAAAAACTTTTGGGTTAAAAGTAAAAAATTCAACTTTCATTTTGAAAAACACTTCATGCATAGAGTGCAAGCTCTATATACAGGAAATGTTTGTTGATAACTTGCGTTTTATTGAGGGTATACTTGCGTTTTATGATAAACGCAAGTTATACCTGATAAAACGCAAGTTATTAACCCATATGGGTTCTCATATCATGATAATGACACCGCTATGATCATCATAGGGTGATGGAATGGTAATGATTATCCATCTAGGTTATCCTACGATGACAATAAAACCCAGAACTTGGTAAATTCAACTCCATTAACGGTATTTTAAATGTGTAAAATATATTTTTGTTGGAAACAAATACAGTGTAATGTCATATTCAAATTAAATATAACAAATACTTGGTTTGGTGATATACATGATTTAGAAAAACATTGACGTATGCAAAAATTTCATGTTTAAAAAATAATGGAACAAAAAAAGTTTAACAAATGTTGTTTTCCCCATTTTACTCTTACTTCGAGGTTATGTCCATTTAAAGTCACGTGACTAATCGCTCATATATCAGAGGGCCTTTGACCCAACGGGTGTAAAATGGTGCTTGTCCTCTTAAGGTCGAGGGTTCTAATCCTTGTATGTAAAATTACGATTAGCTTGGATTATTGCAAAATAATTACTAATCGCTCATATTAGTCATTACTTACCTTTGATCAATGATGTATAACCCTGCTTCCATTTATCAAAATTTTTGGCGTTTTCTATACATCTTCGTATAGTTAGACTACAAGCCGTTTAGTGATTCAAAATGGTTGGTAAAGTCAAAAAGTAGGTTCCTGTAAATTTTCTCACAGACCCTGTGGAGGGAAGATCCACCATAGCGGATCTACTCGTCTTTGGGGGAGGGGGGGGGGGGGGGGAATGCTTGCGTGAACCTCACGGGGGTATCTCCTTTGATTGGGTTTAGGGAAACAGGGTTTATAGTTGGGCAAGTGACGGGAAAGACGGAATTGAAGAAAGTAGATAAGCACGCTAAAGCTTGTGCAGAGAACCAACATGTCTTTATCCCCTTAGCCTTTGATACATTTGGCCCCCTAGCGCCAGAAACTATTCCTTTCTTGACCAGGGTCCAACAGGTCGTCCACAACAATAGTTCATCTCCAGGGGCAGGGTTTGTATTTGGTAGACTAGGGTTTGCAGTTCAGAAAGGGGTGACGGCGCAACTTGTTACCCATTTATTTTAATGTAAATTCCATATTTCATTTTAATGAAAAACCGGTTTGCTGAAAAAAAAATCATTTGCAAAACTCTATATTCAAATGGTGTTGTTGAATAAATCAAACTCTTTGAACATTTTACTTATTTTGCATTAAAATAAAAGAATCTAGATAAAACAGAATTTTAAAATCCAATAAGAAACTACAAAGAAACTATGAATTGCGGTGAAATATTTGGAAGTTTTAACTTACAATTTTGTAATCATACATAAAATTATAAGTTTTAAATTGTAAATCCAAAACGTTCTCATATTTCTTAAAAATCTATCTTACTTCTAATCTTATCGAAATTGCCACCTGCATATTTCTTATTTGACATTTGACGAAGTCATATGAATAAGTTTTCAAGTTTATGTGTTTTTTAAGCTTATAAATATATATAACACCGAGTTTGCAGCCACAAGAGATTGAAAACAAATGGTCAAATCAACAGAAAGTCATAGCTTTAATAATTTAATTGGAACGTGTGATGATGGTCATAGCTTCAAACATGCACAACCATTTAAGACTATAAATACAATCTACTACTACTACAAAATCATCCACAAACAACACAAAATCCTTCATATCTCATCCCAAAATTACAATGGATATCACAACTTTTCTAAACGACAACATTTCATCACCTCTTTTCATTCTATCAACAATTGTTTTTATTTTACTAATAGTTAAAAAAACAAAATTGTTTGATCTTAAGAGTGATAAAAACCTCCCACCAGGTCCACCAAAGTTGCCGATCATCGGTAACTTACATCAAGCAGGCGACCAACCACATGTTATGCTTACCAATTTAGCCAAAAGATATGGTCCACTCATATCTCTTAGTTTAGGCAAGCAACTTCTTGTGGTTGCCTCTACACCAGAGGCAGCCAGAGAAATCCTCAAGACTCAAGATCGCCTACTTTCAGGCCGTAGTGCGCCTATTTCATTTAAACATGAATTTTTGCTACCCTACTCTCTTATGTGGTCAGAGTGCAACGAAAGATGGAAAACCCTAAAAACCCTTTGTCGAACTGAAATGTTTTCGGCTAAAGCTTTAGACACCTATTCTAGACTACGAGAAGAAAACTATGCTAAGTTGATAGATTTCTTACGTAATAAGCAAGGACACGTGATTAACATGGAGGATATGCTTTTCACAACATTGTTCAATACACACAGTTCCATTATATTTGGCAACAAATTTCTTGATTTTGCTGGTGAAAATGGAACTAATGATTGGTTGAAAGAGTTGATGCATAGAGTAATTGAGTATTCAGGTCGTATAATAGATTTTGGTACATTTTTTCCAATTCTCGAAAGATTCGATCTTCACGGGACAAGGAAGGATTCCTTGAAAGAATGGAAAAAGGTTTATGCATTTTGTGAGGATATAATCGAGGAAAGACGAGCTCAAGTCAATTCTTCAACATGGTCATCAGAACAAGCTCAATGTTTCTTGGACCGGTTGCTTGAAAAAGGATTCTCAAACAACCAAATATTTTCACCAGTTATGGTATGCATTTCTTTTTGTTATTATTAACTAGTACAACTCTAACAATATGCTATATATAGGTTTGGGGTTTTATTGATTACTAAAGAACTTTTAGTTTTGCTACTATAATATTCTTATATTTATTTTACTTGGCCCGTTTAACTGGCTGGACATTTCATTTATTAATAGAAATGACTTCATAATAATTTAACCATCCAAATTATTATTGACAATTGTTTGTCTCATTAATTTGCAATGAGTTGACTTAATTTTATACAAACCTTCTTTTTGTTGTGTTTCTAGGAACTGTTGGGAGCCGGAGCAAATACTACAACAACAACAGTGATATGGGCTATGTCAGAGCTTATACGAAACAAAGAATGTATGTCCAAACTACAAGAAGAAATACAAAATGAAATAACCTCAGATCAAATCACGGACTCGCAACTATCTAAGTTAACTTATCTACAAGCATGCATTAAAGAAACTTTCAGATTACACCCACCCGTGCCTCTTCTTCTTCCTCGTATGGCGGTTGACACGTGTGAAGTTATGAACTACACGGTTCCTAAAAATGCGAAAATACATGTTAACCTTTGGGCAATGGGTCGAGACCCTAAAGTTTGGGACAACCCCTTATCTTTCAATCCCGAACGATTTATCAACTCAAAAGTGGATTTTAAAGGCCAAGACTTCGAGTTATTACCGTTTGGTTCAGGGAGGAGGACATGTCCCGGAATGCCATCGGGAATCAAGAGTGTTGAAACTCTGTTGGCGAATTTGATTCGTGAATTCAATTGGGACCTCCCAAATGGCGAGGATCCATCAAAACTCGACATGAACGAAACATTTGGCGTTGCTCTAAAGAGAGAAAAGCCTTTGATGCTAATCTTCAAACAAAGAAAAGAGAGTCAATTATATGCTTAATTATGTAATTTCCTATTTATTTCGTAAGTCAAATTCAAACAATACGTACGATATGTATAATAATTAGTATGTTGTTAAGTTATTGTAATTTTATTTATTTTGAAGTTGAATATTTTTGTTGGCTCGTTTAATTATTTGACCCGGTGGCCCAAAAGGAAAATTGAAGTCGGTTTTATTTATAGCTTACGGATAAAGCTAGCAAGTTATAAGATAATAGTATTTTATTTATCTAGAGAAACATTTTATTTGAAATAGGTTAGGATAGTTTATTATGTTCCTTATCTTCCAAGTATCAGGCTATTATATAAAGCCTTGCATAGTGTCTTCTGTTTTGCATCTTTAGTTTTTGCTTTGATAATAAAAAAAGAGCTGTGATAAAAGTTTATCACAAATCTCTTGTGTTCGAGTTTGTTTATTTTCTTTTCGATCCAACCGAAACCTTCAATTGGTATCAGAGCTTCAAGGTTGAAGACGTGTAATCGGCTAACACTAGATTGCACAATTTCTCACATCAATCAATCAAGAATAAGCCAGGGAGATGGCGGAAGATGATGGTGCTGGTCAGCTCGTTAACGTGGTGAAGGAAACGGATAATGCGTTGCTTAAATGCCCGAAGTTAACAACTACCACCTACACATCTTGGTCTATTATGATGGAGACGGTATTGGTTGCACATGGCTTGGAGGAAGCCATCGATCCCGTGACTAGGGAGCAGTCGAAAAAAGAAAGAAAAACACAGCAAAGGCTCTTATTTTTCAGTCGATCCCTGAAGACGTTTTGCTCCAGGTGGCAACACATAAAGACCCATCTGAAGTGTGGGAAGCACTTCGAGTGCGTTACTTGGGTGCAGATCGAGTCCAAAAGGCTCGTTTGCAAACCTTGCCCAGTGAACTAGAAGGATTACAGATGAAGGACTCCGACACCAAAGAGGAGTTTGCAGGAAAATTATCAAGTGTGCATACAAAATACAAGAGTCTTGGCTCAAGTCTTGAAGATGAAGTTCTTGTGAATAAATTGCTTAATTCTGTACCCGATAAGTACTTACCCATCGCTGCAGTTATTGAGCAAACCACCGACCTTGAAACTCTTGCGTTCGAAGAAGCTATTAGCCGGCTTAAGGCGTTTGAAGAGAGGACAAAGATGAGAAAATTAGTAGATGAAAATCAAAGTAAACTTCTCTTTTCACGCTCAGAAAACTCCTTAAAGCAAAACAGTAACAAAGGCAAGGGATGTGGTAGGAGTAATACCGATAGGGGTCGGGGAAGAGGACGAGGACAAGGAACTTGGAGAGGTCGCGGGGGCAGATCTGGTTCACAGGGGCGCAACGAAGGATCAGCGGAACAAGATAAGTCTAAGGTAATGTGCTATAAATGTCAAAAATTTGGACACTATTCAAACGAGTGTTCCGAACCCAGTAACAAATTTGAAAAAGTTAACTTAGCCGATACCGGTAGTCATGAGCAGCTTCTAATGGCTGTCGTTGTTCAAGAAAAAAATAACTTTGTTTTACTAAATGAGGAGAAAGTTGTGCCAAGAAACTATAGCACCAAAACGGGGTTTATGGTATTTTGATAATGGTGCTTCCAATCACATGACCGGGGTCAGAAAACACTTTACTGAATTGGATGAAAAATTAAGGGGTAGAGTTTCTTTTGGAGATGGCTCAAACATTGAAATCAAGGGTAAAGGTTGTGTAACCTTGCAATGCAAAAACGGCGAACAGAGGACGGTCACTAATGTCTATTTCATACCAGGCTTATGTAGTAATATAATAAGTCTTGGGTAGCTTACGGAGAGAGGCTGCAAAGTGATCATGGAGGATGAGTTCCAATGGCTTTACGGGAGAGATCGCGGGTTGTTGGCCAAGGTTCAAAGATCTACAAACCGTTTATATAAAGTGGCTCGTGATGTCGTTAGTTTGGTGTGTTTGGCAACACACATAAACGAGCCCGGCTGGCTCTGGCATTCCCGACTCAGGCACACTAACTTCCATGCGTTACACGAGTTATCTTCAAAGAATATGGTGGACAGAGTACCTCTCATCAGTAAGAACTCAGAAATCTGTGAAGCTTGTCTAGCAGGCAAGCAACACCGAGTATCGTTTCTGAAACAAACAATGTACCGAGCGAGTCAACCACTTGAGCTTGTCTATTCCGACATATGTGGACCCATTACACCTGTTACACCGGGAGGTAACCGTTACTTCATTCTTTTTGTTTACGATTATAGCAGGTATACATGGGTTTATTTGTTAAAGACGAAGGATGAAGCGTTTTCAACATTCAAGAAATTCAAAGCTCTAATCGAAAATAGAACGGGCCTAAAGATAAAGTCACTCCGAACTGATCGTGGACAGTGGCGAAGCTTGGTTTTGGAATCGGCGGGGGCCGAACTCAATTTTTTCCGATCGGTAGTGGAAAATCGGCGGGGGCCGGAGTCAACCCAGACTCAATTTACCTATGAAAATCGTAAATTTCCACTGCTGCGCCAAAAAAACAGGGGGGGGGGGGGCATGGCCACCCCTGGCCCCAAGTATACTTCGCCCCTGATCGTGGAGGTGAGTTTACCTCAAAACTGTTCAATGAGTTTTGTGATAGTGAAGGCATAAGGAGGAACTTGACGGCTCCATACACGCCACAACAAAATGGGTGGAACGTAAAAATCGTACCATACTCGGTTCAACCCGGAGTATGATGAAAGCAATGAAAGTTCCACAGAATGTGTGGGGAGAAGCGGTTCGACACTCGGTCTACATAATGAATAGAATTGGTACAAAGGCCTTAAAGGATAAAACACCCTTCGTGGCTTTCACAAGATCGAAACCAGATTTGGAAAGGTTAAGAGTATTTAGGTGTCAAGCTTATGTAAATGTTACAACACCACATGTTATAAAACTCAATGACAGAAGCATTCCCATTGTGCATTTGGGAAGTGAAGATGGGTCAAGGAACTATCAATGCTATGATATTGAAAGTGGTCGAATTGTAGTATCAAGGGATGTTGAGTTTGTTGGTTCAGGCCCTTGTTAAACACACTCAAAATTCACAAATATGATGAAAAGAAGTGTATGAAAATTGCCAGTAGAAAAGAAATGTAAAGCTACTCGGTCTAACTTTGACACTATCTTTATTCACTTAAAATCTTTAACTAAATATTATAAACCCACTTCTAATTTTGACTGGCCGTTAGCTATAGAACCATGACCCATGTGACCCGTTTGAACCGACCCGTGATCCGTAAACTAACCCGGGAACAACCAATTAACCCAACAATCACCCCATTAATCGGTTTGTTCACACCGTTCACACACGGCAACACCGAATCACTTTCACCTTCAACCATCTCGACCCATCCCGGACACCCGACCTTCACCTCGATCATGTCCAAAGTCTTCTTAGTTCAAAACAAATCAAACTGTCACACTTGTAACATATCCCATGGCATCCCGTTGGATACCGTTCACTAACATCACGACTTATCACGGATTGACGACCACCCCCGGCCAAATCCAAAGCCACCCGATTTGAACTCCAACGCCATAATATTACACTGTGTTTTTTTCTTTTACTTTTTTTCCGATCACACTTGGTCAAAGAGGCCACCCCACCGACAAAGAAAACAAAGCCACCCACTTTTACCGTTTTCTTTCAACCTTAGCAAACGAGACGATCAAAAGCCACCTGCTTTGACGGATACTTTCTGCCCGTTTATTACGCTATAACGCCGGTCTCCTCTATTCACGAACAACCCGATCAAGGTACCCGTCCTTACCTACTGTTTTTACCGGTTGTATGTCATCTACACAAACCCGCAACTAACAACCGAAAAGCCTTGAATCTTCTACAAAACAGCCTCTCACAAACAACCAACCGTTGCTTTTCATGAGAGAACCGTTGTCCCGAAACAACCCATTTTTCCTCTCGTCCGATCACCACTAACAACCACAAGACACCCTAGTGTTCACCCGTCACCCCCGTCATCCTAACCGGTACATCACCCGCGACAACGATTGACACAAACACCCATCCGGTCCCCGCCTTGTGTTGTATAACAGTCTTGAACGCTTCTTTTACGCCTGCCCTCCGCCGACCCGACACACCCACCGGCAGAGGAGATCTTCTCGAGCCCTAGGCTCTGATACCAAATGTTGGTTTAGGCCCTTTTTAAACACACACTCAAAATTCACAAATATGATGAAAAGAAGTGTATGAAAATTGCCGGTAGAAAAGAAATGTAAAGCTACTCGGTCTAACTTTGACACTATCTTTATTCACTTAAAATATTCAACTAAATATTATAAATCCACTTCTAATTTTGACTAGCCGCTAGCTATAGAACCATGACCCATGTGACCCGTTTGAACCGACCCGTGATCCGTAAACTAACCTGGGAACAACCGATTAACCCAACAGAGTTTAATGAAGAAAAGTGTTGTGATTTGTCACTATATTTGGAAAAGTCAAATAATAAAGAGGAGTATGCATGAAAGGAGTTTATTGTTGAAGGAAATGATGATGTCTATTGTGAAGTGGAGGTGCACAAACAAATCAACACCAATTCACAAAATAGTGAGCAAAAATCATCAGAATGTTCTACACATTTTTTGTCACCTTTACAAGAAACTGGGTGTGAGAATGTACAAGTTGACTGAAAGTGTAACAACTTTGATGATTTCTATTGAGATAATACAAGGTTTATATACAAGAAATGTTACAAGTAATTAGGAGAGAAATCCTCCTATGACATAAATGAAAATTCTATACATAAAGGTCATTGAATGTGTTGACTAGAATGAGAGCTTGGAGGCATATGTCTTGGGATGCCTTGAATGTGTTGACTAGAATGAGGTATTGGAGGCATATGTCTTGGGATGCCTAATACCCCCGTCAATGCGAGTCGGAGGTGGTTGAAGACGAAGCATTGTCCGGAATTTTTCAAATAATGACTTGGGGAGACTTTTCGTGAAGATGTCGGCTACTTGTTGATCTGTCGATATGAACTTTGTGTGGAGCCGACCTGCAGCAACTAACTCTCGAATGAAGTGATAGTCAAGATCAATGTGTTTTGCTCTCTTGTGTGATATCGGATTTTGACTTAGAAAAAGAGCACTTTTGTTGTCACACAATAGAGTTGGCGGTCCCGGTGGCAAGGCATGTAGTTCACGTAGTAGATGAGTTATCCAAATAAGTTCCGCAGCGGTATTCGCCATGGCCCTATATTCCGATTCACAACTTGAACGAGCTACGGTGGGTTGCTTCTTTGCGCTCCAAGATACCAAATTCCCTCCCAAATAAATGCAATAATCGTATGTTGATCTGCGTGTGTCAATGCAACGAGCCCAATCTGCATCAGAAAAACCTAATAAAACAGTGTTAGGTGGCTTATCAAACGTTAATCCATGAGATAAAGTTCCCTTGACATAACGAAGAATGCGTTTGACAAGTTGAAAATGAGTAGTGGTAGGATTATGAAGATATTGACTAGCTTGATTGACAGCGAAGGAAGGATCTGGACGGGTTATAGTTAAGTATTGGAGGGCACCAACAAGAGAGCGATAAAGGGCTGGATCATGAAAAGGTTCACCGGTAGAGTTGAAGATGTCTTTGGGTGTGAGTGGTGTGGCAACTGGTTTGGAGTCAAGAAGGCCGCCTCAAGAAAGTATGTCATAGGCATACTTAGATTGATTGAGAAAGAGGCCAGTTTTTGTGTGGGTGACTTCTAAACCAAGAAAGAAACTTAGGGAACCAAGATCTTTAATTTTGAATTCCTTGTGTAGTTGACGAGTAAAGTTGTTAATAATGTTTTCATTGTTACCCGGGATGATTATGTCATCTACATAGACAAGGATGTAAATTAAATTACCATTATTGTTGAAAATGAATAATGATGGATCGGCTCGACTACATGTGAAACCAAGAGTGATTAAAAATGAACTTAATCGTTGAAACCAAGCTCGTGGAGCTTGTTTAAGGCCATAAATGGTACGATTTAGTTTACAAACATGAGTCGGATGGTTTTGATCTTGGAAGCCTGGTGGTTGTTCCATGAACACTGTTTCTATAAGTTTGACATTTAGGAAAGCATTGTTGACGTCGAGTTGTCGTAAGTTCCAATGATGAATGGTGGCAAGACTTAGAACAACTCGAATTGTGGAAGACTTGGCAACGGGGCTAAAAGTATGAGAACAATCTAGACCCGGAATTTGATTGAAACCTTGCGCCACAAGTCGAGCTTTGTAGCGATCAATAGAACCATCGGACTTGTATTTTATCCGATATATCCATTTAGAGCCGATGATATTAGTGTTTTGGTTTGAAAATACCGTTTTGGAGCGAGTGGTCATGGGATGATTGTTGGTATTTGGAATCGGTGAGTTTGGTGGGCTTTGAGTTTGAGTTGAAGAAGAGGATCGGGCTGGAACGGAAAGTTGGGTCGAGTCTGTGGAGTGGTTCGAGATTGAGGTTGGGTCCGAGGTGGGTGCTTTTTGCGCATAAGAGGCTAGAGTGGGACAAGTACTAGCGTGGTGACCTTCTTTGCGACAAAGTTGACAAGTGGGAGGACGTTTGTTGTAGGAATTACCATGACCCCTTGAGGAGTTCGAACGACCTCGTCCACGGGAAGACGAAGAGGACCGATTTTGTTTGGATAATTCGGTTGGGGAAGACATGGAGAGGTGTTACGAGAACACTAAAGTGGGCAGGTGGGCAGAATTGAAGAAGAAAAAAGAAGCAAGAAGTGCAAGAGAACTTTAGGATTCAATGGATCAAAGCTTGATACCATGAAAGTGTAACAACTTTGATGATTTCTATTGAGATATTACAAGGTTTATATACAAGAAATGTTACAAGTAATTAGGAGAGAAATCCTCCTATGACATAAATGAAAATTCTATACATAAAGGTCATTGAATGTGTTGACTAGAATGAGAGCTTGGAGGCATATGTCTTGGGATGCCTTGAATGTGTTGACTAGAATGAGGTATCGGAGGCATATGTCTTGGGATGCCTAATATTGACAACAATGTTTTTCCCATGCAAAATTCAAATAGTGATGACCTCACACATGATGAGTCTCATGAAAATGAAGGATTTGATAATGATCATAATGGTGTCCAAAATCCATTACGGAGATCCACTCGACAAGTAAACCCACCTAAATATTTTGATGACTTTGTTATGTTGCAGGAGGTTGAGAACTTGCAATTTGAAGGTGAACCTACAAGGTACGAAGAAGCTACGAAACACTCAAACTGGATGATTGCTATGAAACAAGAAATTAACTCGATCGACCGAAACAAGACTTGGTATTTGACAAAATTACCAGCTGGTCACAAAGATATTGGGTTTAAGTGGGTGTACGTTTAAATTGTAATGGGATGCAAAAGGCGATGTTATAAAGCATAAGGCAAGATTGGTCGCAAAGGGTACAGACTTTGACGAAGTTTTCGCTCCCGTAGCAAGGATTGAAACGGTACGTTTAATTCTTGCAATTGCAGCTAGAGAAGGTTGGAAAGTTCATCATCTACACGTGAAATCGGCGTTCCTTCATGGAGATTTAAACGAAGAAGTGTACGTTCAACAACCCGAAGGTTTCATAACAAAAGGTAGCGAAAATATGGTGTATCGTCTGGATAAGGCGTTGTACGGTCTAAAGCAAGCACCACGCGCTTGGAATAAAAAATTAGACCAAACGTTGAAGGAATTTGGGTTTGAGAAGTGTCCTTATGAAGCTGCTGTTTATAAGCAGCTAAATATAAATGGAATGGTTTTGGTGGCTGTGTATGTGGACGACTTGTTGGTTACAGGAACTATTCAAAAGACAATTGAAGTTTTTATAAAGCAAATGGAATCCTTCGAGATGTCAAACCTTGGATTACTATCTTACTACTTGGGTATAGAGGTGAAACAAGGAGATGATGGTACTGTGTTAAAGCAAGCGACCTATGCGAAAAAGGCTTTAGGACATGCAGGTATTTCTGAATGCAATTCTAGTAAATATCCAATGGAGCCAAAATTGAATCTCACCAAAGAAGTTAATGAGAAGAAGGTAAACGAGACAGAGATATGCGGTGGCATTATTGTAAATAACAACAACTTTTATTTGCTGCTTTCTTTTTCTCAGACATTATATCACTTTCTCTTACCTCACTTTCTCTCTCTATATAAAAGCAAAACATACGTTCTGTCTTTAGTTCCAAAATTACTCTAGACAACAAACCATAACTACTTCACAAAAATACTAAACAAACACAATTTACTCTACAAAACAATCCATAACTACTTCACAAATTGCTCCACAAAGATATGCAATAACTACTTTAAAAATTACTCTACAACTCCAAAAATTACTCTACAAGAAACATTCAGTCTCTAATTCCAAAATTACTCCAGAAACAAAACTATTACTACTGAAGAAAAGGTAATTATATAATTACTCTAGTTATAATTACGCTATACAAATACTCTAGAGTAATCAGCATTGGTTTATAGTGTAGAGTAATTATTGTACAAGTAGAGTAATTTTGTAGCAGATTCTTCTTTCATTTCATCATGTTCTTGTTGATCCTCTACTTTAAACAAATTCATGTTGTCTCTTTCTCAGCTCCAGGTGTCACAAAAATTACTCTGCATAGAACATGTTATACCAAGTTTCACAAAAAGTACTCTACATAGAACAACTTCAAAAGCCTACAGACTTAAAATCTTGTTCTTCATAAAAAAATAATAATAAACATCCTATCCTCTGTTTTAGACATTTATCGAACACCTTTTCATAGCATGAAAACTGGAAAAAAATCGTATAAAAATCACATATTACCTCTGGTTTTCCAGTTTTCGATGATATTGAGCTTCATCTTGGTTGATCATTTTCAATTGTGTTGTTAATTTGGGGGTTTTTGTTAGGATTTTTAGAATGAATTTGAGACATCTGGTTGGTACTGTGGGTTTTTGTAAAAAAAAGAGATTTGTCTATAATTACAAAAATGCCACCGCCTTTTTTTTGTTTGATTCGTACTGTTCGTACCGGAAATCTATTTGTAAATGAACTTGACTCGTTTTATTAAAATAATAATAAAACAAAGGATTAATTACATATATCGCCCTATTTTCAACTGTAATTACATATATACCCAACCCAAAATTTAAATTACATATATCCCCCTACAAAACTTCATAAATTACATATATACCCATTCTATTAAAAATGCATAGGAAAATAACTATTTTACCTCAATTCTTTTACTAAACTATATTCACGACAAGTCATACAACACATTCTTTGCATCCTACAACTTATATCCAATACGATCTTTCCAACTTAGTAAGTTATGAACACCATGAACATGTAACATGCAAAATGTTTTCATGCATCCTACAACTTGATTTCACTAAAACGAGTGTTCTAACACTCTTACATAATCATTACTAAGCCCTCATATCATTACATTCATCATAACATGTAATGATATGAGGTGCTTAATAATAGAATGGGTATATTTGATATTTTTAGTTTTTGGTAAGGGAAATATGTAACTAAAATTTTTGACTTTGGTATATATGTAATTTATAAAGTTTGGAAAGGGAAAATATGTAAATAAAATTTTAACTTGGGTATATATATATACTAGTGGAAATGCCCGCGCGTTGCCGCGGGTACGTATGTTTTAACACACGTTGCCTGATAGGTTTCACGTAATTTATTCTTAAAACCAATTTGCTAATATGACTATTATATCAATTAGCGAAGAGCAATTGAGTATATACACACAAAATAATTCACATAAAAAACAACAATAACCAATGACCTTTTGAAGAGCGCAATGTAACGCAACATGTCTTGAACACTAATTATATTTCGTAATAATATAATTTTTTGGTTAAGTAACATTTGCAAATGGTCAAAAGGATCGGCAAAAATAAAAATAAGTAAATAAAAACCAAGTCAAAAGCTCTGATGAAAAGTTAAAACTTAAAACCATGTCAAGGGCGTTTTTATCTGGCCCAAATACTGAATCCAGTGCATTGATGATGTATAGGCTTGTGAATGAATAAAAAGTTGTTTTTAAAATTACCCTGTTTATGGCAATTGGCAAGGTTGAATTTTATACCAAACAATTCTTCTGCTACTAAAGAGTAGCAATCACTTTCCAGGTTAAAATAGGTTCCAATAATGATTTATGTTAACCTTATCCAAATTCAACCATGCCCTCGGTGGCGAAGCTTGGTTCTCGAATCGGGGGGGACCGGACTCAATTTTTTAAAATCACCCTGTTTATGGCAATTGGCGAAGCTCAATGTACCTACGAAAATCGAAAGTTTTCACTACTGCGCCAAAAAACAGGGGGCCAGGGCCACCCCTGGCCTTATAAAACCTTCGCGCACCTGCATGCCCTTCTTTTAACTTAATAAACCTGGTGCATTGCAATGCAATACAGGAAATTAAGAATGAAAAGCAATGAAATCCACAAATGCCACAAACTATTGTTAAAGTTTTATTATTTAATAACAACCAGCATGTATGGTGACAAGTATGTTGGATAGTTAGTGTTTGACCCATTCTTTTGTGTGACCGAGTAACATGGGAATAATAACGTTGCATGAAAGAGTCAATCTGCACGTTAGAAGTCTGTTGAGAAATCCCAGGAAGTGACCGAGTCTGGTGCTAGTTTCCGTTTTAGTTTTGGTTATAAATAAGGCATGTATTTGCAGGGTAGAATTAGTCGAAAATACTATCTTTCATTCTTGTAATCTGTGCCAATCAGTTTAATAAAGAAGAAGTATTCAGTTCCTGTTTGTTTTGTTTCTATTCCACAGATTGCTTTATCACTTTGATGCCATCAATTGGTATCAGAGCAACCAAGTTTGATCCTACTACATGCCCAAAATAATCCGATTTGGAAAAATGTCAGATCTCGCCACCACCTCCAATCCAGCCCCAAAAGAGAACCCATTCCCGTTTCAATGTCCGGTGCTCACTACGACTAATTACATGACCTGGGCGATAAAGATGGAAGCCGTATTGGATGCCCAAGGGCTTTGGGAATCCATTGAACCCGCAGCCGGTGTGGCTGTGGATGAGAAGAAGAGCAAGACGGCGCGTGCGTTCATCTTCCAGGCCATACCCGAAGATATCTTAATGCAGGTTGCAAAGAAGAAAACCGCGAAGGAAGTGTGGGAATCCTTGAAGATAAGATACGTGGGAGCAGAAAGGGTGCAGAAAGCCAGGCTACACACGTTAAAGAGTGAGTTCGAGTCTCTCCGGATGAAGGACGGCGAGTCCATCGACGAATACGCGGGTAAATTATCGGGAATGATTATTGGACGATAATATAGTATAAGCTAGATAATATCCAAACCAAGACACCGGTTCAAACTATACAAACCGGTTCAACTCTTAAAGACACGACGGTTCATTTGAGAAGACACAATGCTTCGATGAAGGACACGTCGCTTAGATCTAATTCGTTTATGTATATATAGTTTAGATTGTTTCATGTTTACGGTTATCAAGTTTCATTATCAAAACCTATCATATACGAACACTCTCTGTAATCATTCGATCAATTCGATCAAGTTCAATAATATATAATCATCATTCTTTATCAGTTGTTGTTATTGATTTGCGTATATCATTGTAAATCTTCCAACAAAACTGGTATCAGAGCCAAGGAAAACGAAGAATTACTCAGAAACGTTTGTCAAATCCGGTTACCGTATTCAAACGAAAAACAGAGGAACAAATCCAACCATTTAGAAGTACACAAAGAATCGATAAGACCGTACGAGGATTTACACACATCACTTCAACAAGGATTTCTTATCAAATTACAAGAAAAACTGTCTGTAAATCCCTTGATCTCTCTATTCGTTTTTTGATTTTTTGTTCCTACGCATAACAGAGCATATTATTCGTTAATTATTATTCGGTGCACGACTATCAAGCGGTTACCGATTATACAGAAATCGCACAAGAATAGTTCTGTTAGAATTAAATTTACAGAATCAGAAAAACATATTCAAGAATCATTCTGTATTGTTGTCTGAGTTCTTCGGGTATACGCGGGAATTCAAATAGGAAGGAACCATAGTTTTCTTTATTATTATTCAAAACTATTGACTTTTGAGAAGTCAAACATCAGAATAACAAATATAGTATAATATTCCTCTTAAGGATATTTAGATTATATCTCGGGTACGGGGTATTGTTTTTTTCTCAACATATACTAAACACAATTATTAAAGGAAAGAAATTATGACAACACAAGGAGGAGTACAAACCCAAATTCCAAAATTATTGGGACAAAATTATTATCATTGGCACATTCAAATGAAAGTGCTCTTAGAGTCCCAAGATTTGTGGAGTATAGTAGAGGATGGTGTTAGGGAATTACCAAATGATGCAAGCGATGCCTTACGAAAAGAACACAAAGAACAAAATAAGAAAGATAAGAAGGCACTTCATTATTTATTCCAAGCATCAACTGAAACAATATTCGAAAGAATTGCAAATGCAAAATCATCTAAGGAAGCATGGGAAATATTATACAAATCATATCATGGAGAGCGTCGCGTAAAGACAGTAAAGTTACAAACCCTTAGATGCGAATTTGACATCCTAAGAATGTCAGAAACAGAAACAATAGAAGGATATTTTGATAGGGTTACCACAATAGTTAACCAGTTAAGAATGAATGAAGAAGATATAAGCGATAAGCGAGTAGTTGAGAAAATATTGCGGAGTATGACCAGAAAATATGAGTCAGTGGTAGTAGCTGTAGAAGAGTCCAAAGATTTAGAGGAATTATCAATTGAAGAACTTATGGGAATATTACAATCCCATGAATTAAGACTTAAGCAATATGACACACACGTCATTGATCAAGCATTCCAAGTACAAAGTGGGACTCAAGTAAGAAATAAAGGAGGGAATAGATATAATAATAGCTACAGAGGAAGAGGAAGAGGAAGAGGAGGTAGATCAGGGCGATACGGACCCATTGTATGTTACAATTGTCAAGGATTAGGTCATATAGCAAGAAATTGTCCAAATAAGGAGGAAAGTGAGAAAGAGGAATCCGCAATGGTGTGTAAAGAAGAAAGTAAATCAGAACGAGATACCATGTTCATGATATTTAACATGGAAGAAAATAAGGATACGAATTGTTGGTACTTAGACAGCGGATGTAGTAATCATATGACAGGAAATAGGAGTATATTCATCACATTCAATGATCAAGATAGACGAGAAGTTAGAATAGGTGATGATAAAAGACTACAAGTATTAGGAAGTGGGGAAGTATGCATAAGAGTAAATGATAAGGTAAACAAAATACCAAATGTATTTTATGTGGAAGGACTAAGGCACAATCTACTTAGTGTGGGACAATTACTGCAAAAGGGATATGATGTGTTTTTTGGTAAAGGAATGTGTACCATAAAAAATCATGAAGGGAAGACAATCACAGAAACACCTATGACTCAAAACAAGATGTTTCCTCTATATCCAAATCAAGACTTGCCAAAAGTACTATACACATCCACAAAAACTGGTTCAGACTTATGGCATCAAAGATATGGTCACATCAACTATGAAACATTAATTGAAATGGAACAAAAAAATGCAGTAAAAGGTTTACCTAAGATATATAAGACAGAAAATGTATGTGAGGGGTGTGCTTTAGGAAAACATGCAAGAAAACCATTTAGCAAACAAGCAAAATGGAGAGCAGAAAGTCCTTTACAACTTGTTCACTCAGATATATGTGGACCAATGAGAACAAAGACAATAGGAGGATGCAGATACTTCATCACTTTTATAGATGATTTTACAAGGAAAACCTGGATATATTTCCTCAAGGAAAAATCACAAGCACTATATTTTTTCAAAATATTCAAAGCCTTAGCAGAAAATCAATCAGAAAAAAGAATCAAATATCTTAGGACTGACAGAGGTGGAGAATATTGTGGAAATGCTTTCCAAGAATACTTACAAGAACATGGAATACATCATCAACTGACCACAAGTTATACACCACAACAAAATGGAGTTGCAGAGCGTAAAAATAGAACCTTAATGGAACTAAGTAGGAGCATGTTGAAGACAAAGAAACTCCCGAATGAATATTGGGGAGAAGCTGTAAGTTGCACAACATATCTCTTAAATCGAACAACTTCTAAGAGTATCAGTGATAAAACTCCTGAAGAAGCCTGGACTGGAATCAAACTTGATGTATCAAATTTACGAATATTTGGCTGTCTTGCCTACGCACATGTTCCAGAACAAAAACGGGGTAAACTTGATGATAAAACAGAAAGAGCAATCTTTGTTGGATACAGTGAGAATAGTAAAGCTTATAAATTATACAATCCAATTACAAGAAAGACTATTGTCAGCCGAGATGTCATATTTGATGAGAACAAAGCTTGGGAAGAAATTGAAGATGAAGATATTGTGATTCAAGATGAAAACGAAGATACAAATAACTGTGATAACAATACACACGATGTAACACCCAGAAATGAAGAACACTCACCCATACATAATACAGTTGGAAGTGTGAGGCAAGATGAACTGGAAACACAACTTGAAGATGAAAATCTAGATGCCACAACATCCAGTCAAAGTCCACCATTAAAAATACGTTCATTAGCAGATATCCATAGTAGAACTCAACCAATGAGCAGTCCAGAAGTACGGGATTTATATCAGAGACATCATGAAGCTGCAAACTTTGCACTTTACACTGATTCAGATCCAATTGATTATGATGAAGCCAGTAAGGACGAAAAATGGAAGGAAGCTATGAAGAGGGAAATAGAATCTATACAAAAGAATGAAACCTGGGAGTTGGTTGATTTACCAAAAGATCAAAAACCCATAGGAGTAAAATGGATATACAAGACCAAATATGACGAACATGGAAACATAGACAAACACAAGGCTCGTCTGGTGGTAAAGGGTTACAAACAAAAATATGGGATAGATTATCAGGAAGTTTTTGCACCAGTGATTCGTTTTGAAACTGTAAGACTAGTACTTGCCTTAGCAGCTCAATATAAATGGTATCTACATCAAATGGATGTGAAAACTGCATTCTTGAATGGAGAATTAAAGGAAAAAGTGTTTATAGAACAACCTCTGGGATTTATAGAAAAAGGAAATGAAAATAAGGTATGTCTTCTTAAAAAGGCACTGTATGGATTGAAGCAAGCTCCACGAGCATGGTATAGTCGGATCAATCAATATTTTGAACAACATAACTTCAAAAGATGCACATTTGAACATACCTTATTTTTAAGGAAGACAAAGACCTCCAGATTAGTGGTGTGTTTATACGTAGATGATTTAATCATAGCTAGTGACTGCATGGAGGAAATAATCTCATTTAAGGAATCCATGCAAAGGGAGTTTGAAATGACAGACATGGGAAAACTACATTACTTCTTAGGAATGGAAGTCACTTATGATCAAGAAGCAATAAAGATTTCTCAAACTAAATATGCTAAAGACATACTTGAAAGATTTCGAATGGCAGATAGCATTAGAGCCTCAACTCCAATGGAATATGGATTAAAGTTGATCAAGAATAGCAACGAAGAGAACATTGACCCAAGCTTATATCGAAGTTTAGTTGGAAGCCTCATGTATTTAACAAATACAAGACCTGATATAATGTTTGCAGTCAGCAAAATCAGCAGATTCATGGATCAACCAAAGAAGTCACACTGGGAAGCAGGAAAACATATATTGAGATATATAAAAGGCACTTCAGAATATGGAATCGTATATAACAAAAACTCATTTGAATTGAAGGGCTTTAGTGATAGTGACTATGCAGGAAATATAGATGATAGCAAAAGCACATCAGGATATATATTCAATATAGGATCAGGAGCAATTTCATGGCAATCAAAGAAACAAAAAGTGGTAGCATTATCATCAACAGAAGCAGAATATATTGCTTTGTCTCTCACTGGATGTCAAGCTCTATGGCTCAAAGGGATCTTAAAAGATTTAGAGTTTGACACAAATAAAGCAATTACTTTATATTGTGATAATAAATCTACCATCAATCTCACAAAGGATCCAGTCTATCATGGAAAGAGCAAACATATTAGGATCAAATATCACTTCATAAGAGATATAATCAAAACAGAAGACGTGGAGATCAAGTACTGTAACACAAAAGATCAAATAGCGGATATCTTCACCAAAGCACTACAACCAAAGGAGTTCACAAGACTACGCACTATGTTAAATGTACTACCAATCTAGCTTAAGGGAGGGTATTGGACGATAATATAGTATAAGCTAGATAATATCCAAACCAAGACACCGGTTCAAACTATACAAACCGGTTCAACTCTTAAAGACACGACGGTTCATTTGAGAAGACACAATGCTTCGATGAAGGACACGTCGCTTAGATCTAATTCGTTTATGTATATATAGTTTAGATTGTTTCATGTTTACGGTTATCAAGTTTCATTATCAAAACCTATCATATACGAACACTCTCTGTAATCATTCGATCAATTCGATCAAGTTCAATAATATATAATCATCATTCTTTATCAGTTGTTGTTATTGATTTGCGTATATCATTGTAAATCTTCCAACAATGATATCGAAATATAGTAGCGTGGGAGCCGTTTTGACTAATGAAGAGGTCGTTCGGAAGTTTCTTGATACCGTAACCGACAAGTACTTACATTTGGTGGCGTCGATGGAGTAATACTCGGACATTGATGACATGCCATTTGAAGAAGCCATCGGTAGATTGAAGGCTTATGAAGATAGATTGAAGCTTCGTAAATGGGCTGGATCAAACAGTGACAGTGCCTTGTTGTTTACTAAATCAGAAGGAGTAGGTAGCAGCAGCAAGACAGGTCATAAGTGGACAACTAATCAGGCTCGTGGTGGTTCAAATGCACGAGGAGGAAGGTTTGGGTCCAGAGGTGGTCGTGGTGGTCGTGGAAGAGGTGAAAAAGGCTGGAACAAGACATCACAAGAGTCAAGTAGTCACTCGAGAAAGCCACGTGATAAGAGTAATATACGATGTTTCGAGTGTCAACAACTTGGCCATTATGCATCGGAGTGCAAAGTTGGGAAGAAACAAGAACAAGAGGTACATTTGGTGAAAGAGAATGATGATGAGCCATCTTTGCTGTTAACCATAGCTGGGGAACAAACCGTTACGGTTGTATCTTTGGATGAGCAAAAGGTGTTTTTGCAACGTGAAGATCGGGGTGATCGAAGCAGGGACACGTGGTACCTTGACAATGGGGCGAGTAATCATATGACGGGGGAGAAGGAGTTCTTTGCTGAACTAAACACAAATGTAACGGGTCACGTACGTTTCGGAGATGGATCAAGGGTTGAAATAAAAGGAAAAGGCACTCTTTTATTTCAATGTAAAAATGGCGATCAGTTGATGGTACAAGAGGTATACTATATTCCAGCCTTAACAAGTAATATTCTTAGTCTTGGCCAGTTTACTGAAGTTGGGTATGATATATCAATGAGACATGAGTTTTTGAGAGTTCGAGATGAACAAGGAAGGCTCGTAATGAAGGTAGAAAGATCAGCAAATCGCCTTTACAAGATAGTGTTAACACACTCAAAACCTGTATGCTTGGCAACAATGTTAGAGAATGAGGCATGGGTATGGCATGCCAGATTTGGGCATGCAAACTTTCATCTTTTAGAGACTTTGTCAAAGGAAGGGCATGTAGAAGGTCTGCCAATCATATCTCATCCAAAGCAAGTTTGTGAGGGATGTCTCATAGCCAAACAAACGAGGGGAAGTTTTAAAAGGGAAGCACAATGGAGAGCTACAAAGCCACTGGAGCTAATACATGCGGATTTATGCGGGCCAATCTCACCTCATTCAGTGGGAGGTAATCACTATTTTATGTTGATTGTAGATGATTATAGTAGATATATGTGGATTTATCTACTAAGAACAAAAGACCAGGCCTTGTCAAAATTTAGAGAGTTTAAGGCTCAAGTTGAAAAAGAAAGTGAATTTGTTGTGAAAATGTTAAGAACAGATAGAGGTGGGGAATTTAATTCGCATTCTTTTGATGATTTTTGTAAAGAAATGGGAATTAGGAGACAAAGAACAATACCCTACACACCACAACAAAATGGTGTTGTGGAGCGTAGGAATAGGACTGTAATGGGCATGACAAGAGCTATGTTAAAAGCCATGCAGGTTCCTGATATGTTTTGGGGTGAAGCAGTAAGTCATGCTGTATATATTTTAAATATGGTGCTCACTAAGTCAGTAAAAGATGCTACACCATTCGAGAAGTGGAAAGGAAAAAGGCCAACCACATGTTATTTAAAGGTCTTTGGTTGTGTTGGGTTTGTCATAAAACTAAAGGGTCATAAAAATAAACTTGAAGATAGGAGCAGACCTTTAGTGTATTTGGGTGTTGAAGAAGGAACATTGGGTTTTAAGCTTTATGATCCATTAGACAAAAAGGTGATTATAGCAGGGATAGGTGATGTAAAATTTGATGAAAGAAGATCATGGGGATGGGAACAAAAGCCACATGACGTTGGTACCTTTTGTACTTGGGTACCCTCATCTTCACATTGGTCACATGGGGTAGACATTGAAAGTGACAATTCAAAAGATTCAGAAAGTGGAGGATGGGACCACAATGGTGGACCTACTACCCCTTATACCCCTATATCATCTAACTCTAATGTTTCTCCTCAAGTTATTAATTCTGCAGGAACATCTAATGTTTTTGAAGCAACGAACAGCTCAAGTCAACATTCAGCAGAGTCTTTTGATGACACTCCCATACAAGGGAAACGAGATCTTAATGAAGTTTACAATGCAACCGAAGCTATGACTAAGCAGGCAGTTCGAGACATGTATATCCAGGAAGGTGAATTGTATTTAATTAATGATGAACCAGGTAACTATGAAGAAGCTGCAACGGATCCAAATTGGAAGAAAGCTATGGAGTTAGAGCTGGACTCCATCAACAAAAACAAGACTTGGACTCTTGTTAACTTGCCTAAAGATCATAAGGCAATTGGGTTGAAATGGGTGTTCAAATTAAAGAAAGATGCAGCTGGAAAAGTGATTAAACACAAGGCTCGACTTGTCGCGAAAGGGTATGTCCAGCAAAAAGGTATAGATTTCGATGAAGTTTTCGCTCCGGTTGCGCGGCTTGAAACTATTCGGTTGCTACTCGCACTCGCTACTAAAGAAAACTGGCTTGTACATCACTTGGATGTCAAGTCGGCTTTCTTAAATGGTGAGCTTAAAGAAGAAGTGTATGTCATGCAACCGAGTGGTTTTGAGGTGAAAGGGAAAGAACATATGGTGTATAGGCTGCATAAGGCTTTGTACGGGTTGAGACAAGCGCCTAGAGCCTGGAACATCAAGCTCGACATGTCACTCAAGGAACTCGGGTTCAGTAGATGCAGCCAAGAACAAGCCGTGTATAAGGTACGAAAACAAAACTCTGTACTAATAGTGGGAGTTTATGTAGATGATTTAATAGTCACGGGTTCATGTGAAAAGGACATCTTTGTTTTTAAACAAAAGATGAAGGCTATTTTTGATATGAGTGACATGGGAAAATTAAGCTACTACTTGGGCATAGAGGTTGAGCAAAGTCATGAGGGAATTGTACTAAAGCAAGAAGGGTATGCATGGAAGATACTCAAAAGATCAGGTATGGAAAATTGTAATGAGGCAAAGTCGCCTATGGATCATAAACTTCACCTTACAAAAGAAGGAAATGGGAAGAATGTTGACCCAACTGAATACAGAAAGGTGATAGGAAGTCTCCGTTATTTGTTGCACACTCGTCCAGATTTAAGCTACTCAGTCGGGGTAGTAAGCAGGTTTATGCAGTCGCCAAAAGAGTCCCATTATGCTGCTGTAAAACAGATTTTACGGTACCTTAAGGGTACAACAAGTTATGGGCTGACGTATAAAAGAGGCGGCGACGGTCGGCTCATGGGGTACTCGGACAGCAGATACGCGGCTGATCTCGAAGACGGGCGCGGAACTACAGGTGTGGCGTTTTATTTTTCAGGTAACCTGATAACTTGGGCGTCCCAAAAACAACAAACTGTTGCACTTAGCTCCTGTGAAGCCGAGTATATGGCAGCAACATCCGCAGCATGTCAAGCCGTATGGTTAAGGAATTTAGTCAGTGAATTAACTGGAGAAGAAGCTCAAAAGGTGGAGTTGTTGGTCGATAATCAATCTGCCATAGCATTGATGAAGAACCCGGTTTATCATAAGAATAGCAAACACATACATACGAAGTATCATTTTATCCGGGAGTGCGTAGAACGTGAACAAGTTGAAGTTAAGTACGTGAGTGGTAACTTACAAAAGGCAGATTCATTAACCAAAGCATTACCTCGCATCAAGTTCACTGAAATGAGGGACCTTATGGGCGTAGAAGATGTCAAGAATGGAGCCAACACTAACGGGGAGAATGTTGGATAGTTAGTGTTTGACCCATTCTTTTGTGTGACCGAGTAACATGGGAATAATAACGTTGCATGAAAGAGTCAATCTGCACGTTAGAAGTCTGTTGAGAAATCCCAGGAAGTGACCGAGTCTGGTGCTAGTTTCCGTTTTAGTTTTGGTTATAAATAAGGCATGTATTTGCAGGGTAGAATTAGTCGAAAATACTATCTTTCATTCTTGTAATATGTGCCAATCAGTTTAATAAAGAAGAAGTATTCAGATCCTGTTTGTTTTGTTTCTATTCCACAGATTGCTTTATCACTTTGATGCCATCAAAGTATACAACTACCACAATGAAGTATGATGGAAAACCTTGGTTGTTTCAAAACCAACCTTGAATTGTTTAAGTCCAGCCAGATCTTTTGACTTGTAAGCATAAGTAACTGGTAAGACTTAACACCTAGGATGCAGTTGATACAACCTTTAAAAGGCATCTTGGTTTAACATAAAAGGGCATGCATTTTCTCGCCTTCCAATTTAGTACCACATCTAAAACAGCTGCAAAACAAATAGACCTGCGAGTTGTGGCCGGGAATTTCCGTCTTGTCTGCAGATGAGAAGCAAATTCATGATTGTTAAAGTAATTGAGTTTACTGGCGACTTTTCCTAATCAGATTTATTTACACATCAGAAAGCATTTTGAATTCATTGACAAAACCAATAAATCTTTTGAGAAATCTCAAATAGATGAAATTCATCAAAAAAATCAGGAATAGTGAGGAGAGTTAACTTAAAAACATTTAATAAAATGCTCAAAACCAAATTCAATAATCTATCTCCAACCCTATCAACCAGTTACAACCAAGGCTCACAACCCAACTCAACCATTACAGACTAAGAATCAGATTCAAAATCTTGCAAGACACGAACAAAAATGATCCAATAGTTGATTATCTTCAAAAGAAAACCCATAAATCACACTTTTTAAACAGCTAATAGTAGCTAGCAAGTAGCATTGGCCTGTACTATAATATGATAAATAGCAATATATTTAGTTCTTAATTTTTAATTAAGTTAATAGCCATTTTCGTCCCTGAGGTTTGGTCCAGTTTGCCACTCCAGTACAAAAGTTTTTTTTTTTGCAATCTCTTACCTGTGGTTTGGATTTTTTTGCCAAATTCGTCCTTTTCACTAACCTAGTTAAAAAATCTCGTTAGTGTCAGGGGTAGGGTTGTCTTTTTACCAGTCAGGGACGAATTTGGCATTTAAAATTAAACCTTACCTCAGGGACGAATTTGGCATTTAACTCTTAATTTAAAATAATTGTTAATTAAATAATTTTTCTAAGACCATTAGGTGTGGTTGCCGCCCCTTGCTTCTTTGCCGGGCCACCACGTAGATTTTTTTTTTTTTTTTTTTTATAAAACTCGATTCCCAAGAAGGGTAGCCCCGGCATCATCGGCAAAATAATGCCTCTCTTGCCGCCCCCAAGCCCATGCCGCCCCAGGGGGGTGGTGTAGCGAGGGCCGGCATAGCCATGCCTCTCCTATGCCGCCCCCCACACCGGATGGTCTAAGCAAGTTTGTTAGTTATATCTATAAGCTTGATATGTATTATTCTTTAACTTTGGCACTCTTGATATAGACCATTTAATGAAGATAATCTGCACACAAAAAAAAAAAATAAATAAAAAAAAAATAATCTGAAATTAAGAAGAAGAGTTAAAACATCCTCAAAGTCATCATAATCCAAACAATTCCAGTTAGTCACCCCTCACTTTATTTATACATGTTATCATAGATCCAAGTAGATGATGGATATAAAGTATATCAAAAATACATATACAACAAAGATCATTAAAACATAGTGGCTAAATTGATTATAATTACTTACAAGGGCTAATGATTATTGTTAATTGCAGAAGGTGACTACTATAAAGCAATTGGATCATACCTATAACCAAGCAAGCAACGAACACCATCAGCTTCATCGCCTCTCTCTCTAACTTGGTTCTTTCTCCCTTCAGATTTTTGTATAGGTCATCGTTGCTTGGAAGTAACCCTGCCAGAGCTCCGCCATAACGGTGGTCGGCCGGCTCCTCCCTTTCTCTTTCTAAGTTTCCCTCTGCTTCTCTCCCTCTCCCTCTCCCCCCCTCTCTCTCTCTCTCTCTCTCTCTCTCTCTCTCTCTCTCTCTCTCTCTCTCTCTCTCTCTCTTGAGTAGATCCAATATTCAAGCCCTAAAAAATAATAAATTTGTAGCATAAATAGAGTGAAAATGTGATAATTGAGAGAGATAATATCCAAGATTTTTCAACGAATTCTCGTCTTCCGTCGACATTATTATTATTATTATTATTATTATTATTATTATTATTATTATTATTATTATTATTATTATTATTATTGTTATACGAATGGATAATAAAAGGTCAACATAAAGACCCTGAACCCGTATTCATACGCCTTCATTGATGGGTACAGTTTCACATAACTTGAAATAGAACCTGCAAACATCCCAATTTTCAACACAGATTATAATAGTGTTTGGCACTGTGTCGAGGAGAATGAAGAAAATCAGAAGTTTAGATTATAGAGATGAATAACGTTCCTAGACGATCAGCAGCACAATGGTTTTCAAACCCTAATGTGGTTTACTGTGATGTTTCTTGTGATGTTAATTTTTTTTTTTTAACTTAAATACCAAGTGACACATAGGATGACACATGGCAAGCTCAAGGGGGAGAATGCCTCGTTGAGTGTCATGTCATCAAAATGACTTTATTTTAGTAATAGATATAGAAGATATAGATATAGATAGATGGGTATATTTGATGTTACTTTTTCTTATTGGATAAACATGATAAATTATTTAAAAATTCATAACGATTCATAATAAATTATTTAAAAATTCATAATAAAATATATTTAAAAATTCATAATAAATTATTTAATTAACAATTATTTTAAATTAAGAGTTAAATGCCAAATTCGTCCCTGAGGTAAGGTTTAATTTTAAATGCCAAATTCGTCCCTGACTGGTAAAAAGACAACCCTACCCCTGACACTAACGAGATTTTTTAACTGGGTTAGTGAAAAGGACGAATTTGGCAAAAAAAATCCAAACCACAGGTAAGAGATTGCAAAAAAAAAACTTTTGTACTGGAGTGGCAAACTGGACCAAACCTCAGGGACGAAAATGGCTATTAACTCTTTTTAATTTCACTGTGATACTTATGGTAAATAAAGCTCATGAGTATCACTTTCAACAGCTGAAAAACATACACAAAAATATATGTTTCTAATGATTCTTTTTGCCCTTGGAGGCATAAAAAAACAAGTGTGTGTACAAAAAGATTCACACAACAGTAAGAAGGTGATTCGAGTAATCGACGAATCAGAATTACCTCACAATGGTGTAATCTTCTTAGAAGTCGAATATTGATTGCATCAACTAAAACAAATCACCATAGACAAAACAGAGAAAGAATCAAGACTACAAATACACAGTCTTCTTCAATTGCAAGAGCGAAACAACATCTAAAACCCTAATCAAAGAATTCAAACCAATAATCAACATTAAATTACCTATTTATCAACAACCACCGGATAATGAAGTCAAAACACATAATGAAGAACACCTGCTTGGTTGATCAGAGGCTTAGATCGCGGCTCAAATGAATCACCCAAAAATATTAGAGAATGTATTGACAACCTTAATGAACATAACTACTGTAAGACATCATATATTCGTTAGAAAGATTCAACATTTCAAAGTTTAAACACTTATAAATCATATTAGAGAAGAATATAAACATTTTTAAGTATGCCCGCTACTTGAGATTGGCTCGTTTTAAGTGAAGCCATTTGGTAATTGACATTTATCAAGGGTGTGAACAAAATTCTGATTTGAATAGTGGTGATCTGGAAATACCGATGGCTGTCTAGAAGGACCAACATAGTTGGACAGATCAGCAAGTTTTGTCTCGTTGGGTCCCCTATCATTATTTTTTGCGCAACAGCTGATGTGGAGTATCCTTTAGGCCAGTTCCATCCACATTGATCTTCAGATATCCTAAGCTAAAGCATGATAAAAACATCACCAACCAGTGTTCTTGTTGCTTCAATAACATGGCAATAAGAAATACAATTTCAATGATAAAAAAAAGAGGGATTTTTCTTAACATCAAGTTCAATAATAATGAGGGCCTAATTACTCCAACCCTAGAAGGCTAGAACTTCAAAATTCACAGTCTATATAAATTTCACATAACAAACAACATAGCATTGAAGACAATCGTTTATTAAGATAATCAACATAGAACGTATGAATAATTAAATCAACAAGAACATAAGGAATATTCTGATTGTGAAGTAAAAGAACTAACCAAGACCGTAACAGATCCAGATCCATGCACAGCGAACTAAAAACCCCCATATTAATAGCTTCAAATATCCGGATCTATCATATAAATTTACGCAAAGAAATTTACGCAAAGAAAGAAGGCGGTTCAAACTTGTGCAAAAACAACCAGGGAGATGATGATGTTAGGTTAAATAGTTAACTCACCATTTTATGATTAGGACCTGTAACCGAAGGGAATTGATATCTCCTTAATGCACTTGGCTGATTTGTATTCCTCATTGATGTTGTTGCAAGAGAGAGGATACGGTTTCATCTTCTAACCGTCTGTATAGTATAATTTGAAAAGTCGGGAAGGAGTAGCAGGAGAAGAAGGGCAAGAAGGGAAACAATTTTTTAGTTTTAACTAAAATGTCTTGATAAATTTACTATTCTACCCTTACAAGTGTCTTAAATGTACATAAAGTTCCAATTATATCCTTATTATATAAGCATAAATCACTTATACATATTGCTTGTTAAGTTGTACGGAAATGAAAATTACCAAAGAGGTCATCACTCCTCCTTTATAATGTATTATAGATAATTTATGAAGTTTGGAGGGGGGTATATGTAATTGCTCCAAAAACAAAAATAATAACGATACTCTCATTATTTGTGGGAAATACAAAAGTACAATACCGTATCAAAACTAAATATAAACGAAATAAGTACAAATATTAAATGTACGGAATCTTGATTCAAGCACATAAACCGCATCATCTTCTACTAATCGTCTCTGCACAAATAAAGTGTATGTTGTTGGTTTTTGGTTGAGGATCGTGTTTGACACGGGCCCTTAAAACAGATTCCACGCCTCCTCTCAGACGGTCTGTCTCCCAGGATACAACAACCGGAATAGTAGTCGTACTGCCGGAGATGGCTCTCAGCGAGAGATAACACCGGGTTATTTGGTGTTTGTGAAATGAAGAAAAATAAGTTGTTGAGTTGAGAGTACTCCTCTCATTTTGAAACAATGGGACAATGATTTTTAGAGAGTGTTTTGGTCAAAGACATTATTTTCGTTTCTTGTCCCCTTCAAGTATGAACTCAAGGTTCATATAAATACTCTCAAATAATTGAAACATAATAGCAATTTAATTCTTGTCATTAAATTGACTATAAATTGCTCTAATTGGAATTAAAGCGGTTTGACTGGGTTGACCATAACTGATTTGACTGAGTTGACCGACTCGCAAGTGATTCCTCAGATGCTGATGCGTGCCATAGAGACGAACCTGCCACTCGTACAGCTGCGGAACACAACACGCACCATCGACTCTGTCCGTTACGTCATGCGCGGGCCATGATGCCGCTGCGCAGGTAGACCACATGACTCACCATGTCATCCGCGGACGACCACTAGCACACCACTTATTTAAGGTTTACGTCAAAATTCCGCCATGTACTAGATCTTGCACACCAGATCAAAAATAGAAAGGCGGTTCTCAAGCGGCTCGCGGCGATGCTAAGTGTAAAGTGCACCATTAAAGCGTCACATTGCCCCCATCACCCATGCCACGCGCGCGTGTGCAAGTGCGAGTTAAGGCTGCTTTGCACACGCCATGCACGCGCGTGTGCGAGTCCCAGTTAAACAATATACAATGAGTGCTCCTCCTTATAAACCACTTTATGTTTTGTCATCCCACCTATATGGGACAAAACTTAATCCATTTACTCATCTTTGGTTGTTCCAACCTACAACTTTCAAGCTTCGATATCTCATTCATCTTAGCTCCATTTTGGACATGGTTTGGTTCGTTGTGATGCTCTCACAATATAGTACACAAACCCGGAAATAATTATTTATATAACACACATATAAATACATTTATTTAAGTCCAAAATTAAAATTAGTGAAAAATCATTTTTCACTGCCATTGTTCCAACAATCCCCAACATGAATGGAGATTGATTAAACACACAAATTCCCCGATGAAACCTCAGCAGTCGAGTATTGCATGATAGGTAGGTGTAACCTTTGAACCTTCCTTTGTGAAGCATACTTAGCCTACTAGCGGTATGTAGAACTTGATGTCTTTGAACATACCCCTATTTGTGTAAACGACAATACACTTCACACAATACTTTCCCTAGCCGGGCCATTCCCTCATTATCGCGTCTAATAATGGTCATGGAACACTCTCCTGGTTCTGCGGGAGCTCTAGAAATTGTGCCCATAATTTCATTCGAAGCGACCACACTTCTCTCCAACATAGGTGATTTTCCTTTAGATCATTAAAAGCATTATGGTTTACTATGATTTACACAAATCATTTAACCATATGTTATGCTTAACCTCTCAACAATGTCACTAGATATTATAGGCATGGACTAGGACGTATGTAAACACCCTTTTATAGTTTAAGGGATATGTATATAGCCATATATACTAGCTTATATATAAACATATATCTTAGCTATGCTCCCACAGTGACAACCCTTCGGTTCATGATTAAGTTTTCCTATTGAACCTAGATCTTGGGATCTCTAGTCAACTAGGTTAGGTTTCCCTCATGTCCCTTTTCTTTTGTAACACCCCAACCGATGGCGGAATCATCGAGGTGCCACGTAGTGACGATTGTTCAAAAGCACATGGTACTAAAATGTAAATATTATTAAATAAACCAAAATTGTCTTACATGGAAATGGAAATTACATTGTTTAAATGAAATGTAAATACTGAAATAACTGAATTAGAATAAAGCACTAAATGTTCCTTGCTAAAGCACTAGATCAAACTGCACCTGAAACATGTACAAAATAGGTTTGGTCAACATATGAAATGTTGGTGAGCATTCCTAGTTTTGATATATATAGTAGGTTAAAAAGTTATACAATTCAAGTGCAAGCTACAGTGCAATTATGTAAACTATGTATCATACAAATGAGCGAAATCAACCCTGTGACTGTATAATGTACTGTATGAACTGTAGTGTACTTATCCAATAAATGGATAAAAGCTTAACACGGGCCACGGATTCTCCGATGAAAAAGGGGGAGAATCAATCTAGGCGGGTTGTCAATCCAAATAGCGCTATCCAATGTTAAGGTCGGCTTGTACCATGTTAATGATTTCACTAAGTACAAATGTAATCCACATGTATTGTCTAAGCATAAAGCACGTTGTAAGCAATGCACATAGTACTAGAATTGTATTGTAAAAATGTAAACTTGTATTTGAAATTGTAATAGTGTACATGTAACACCCCAAAAATGTATAAAAGCAAAAAGGGGATAGGAATACTCACATTTCACGTAATAACTTGAAATTGAACTTGGACAACGAAATATGTGTTGGAATTATTCCAAAGAATCAACCTAAAGAATTTAATAATGTGTAAGGAATAACTCTAGGATACATGGAATTCTAGGGCTTCGAATTGGGGATAAACGTTTATTTGTTTATTAAACAAATTGTTTATTAATTATGAGAAATTTAATAAATAAATAAATAAAAGTCTCTTGGTGAAATTTTAAGTTGAATATAATCATAACATAAGGTTTTGAGTATGAAAATAATTTTTATAAAATTATTTTCTTGAAAGTAGAATATTTAATCTAATTATATCAAATTGTCAAAATACGACTATAATATCTAAAAATATTAAAATTAAAGAATTTCTGAATTAAAAATTGTATTTCTGTTCCAGATAGTTAGAAATAATTTGTATAAAATTTTGGTGCAAAAATATTGAAAAATGAATTTATTATGATTTATTTATGATTAAAACTAACAAAAATTAATTAAAAATATAAAATAAATGGTTTTTCTGAAATAAAAATATTTTCTGGAATGTTTAAGAATATACAAGTTTAGGATAATTCTTGTGAGATTTAATAAAATCGTTTAGATATTTTTATAGAATTTAATAAACATAAATGAATAAACTTGTATTATTAATAATATATATTAAATAAATTATTTTTGAAAAACTAAAATTTGGGTGATGAACTTTATCATTGAAATAACATAAAATAAATTTTGTAGAATTTAAACATCACATTTGGTATTTTAAAACTATTTTAAAAGATTAGAAGGTTATATGTATAGGTAATTGGATTAAAAAAAAGAAAAGAAAAAGTGTTGTTTATGGGACTCGAACCCTGGCCATAGCCCGGTTAAATGCTTAGCCAAACTCGAGTCTACCAACTGATCTACTGATCTGTTTGTATTTGTTTTCGTTTTTTTTTTTAAATATATGAACAGATACAATTTATCATTATCTTCCCCAAAATAAACCCTAGGTAATAATCTGATCAATTGACTCGTTACAAGATTTAATAGCCTAATTAATCAGAGGGCTTTTAACCCTTACACGATTTCACATCAGTTTGGCAAAAAGAACTTACAAACTATAGCAGAAAAATGAAAAGGAAGGTGGTGGCCGGAGCTCGGATTCCGGCGAGTCTTGAAGGCACGAATAGAGTGACTTTTAACGAAAAACGAGAGTGAGGGTTGGTTTGGTGTGAAGTATCCGGTTTGAAGAGGGTACCATTTATAGCCAACGCGACGTGATAAGCTTTTGGTAAGTTGCCGGATTTTACGGGTGTTACCATTCTCGTAGGTTTGACGCATTAAAACATGGTCCTCGGTCGTTGGTCAAGGCAGGAATCACGCGGGGGTCCTTTATTGTGATTGGTGACGTCTTCGGAAACTGACCGGAAAACTCCCTTGGTCGTCGGACTTGCAGGTCAGTCACAAGGAAGAAGAAGGTCGCGTTTAGGAGGTGTTAAATATAATTAGGTTCGGGTATAATTCAAATACGATGTGTAGCTCAGTTGGTGAAGGCGCGTGTGTGTGTGGCGTTTCTACCCGGGTTCGAGTCCTGGGGGAAGCACGTTTTTTTTTTGTTTACAACAAAGGGAGAAGGGAAAGGTGTGTTGGGCTAGCTCTGTTGGGCTGGTCTGATGGGCCGTGTACTGATCTGGGCTTCAGATGGTGCAAGCAAGGAAGAAGTTGGGTTATGGTTGGGTTGGGTTTGATATCAAGTGGGTGTGTTTATAATATAAAGATATATATATATAATCAGAATTTTTTTTATAATTAATATTATTATTATTATTATTATTATTATTATTATTATTATTAAATAAAAATAAAAGTGACGGATGTCACAGCATCCCCTACTTTTAGAAACTTCGTCCCGAAGTTATTAGAAACATAGGGTTATGGATGTTAGGGTAAAATTTAGGATAACTGTGGTTTGGAAAATTCGAATGATTTGGACATGAGGTTTGATGGGTGTGAGTTAAGGATTGGATTAAGTTCGTCTCGAATAACAGGGAGAATAAGGATCTAGTAATTCACCAAGTTTCAAGTTTTAGGAATCCTATGATAAATGTACGGGTTGATTGACTACAGAAAGTCTAAATGAACTACCAAGTAACAGAGTTTGTCCTTGGTCCGACTTCCAGTCTCACCTTCAATGCATCATTAGTGTTTGTATACAGGGTGTACCGCAGCTAACCCACCACACCTTTGATACCTTGAAAACGTACTGGACGTCTTCCCAAAAACTCTAATAGAATTTCACACTACCCTAATGTACCTGTAAATTCATGATTACGTTCCGGACCGGAATCATCAATTTACCTTACATTAAAGTTTTGCGTCCTTCTATGACCCCACCGATTGTTGAGCAGGTTCGATAGCCTCCACCAGCCGTGGAGTAGGTTGTAGGGCCTCTCCCGACTGTTTGAAAAGGCATAGTGACCTCTACCAATCGTTGAGTATTTTCGATAGCCTCCACCAGTCGTGGAGCAGGTTGTAGGGCCTCTCCCGACTGTTGAAAAAGGCATGATGACCTCTATTAAGTGCAGCAATTATTATTCACATAGATTGCAAATTGATAGCATGTTTATGCAAGCAAGTTTGTAAGTACTACAACCATTAAGTGTAAGTGTTATCATGAATAATTAAATGTTTACGAGTATCATGAATAGTTAAATGTTCAGTGGAAAGTCAAACTAAGGGAAAAAATCAAGTTTCATGTAATAACCAATGATGTTTTGAGAAAAATTCTGTAGGGTCAAGTAAGTGTTTCAAATAAATGTAAGGTAGAGTCTTGTATGATTAAAAATAAACGTAATCAGTATGATAAATTTCCAATCTGTGTTAATACACGATAGTATGCAAGGAAATTTCTAGATGTTGTATGATAATGAGTGCAACAAAGTTGGGTACAAAATGATAATAGGATCAAGAAAATGAAAACACGAGTATTGGATTCTCGAGTCTTGGGAAGATTTCATCCATGGCTTAACCAGTGGGATTAACGTCATCCTGATCAGTTGTTTCATTGGTATTGATATTGAAAGCTCGTCCATGTGCCACCAGGTTTACATTGTTTAATTTGGGACATTGAGGTAGCATGTGATTAGGGTCTCTACAATGATAACATGCCCGACCGTTAGTAATCTGTAATGGTCCCTGGGCAGCTGTTTGATGATTACTCTGTGTCCCAACCATTACCCGACAAGTGGTAACAAAGTGTCCAAACCTTCCACATCTAGTGCATTGACGGCATGGAAGATTTGCAGGGTGATGATATTTGCAGGTGTTGCATTGAGGATGGATTCCCGTGTAGGCTTTCTTGATAGGAGGTTGAGTCACAGGATCCACAACAGTATGGTTCAGATTATCACCCATTCGTTTCTTAGAGTTCGAAGCAGTAGTGGCGGCCTTTGCTAAAATAGTCTTAGATTGTTCAACAGTATTGGTGGTTTTCTCAGTAGCCGTCTTGGTGCCCTTTCTAACCAAGTTTCCTTTCCTTACGTGTTTGTCTGTTAAAGTGGCTGCAAGCTGGATGGCTTCTTCTACCGTAGTGGCTTTGCCTCCAGTGACAACGTCTTGAATCAGGTCAGGTAATCCCTCGATATATTTTTCGATTGCTCGAGAGACTGGGGTGACCATGTGTGGAACCAGTATGCTAAGTTCGTGATATCGAGTATTATACGCAAGATTCTCACCACTGTCTTGTTTCAGTCCATGGAACTCTTCCTCCAGTTTCTTGATTTCGTTCCTAGGGCAGAATTTGGCGATCATGAGTTCCTTAACATCTGCCCAAGATAATGATAAAGCAACATCAGCTCCTCGATTGCGCTTTTCGCCATTCCACCAGGTTAACGCTCCCTTTTGAAGGACACTAGTAGCATAGCGAACGCGGAGTTCATCAGGACATTCACTGTTCACAAAAGTACTCTCCATGCTTTCAAACCATTGGAGGGGGCCAGTAGCACCCTCCTCACCAGTGAATTTTGTGGGGTTGCAGGAGTTAAAGTGTTTGAAAGTGCACCGAAATTGAGTCGTACTCCCTGTGTTGGCACTGTTACTATTCTGGGTTATCTCACTGACAAGGTTTGGGATCACTGCAGCAATTTGCTCGGCGACTAAAGATGCGAGGCGACGATCAGAACGTCGTCCCGAAGCACGAACAGGGCGTTGGCTGGCATCACGGAGCATGCGGCGAGCAGACATCTATGAGGTAGTCAATTAATAATCATGAGATTAGAAAATGTAAGTGTATAATCGTACAGATGATTATGAAGATGTGATCTTGTAAGCAATCATGATATGCAAAGTATTGTATATGAAACGAGAGGGTATTATTGGAAAAACTTGTACAAAATGCTTGGAGTGCCCTTGTCTAGCTGTAAAGCTCAACAAGAACGTTGACTTTTCAAAGGAATTGAACCCAATGGTGATCAAAGAAGACATGCTTTAGCCTATAAGTGGACACTCACTCCAGGAATCCCCAGGTAAGCATAACAGGTCCGTAAATGGATTTATGCGCTATGCTTGCCTATGCCAGAAAACCCAGTGTACAGGCGTCCACCCTTCCAGATTGCACGTGTCCTTATCACACTCATTAAAGTTCAACAACTTCGAAGGAGTAAAATAAGAGTAGGTATTATGCCTAAGAGTGTCTTCATGAAAGGTACTGCTTCCGTCCCATGATGATGTAGGGTTTCCACTCCCTTGTAAGACACCATCTCTATGCACCATGATGAAAGATGGGAAGAATGGAGAGAGAGAAGGAGGGAAAGATAGAGGAAGGAAAGTAGAGGGAAATGAGGATAAGGTAATTCAGAAAATATTATGCATGAAAGTTCGGTTATAGTCTAGGCCATTTTGTCTAATAACCTAGTTCCCTATAACCATGGCTCTGATACCAATCTGTAACACCCCAACCGATGGCGGAATCATCGAGGTGCCACGTAGTGACGATTGTTCAAAAGCACATGGTACTAAAATGTAAATATTATTGAATAAACCAAAATTGTCTTACATGGAAATGGAAATTACATTGTTTAAATGAAATCTAAATATTGAAATAACTGAATTAGAATAAAGCACTAAATGTTCCTTGCTAAAGCACTAGATCAAACTGCACCTGAAACATGTACAAAATAGGTTTGGTCAACATATGAAATGTTGGTGAGCATTCCTAGTTTTGATATATATAGTAGGTTAAAAAGTTATACAATTCAAGTGCAAGCTACAGTGTAATTATGTAAACTATGTATCATACAAATGAGCGAAATCAACCCTGTGACTGTATAATGTACTGTATGAACTGTAGTGTACTTATCCAATAAATGGATAAAAGCTTAACACTGGCCACGGATTCTCCGATGAAAAAGGGGGAGAATCAATCTAGGCGGGTTGTCAATCCAAATAGCGCTATCCAATGTTAAGGTCGGCTTGTACCATGTTAATGATTTCACTAAGTACAAATGTAATCCACATGTATTGTCTAAGCATAAAGCACGTTGTAAGCAATGCACATAGTACTAGAATTGTATTGTAAAAATGTAAACTTGTATTTGAAATTGTAATAGTGTACATGTAACACCCCAAAAATGTATAAAAGCAAAAAGGGGATAGGAATACTCACAGTTCACGTAATAACTTGAAATTGAACTTGGACAACGAAATATGTGTTGGAATTATTCCAAAGAATCAACCTAAAGAATTTAATAATGTGTAAGGAATAACTCTAGGATACATGGAATTCTAGGGCTTCGGATTGGGGATAAACGTTTATTTGTTTATTAAACAAATTGTTTATTAATTATGAGAAATTTAATAAATAAATAAATAAAAGTCTCTTGGTGAAATTTTAAGTTGAATATAATCATAACATAAGGTTTTAAGTATGAAAATAATTTTTATAAAATTATTTTCTTGAAAGTAGAATATTTAATCTAATTATTTCAAATTGTCAAAATACGACTTTAATATCTAAAAATATTAAAATTAAAGAATTTCTGAATTAAAAATTGTATTTCTGTTCCAGATAGTTAGAAATAATTTGTATAAAATTTTTTATAATAAATCTTTTTTATTAACCACGAAATAAACCAAGTTACATCTGGATAATGGGTAAGCGAGCAACAAGCTGCGCCGCTATCCCCTTTTGAATCGCAAAGCCTATTCTACTAAATACAAACTTTTGGTTCCTCGGGCTTTGCGAATCACTGTGGACCACCTTCTGCACCCGCTCCAAAAAACGAACTGCCTCAGGGGCTAAGGATCCAAAAGTATCGAAGGCAAACGGAATGAACACATGTTGATTCTCTAGACATGCTGCCTCATGCTTAGCAACCTTCCTAGCTTCCGCCTTCAAAACCGCCTGTCCCGGAACGAAACCACTATCTCTCAGCCCTACCAGTGGGGACACCCCAGTGAGATCAACACACGCGTGCTTACCCCCCGCCCAGCCAAACACAAGGACGTCCGCAGGACGCAGGGTAGATCTCCCCTCTCGTGGGTTAGTCAGAAAATTAACAGGGGCTTCTTTCTTGGCTGAGATCCCGGCGCGCCTAAGCACATCCCATAAAACATCTCTAACCCAGTCATGACGATACTTGAACCCCGGCAATTCCTTACAGTGAAGGGCATGCTCGCCAAATCTATCCAAACAGGCTTTTTTACAAATGGGGCAAGAGTCGTCTGGCGGGAAAAGGGGAATCATGAGCCGGTATTTAAGGATGGCTCTGTATTCAACTGCTGACATCCGTTGCCCAAGACCTTCAATGGGCGCAACAGTCAAAAAATCTTGGGCATGAGCCCCCTTGAGACAAGCCAAAACTGCCTTTTGACGCGGGGTCATATCGAACCGCTCCTCCATATCCTGTGCGTGTTTACCATAAAGAGCACTCGCCAAAGTTTGTTGAGGTTTCTTGGGGGCGGTCTCCTTATCAGTAAAACCGCCTATATCAAGGTCTGGGAGAGTTGTTCCAATATTACCAAGCGCAAGGGAGTAGTCAGGATCCACCCCCATAACACCAGCACTTCGCAAGATGTGGTCCTGCAGTTTCCACGATTGGGCCCTGGACGCTACAAAAGCATATGCGGAGACGTCCTCCGCCGATATAAGCCCTAAACCCCCACAACGCATAGGGAATGAAGCCAACCTCCACTGGAGGTCCCCAAAATGCGGTCCTCCGCTGACAACAATGTCTTCAGCAGCCTCTCGCAGACCTGCATCAAAGATAGACACAGCCTCTTTGACATGTTCTGGTTGACAAGTCCGGAGCCCAAACACTAGTTTAGCAACCCCCATGCACGAGCGCAACAGAAGAAGCTCACTTTGGGGGTCCCTTAAGTCCGACAGTCGTTTCATAAGATCAACCGCCCGAAGAGCTCGTCTAGATGCCAAAGACTGAATAAACCTTGCATCCCGACTAACCGCCCCCCCGAGGAGTTTAACCCCCCCTACGGGCCTGCTAATCTCGCTAGGGAATAAACCCGGCACTTTCTTCACACCATTGCATGACGGCCAAAAAATCTCCGTTTTCCGAATATTAAGCCTAAGCCCAAGAGATTCCCCCTCTAAACGGATAATGTCCAACGCCCTAGAAACTTCCTCTGCCTTACCAATGATAGTGCCATCGTCCAAGTACCAGGCATGGAAGAGCAATGAGCAGGCACCCTGCACACGGAGGATCAGCGGATGAAGAACCAGCGCAAAGAGAAGGGGGCCGAGAGGGTCCCCTTGCTGCACCCCTGTGGTAGCCCCAATATGGGTATCCCCCACATATAATCTGGCGGGCTGCGCATATAAAAATTGGACCCACGGGAAGATAGATGGGCATCTGCAACTAACTTCCCTGAGAAGTGTCGTACGGTCCACCTCGTTAAAGGCGTTAGAAAAATCAACAGTGAGCATAGCCAGGGACCCGTCAGAATGGAACGCGCTCAGAAACCTGTTAGCACTGTGCAGCACCGCTTCTGCCCCATTGGGGACCCCAACCCCAAACTGAAAATCCCCCAGATAGGTTGCCATCTCTTTACCCACTTTACGCATAGCGACTTTTGACACCAATCTTCTCCAAATGGCCCCCACCGCAATGGGCCTAATCCCGTTGTCAGGCTTTAATAGGGGGGTCAATGGTGCCGAAGCAATGAACTCCGCCAGAGCTTTAGGACATAACCCCCCAAGCCACAAGTTGACAACATCGGTGATGGCTTTAAGGAGCCCGGAGGCAGTTGGAGACCCTTGGCCACAGAAAGCGTCTAAAATATGCTGCGCCCGCAGACCATCCCTCCCACAAGATGTCCCTTTCGGGAACGTTTTAATACATTCCAACACGCACTCAGCGTCCACCTGCAAGGCTGGCTCCAAAGGCAAGGCAGAGGGCATGGTCGGGGGGTCCACAACAGGGTGTTTATCTATCAGGGCTCTCAATGTGTCCTCCCCAGCAGGCGCAACCCCAGATGAACACAGAACCTTGACGGCCGCAGTATAATGGCCATCCGCTACCTTCTGAAGGCACTGCTTAATATTGCCCCCACCATCTACTTTAGCTTGGTCCCCAACCCTCCCGAAAACGACGCCACGGGGAGTTCAAATAGGGGCAGGACCAATTCCTCTAAACCTGCCCCATCTTTCCAAACCGCCAATGCCCGCATAATAGAGCTACATTGAAGCGATTTCCTGTTACCCGATCTTCGTTCTTGCCGAGAGGCCGGTTTGACCACCCTTAAGGTGCAGCGAGGCAACAACAAAAGTTTAACCCAAGCCTCAATGGACCCTGGGGCATCCACCACTTTACGGAGACCCCCTGACAAAGCATGGGCAAAAGCCATGCGACATGCAGGCGGGATACTCTTGACCGTAGCAACAGGCAGGGCGAGGATGCGCTCAAGCAGAGTGACATCTACCACCATCTTCCCAGACGTATCACTCACATGCGTCACTAGCGGATCACGAGGTTGAGGAATCCCCGTTATAAAATCAATCTCGCCTCCTGCACGCGAGGTGCATTTAATCACTTCTTTGCCGTGCCGACAACGCCCATTCAAGGCATGCAGGGTCATGCACCCCCCACATAGCCAATTCTTCAGCACACGCAAGGTGTCAACAACGTCATTGTAAAGGTCAAAGTTTGAAGCAAGATGCTCCTTCAACTCACCTCTCCTTTCTTTCCCATTAAAATGATCTCGTTGGAAATGCATAAGTAACCGCGAGTATCCCTTGTACCCCGGCGTACCATCCTTGCAAGAATGATAATTTTTAAAGGGGCAACGCCATATCACTGTGGCCGAACTGGGTCCAGGTCCCCCACCACTGTCTCTCATGGATCCTTTAAAGGAATAATTATATATATATATATATATATATATATAAATATATATTATTAAATATGTAATAAAGGTGTTTTTAAAGTTAAGAAATAAACCCGAAAAAATAGGTGGGGCCCCATGTTTATTATTATTATTATTATTATTATAATAATTATTATTATCACCCCAATTTAGTCAACCATAACTCAACACATTAACACATAATATCATGATGGAAAGATAAACAAAGATAAACAAATGAAAAGAAAGACAGAGGGAAATAAATGGCAGAATATACAAGTTTAGGATAATTCTTGTGAGATTTAATAAAATCGTTTAGATATTTTTATAGAATTTAATAAACATAAATGAATAAACTTGTATTAATAATAATATATATTAAATAAATTATTTTTGAAAAACTAAAATTTGGGTGATGAACTTTATCATTGAAATAACATAAAATAAATTTTGTAGAATTTAAACATCACATTTGGTATTTTAAAACTATTTTAAAAGATTAGAAGGTTATATGTATAGGTAATTGGATTAAAAAAAAAAGAAAAGAAAAAGTGTTGTTTATGGGACTCGAACCCTGGCCGTAGCCCGGTTAAATGCTTAGCCAAACTCGAGTCTACCAACTGATCTACTGATCTGTTTGTATTTGTTTTCGTTTTTTTAAATATATGAACAGATACAATTTATCATCATCTTCCCCAAAATAAACCCTAGGTAATAATCTGATCAATTGACTCGTTACAAGATTTAATAGCCTGATTAATCAGAGGGCTTTTAACCCTTACACGATTTCGCATCAGTTTGGCAAAAAGAACTTACAAACTATAGCAGAAAAATGAAAAGGAAGGTGGTGGCCGGAGCTCGGATTCCGGCGAGTCTTGAAGGCATGAATAGAGTGACTTTTAACGAAAAACGAGAGTGAGGGTTGGTTTGGTGTGAAGTTTCCGGTTTGAAGATGGTACCATTTATAGCCAATGCGACGTGATAAGCTTTTGGTAAGTCGCCGGATTTTACGGGTGTTACCATTCTCGTAGGTTTGACGCATTAAAACATGGTCCTCGGTCGTTGGTCAAGGCAGGAATCACGCGGGGGTCCTTTATTGTGATTGGTGACGTCTTCGGAAACTGACCGGAAAACTCCCTTGGTCGCCGGACTTGCAGGTCAGTCACAAGGAAGAAGAAGGTCGCGTTTAGGAGGTGTTAAATATAATTAGGTTCTGGTATAATTCAAATACGATGTGTAGCTCAGTTGGTGAAGGCGCGCGTGTGTGTGGCGTTTCTACCCGGGTTCGAGTCCTGGGGGAAGCACGTTTTTTTTTTGTTTACAACAAAGGGAGAAGGGAGAGGTGTGTTGGGCCAATTCTGTTGGGCTGGTCTGATGGGCCGTGTACTGATCTGGGCTTCAGATGGTGCAAGCAAGGAAGAAGTTGGGTTATGGTTGGGTTGGGTTTGATATCAAGTGGGTGTGTTTATAATATAAAGATATATATATATATATAATCAGAATTTTTTTTATAATTAATATTATTATTATTATTATTATTATTATTATTATTATTATTATTATTAAATAAAAATAAAAGTGACGGATGTCACATCTTTCATTGGCTTTAGTCTCATTCCATACAACTTCATCTTTTATCAACCATCAGGTAGTTGGATCCATTTGCATTGAGATAAGTTGTTCTAACGTGTTCTTGACCCGCTGGTCAATTTTGCCATCTTGTCAATTCGTAAGACTTATAACATGTGATCTAAACATAGATCTTGTTATAGTAGCAGGATTGGTAGGTGTTACCCTTTGAATCTTCCTTTTCGTCTTTAGAATGACATGAAACTCAATTCATGGCCAAACACATTTCCATGCCTTTGGTGATGTGATTCAAAGTTAGCTAGACTTCGACTCTTACCAATTGGCATTTGAGTCCAATCAACTCGATTGACTCACTCCATTTTCAAATGCAAGCCACCCCCACATTTAAATGTTATTGGATAACATCCAATGGGGTGATGAAAGGTTCTCCCTTCCATATGAAGTTTGAGAAGACTTCTTAAATACCATTTTCTACTCCTTCGGGTGTTTCTTAAATGGCTCTTTCTCCCACATTGCTTGCACTTTGAGGAAGTTTGAGTAATAACACTCATTATAAAACTAACACCCCCATGATAAGATAGAAAATATCTATATCTCTGTGTTACGTAAGTCATTTATGTGTATTGCTCTACTCAGATTTCAATAGCTCACAGGAGCTTCTAAGCAATATGAGTACTCCTCATACGAAACCGAATTTAATCATAACCAATGAACTATATAATCTGTCCTTTCGATTTATCCTTATTAATGAAATTATATTTATAGTTTTGTTTATATAAAATCCATTCTCGTGTCGTCACATATTTTGAATGTTTAATTAACAAGTATTAGTCTAGCATGCTTTAGACTCCACTACTCTAGCATGCGAACAGAAGATACATCATTCTGATTCTTAACAGCCTTAAGAGATAATGCCCTATCTCTTTCAAACATTCACATCTTAGTTAGACACAATAATGACATTTTGTTTTATCACTCCAAAACCTCTGTTTTAGGAATGTCTCAAAACTATAGTTAATTTCATCTATTAGGATCCAAACTCATTTGCCATTAATCTACAAGGCTTCACCATTGACTCCTAAGAACATAGACATAAGTCTTAATATAAGTCACTTTGATGAATATATTCATCATCAACAAGATGAACACTACTAGTATAAAATCACTAAAGTCTTGAGATAAAGTCAATTAGATTGACACTCAATGACATAGCATTCACATATGCGCCTAAAGTGATATATACATTTCCATGTTGTTTTGTTAAACCATGTATTGGGGAAGTCTCCCAAAACTAAGGACAAATCCTCCACATAGATAGTTGTAGAAACATCTACACATCCATCACTATTGTAAATGTGTTACAATAAATTTAGCAAAATTTATTAAAGAATTTACAATCTTAACATATATTTCTTTTATATGTTATAGTAATCAAAAAATTCACAAGTGTGTATTTCCATGTTGATGCTCTCATTATTAGATGACATACCTCGTTTTCATGTATTTAATCTCAATACACTTGCCACGTTCATCATGATTCTCTCATGATGTGGTTGTATGTTTGATGTTTGGTATGTGACTTATTCATGTATTTAATCTCAAGACACTTCTTGCATAACCCGTTAAATAAATTTCCTTATTAAATTCGTCGAAGGTAAATAGTCAAAGAAAGAAAATACCATCGTTTATACTTCCTTTTACATTTATCTTTAATATGTTTTAATCCACTTGATTATTTAAAAATATAAACGATAATCCAAAAAAAATTTAAAAAACAAATTTTAAACTGATTTATATAAGGATATATAAACATCAAATCTCAAAGTGTTATTCTCTTAAACACTTTATCGTTCGACAAAATATTCGCAATTATATCGTCTTGTGGCATGTTTTGAGGTACTCCCTCAATAAAACAAATTGTCCAAAACAACAAAGTTGTTTACACCACTCGCAAGTAGTTGAGCAAACAACATCGAGTTGTTTTCCACCAAATAGTCTTACCATGACTATTATCTGATCCAAGACATGATACTTCTCATACGAGTATTGAACTAATTGCAAAGTTATGTTTTATTCGTTCAAAACATTACTCGTTTTTGCAAGTGTTTTTAAAAAAAAAACTATATATGTGTATGCTTTGATTACACATCAAGGCCATAACCTTAAAATAGTTTTATTATTTAAAACCACATCTAACTCGCTCGTTAGACAATAAAATGGTTAGAAATCATATTATTTATCATAGTTAACCGGATTCTATCCCGCTCGTTAGAAAATAAACGATTATAAATCATGTATATGGTTTTTATGATAATTTGTTTCTAATTCGCTCATTATAAAGTATACGTGTACCAAATATTAAAAAATATTCGGTTTCAATAACTAACCATTTCTAACATACTTGTTAGAAACAAACGATTACACTCATCGTTATATGGTGTTTTGGTTAAATAACTAAACCGTTTCTAACACGCTCGTTAGAAATAAACGATTACCAAAATCGTTTCAAAACTTATTGGTTTATATATATATATACAACCATTTCTAACATGCTCGTTAGAAATAAACAATTACAAGACCGTTTAAAATTTTATTGGCTCATATATAAATATAATAAGCTTTTTCTAACACGCTCGTTAGAAAATTAAACGTCTAGCTTGTTCGTTTTTACAAAAAAAGCATCAATTTCTAACACGCTTGTTAGAAAAAAATATAAGTTTAAAGTAACTTATGATTTTGTAAATAACCATTTCTAATACGCTTATTAGATATGTTTTAATACGTTATTATTTCAACACCGTCGATTCTAACATGTTCGTTAGAACTACATGTTTCAAAACTTGTTGTTTACATAAGAAATTTCTAATACGCCCATTAGAAATATAAATGTTCTCAACATTTTGAAACCACTAATATTTTATTAAAATAATTACTTTCTAACACGCTCGTTAGAAAATACGCATGTTTTAAACCTTATTATTTACGAAAATAATATTTTCAAACTCGCTCGTTAGGAAAATAAAGGTTATATAACTTATTATTTTAGAATAATTAGTAATATCTAACAAGCTTGTTAGAAATTATAAATGTTTTGAAACTTATTATTTTACAAAATAATAATAATAATAATAATAATTATCATTCTAACACGCTCGTTAGAAATAGATGTGTTTCAAGACATTCGATAACAATCACTATTTCTCCAAATAATGATCTCTAACACAATCGTTAGATCGAAAAACGTACACCAAACGTTTCTATATGGGTTGCCAAAATATTTTCTAATATGCTCATTTGAAAATATTTTAATAAGATTAATCTCTAACACGCTCATTAGAAATAACCTCTAGAAAATATTTTTCCCCGTATTACAAAAATTATCATTTTCTCATACGCTTATTAGAAAAATTATAATATTTTAAAAAACATTTTAAAACATGTTAGTTTTTGTATATGATCGGTTCAACAAAACACGAAGAAACCCATGAACTCGTAAAGCAAGAATCAAAACATTGGTTTTGCAAACACGGTAATTCGGATTAAAGATTGTACTCTAATCATAAAATTAATCCGACATGTACTACAAAATATACATTTCCCAAAAAAATTATGTATAAGATTTTAACCAAAATCTTAATTAATAATTTTACACTTTCGTGAACCCAAAGAATCCTCAATAAGAAGGTTTTTAGATTATATTGATAATCTACACGAAAGTCTGTTTTAAGATTGTAGGAAATAGGGTTCATTATTTTATTAAAATAATAATAAAATAAAAATAATAACGATACTCTCGTTATTTGTGGGAAATACAAAAGTACAATACCGTATACAAAACTAAATATAAATGTAAGTCCAGAATCATCTCCGGGTATCAAACAAACAATCGAGTACGGAAAAACAAGATTGAATGTGAAAAACAAAGAAGAAACTTGAAATAGAATGATTATATTGATTGAGTTCACACGTCTTCAAGGAGACGTCTGGTACACCAAAACCGAACACAATATCACAACCCACAAAAAGACTAGCCACCCCAAAACTAACTATGAACCCCCTATTCATAAATAACATAGGCGGTCATCATACATGGGCCTAGAAGGCCGAAACCCATGACAAAACAAACTCAAGCCCAAGACAAACGCAAACATCTAATTATGGCCTAACAATATCCCCCTAGGTTTGTGTTCGCTTGGAGAGCTCACTGCTGCTTCTTGCTGTGTTTCTTAGAAGTCTTTTTCTTTTTCTCCAACGCTTTCTTCCAATCTTCAGCTGATTTTCCAACATATGGACCAAAAAATCTAGTGTCCACTCTTCCTCTATGATTCGCTTCTAATCCCAATCTTGCTATCTGAGCAACTGCACCTGTAAATGATTTTGCACAAGCTTCATAATCCAGATCACATACTTGAATATCTTCAAAATGCACGCTCATTAGATCTTTTGCATCAAAAACTCTCAGTTTGTCACTGTCAAAAAACAATCACTGCAGATCGAGAAGTAGGATCATAAACCCAAAACCTCATGTCTTTCAAACATCCTCTATCCAATGGCTTAGATAACGGTATAGTTTTCATCTTGTCAGTAGGAGGCCATTGAACAGTTTTGAATGGCTTTCCATCTGGTGTCAATACGTCTTTATACTCTACCAAAAGTGAATTTGCAGTCTTCATGTCTCTGAAATTTACCTTTGCTTGCTCCTGAATCTTCTTATGAAAGGTGATTCCGATCCTATTTCTAGGATTTCTCACTTGATTAATAAAGGGGACCTTTGCAAGTTCTGCCAGATCAATTTTGGTCCAAGAATTGAATGCAGCAGTAGAAGCATAGTACTCAACTGCTCCATTTCCTCTATGAACAACGAACACTCCTTTATCATCATTGTATCTCCAACAATCTATTACTGTTCGATTTCCATACGTATCAAACCGATCCCTAGTAATCTTCACAATCCTTTCAGGTTGTTCTTCCATAGGATCAATAGATGGTTCAGCTGTATTCTTGAGAACATATGCACTCCCTGGAAGACGATCCCGAACACGAGGGATCTGGTCTGCATAGTACTTCCTCATATGTTTTTCATGCTCTTTTTGTACTCTTTCATGCTCAGCAGGTGTCATAATCTTCTCAACAAATGAAGATGTCTCTGAGAAGTCCTTTCTAAACTTATTCTCCAACTTCTGAGTTAAATTGAGCAGTCTGGCCGAAACATCACCTAAGCTTGACTCCAATTCATTAATCTTTTGATTCTTTTCGGTGATTGTCTCCATCAAGCTTTGTACTTGTGCAGTAAGCCATACATTTTCAGTTTCAGACTTCAAGACTCTTGTCTGCAATTTATGAACATCTACTTCAACAAAAATATCTTCATCACTATCGATTCCTTCCTTACTTGCCTCTCTCTCTTCAGTTGTTAGAAATTCAACATCTACATTCCTTCCACTTTCTTTATCAGCAAAATAAGCATTATGTGCTCTTTGAAAAGCCTCTTCAACAAACAACACCTTGCTCGAACCAGATGCACGGGAAGATCCAACCTCTTCATTTATTCTTCCAGTAATAGGTGCCTTGCTCATGAATTGTGAAAATGATTCAGTTGCAATAGCAGGCACTGCAGTGGAAATAACAGCACCAACAGGAAGTTTTGTGGACATATCAACATGGGTCCTAGCATCATTAGCAGCGGCAGAAATGGTTTCAGCAATAGGAACTGAAACATCAGGAACAACATCAGCAGTAGTGGTTAGTCTTGGATCTCTCTTGCTTCTCTTTCTGGGTCTTAAATCAGCATTTGGGTCTTCAGAAACTTTAACATCAATAGGTGTCTCAACTATAACATTGGATGGAGGAATCCTTTGTTCAGCTTCACAGACAGTGTTAAGTATACTTGTAAGGACATTTACTTGAGGAATGGCAACATCAACATCAGCAGTGGTAGGAACTTTAGTCATGATCTCTTCTTGATCCAATTCTTTCTCAGCCTCAGACACTAATTTTACCTCAGCATTTTCAATAATAAAATCATCAATTTCTTCATCATTCAATTCGTCAAATTCAAAATCATCAAACTGCTCTTCATCATTTCTTGCAATCTGTTTATCTTCTTCAACTACCTCCTCATCCTCACTCTCGATTTCAGTCAAATCCACATTTTCAGGAGGTGAACGTTGTTCAGCAGGTGAAGGTTCAACAATTTGTACATCATGTTCTTCAGCAACTAGAACAGATGGAAGAGCTGGTGCTTCTTCAACAATTTCACTAAATATTCCAAACTTCACTAGCAAGAATTTTCCTTCAAAAATTTGCTTCGCATCTTTACGAATCTGTCTTATCAATCCATAAACCTGAGAAGCCATGCATTTTCTATCATATGTTTGAACCATCCTTTCCAGATTTGGATACTTGGATTCCAATATCATCTGCACAAATCTTGGAAACTTGTAAAAATACTTTTTGATGAGGATCTTCACATTTACCAGCATATCTTCAAAAACACATTTGGAATAGTTGAAATTCCATCCCTCAATCAAAGCCACCACTCCAGATGCATATTTCATATTCATCTGATCCTGTCCACTTTTGTTGCCTCCCAAACTCGCCAAAACATATGAACTAACAACTTCCAGTAGCTCGGAAATAATTTCTTCAAATACGGTGATGCAGACAAGTCACCTTCATATCCCATTTTCTCCGGTATCGGAATAATTTGTTCTTTTGAAAAACTAACTGGATCACTTGGAGAATCATCAAACAGTAACACGTCTCGAACATCTTGTTCTGAAATAGCTACCTCAGTTCCTCGAACCCTTGAACGAATGGAGGTGTATATCTTTCATGCAGCTGCGTTATCCCAAAATTCAGTAATCCAGTCTGTAAGGACAACTGGATTTTCTCTCATTGCATGTGCAACTCTACAGGTGTTGAGACCCATGATCAAAGACTTGAACTCCTGCACATAATCCTCGGGAGGGTCAGATAGATAGCACACCACATTATGATCCCTTTCGAACGTTGGTATGTGAGCAGCCATTTCTGCACAAAACGAGTCGGATTAGACACCAAAACGTAAACAAAAATTTTAAAACTTCAAAAATAATTTGATGGCCCCCTTTTAGAATTCAAAATCATAGCCGGGTCCATCTTAACATTCGTTCGAGAACCATATGGGCTTTGGGTCTAGAAACAGCCCAAACAAAAGTGTGTTCGAGTCACATGAGAGTTCTCGAGGGCATTTTGGTCAAAAGACATGGGTGTCCGAGGGTATTTTGATCAAAAGCCATGCGTGTCCGAGGGCTAACATGTAAAAAACATGTGTGCTCAAACTAAGAGAGGGTGTCCGAGAGTATTTTGGTCAAAAGCCAGGGGTGTTCCAGGGCATACATGTCCAACACGTGTGTGTCCGTGTGTTGAAAGGGTGTTCGGGGACACTTTTGTAATTCTCCGTGTGTTCGAGACTTTGAGTTCGAGTTCCCAGGCGCGTGAGACTCACGCGCCGCCGTTTGGACCAATAAAACCCCATGTTCATCTTCTTCGATGATCAGCCATGGTTCATATCATTTTTCTATACCTACAAATCCCTCAAAAACACTATTTCGAACAAGATTATTCAAAAATCACCAGCCAAGAATAATAACTTGGTGGTGGTGGTTCATCGGTGATCGTGTTTTGCCAAGAAGGATCACCCCTCCACCATCAATGATGCAACCTGTGAACAAGATTTCAATTTTGAACATTTACCTTTTACAAATTCTTGAATTTTCCTTTTTCGGATGAACAAAGAAGATGGGTGTGCTTGTGTGTGTGAGAGAGAAGAAGAAAATAAAAATGTTTTCTGATTTTGAAAGAAAAAACCAAGCGTCGCCGAGTCCTTTTTGTTCAAATTTGTCAAAACCAAGTTTTTGTGTGACCCACCAAATGTGTGGTGGGCCTAGCTCGAATCCCAAACCCATTTAAAAGCTTTCGAGGTGTATTTTGAAAACGGGTCCAAATCAGACCATGAAGTGGTCGAATATGGGTGTGTGGGTCGAACACAGGTGTATAGGTCGAACACAGGTGTGTGGGTCGGACACATGTATATAGGTCGAACACTTGATGAAGTTCGAACACAGTTGAAGGTCGGACACTTGGTAGATGTCGAACATAGTTTGAGGTCGAACACTTGGTGGAGGTCAAACACAGGTTGAGGTCGAACACAGGTGAGGTCAAACACAGGTGAAGGTCGAACACAGGTGAGGTCGAACACAAGCCAATGTCGAACACACAGATGAGGTCAAACACAGATTGAATAAGGAAACCTGCACACAATCAGCAACAAATTCTCCACAAAATATGGAAATCTGAGATTTGGAAAATCTTAAAAAAAATTTAAAAACAAAACTTGCTCAGAAATCTCCTTAATTTTAGAAAACAAATTAATTTCTCAGTAAAATCGATCAAAATACCACAAAAGTGAGCTGCATCAAATGACCAGATTAGTAACAGGACAAACAACACAAAATTAATATGAACTGAGTTAATGAAATCGACCTTTTCCGTAGCCGTAACTTCCTTGATCTTCTTCTTTTGATACCGAACCGAGCCTTCGAAAGACTTCTTAGGCTCTGATACCAATTGTAAGTCCAGAATCCTCTCCGGGTATCAAAGAAACAATCGAATGCGGAAAAACAGGATTGAATGTGAAAAACAAAGAAGAAACTTGAAATAGAATGATTATATTGATTAAGTGCACACGTCTTCAAGGAGACGTCTGGTACACCAAAACCGAACACAATACCACAACCCACAAAAAGACTAGCCACCCCAAAACTAACTATGAACCCCCTATTTATAAATAACATAGGCGGTCATCATAAATGGGCCTAGAAGGCTGAAACCCATGACAAAACAAACTCAAGCCCAAGACAAACGCAATCCTCTAATTATGGCCTAACAATAAACGTAATAAGTACAAATATAAAATGTACCGAATCTTAATTCAAGCACATCAACTGCATCATTTTCTACTAATCGTCTCTGCACAAATAAAGTATAAGTTGATGGTTTTTGGTTGAGGTCGTGTTTGACACGGGGCCCTTAAAACAGATTCTGCGCCTCCTCTCAGACGGTGTGTCTCCCTGGTTACAACAACCGGAAAGTAGTCGTACTGCCGGAGATGGCTCTCAGCCAGAGATAACACCAGATTATTTCGTGTTTGTGAAATGAAGAAAAATAAGTTGTTGAATTGAGAGTACTCCTCTCATTTTGGAACAATGGAACAATGGTTTTGAGAGTATTTTGGTCGAAGACATTATTTTTGTTTCTTGTCCCCTTCAAGTATGAACTCAAGGTTCATATAAATACTCTCAAATAATTGAAACATAATAGCAATTTAATTCTTGTCATTAAATTGACTATAAATTGCTCTAAATGGAATTAAAGCGGTTTGACTGGGTTGACCATAACTAATTTGATTGAGTTGACCGACTCGCAAGCGAGTCATCAGACGCTGACGCGTGCCATAGAGACGAACCTGCCATTCGTACAGCCGCGGAACACAACACGCGCCATCGACTCTGTCCGTTACGTATTGTGCGGGCTAGGATGCCGCTGTGCAGGTAGACCACATGACTCGCCATGTCTTCGTCGGACGACCACTAGCGCGCCACTTATTTACGGTTTACGTTAACCTTCCGCCATGTACCAGATCTTGCGCACAAGATCAAAAATACAAAGGCGGTTCTCAAGCGGCTCGCGGCAATGCGAAGTGCAAAGTGCGCCATTAAAGTGTCACATTGCCCCCATCGCCCACGCCACGCGTGTGCGAGTTAAGAGTGCTTCGCACCCTTTAAGGTCCTCACTAGTGTTTGACTCAAGCAAAACAATATACAAGGAGTGCTCCTTCTTATAAACCACTTTATGTTTTGTCATCCCACCTATGTGGGACAAAACTTAATCCATTTACTCATCTTTGGTTGTTCCAACCTACAACTTTCAAGCTTCGATATCTCATTCATCTTAGCTCCATTTTGGACATGGTTTGGTTCGTTGTGATGCTCTCACAATATAGTACACAAACCCGGAAGTAATTATTTATATAACACACATATAAATACATTTATTTAAGTCCAAAATTAGTGAAAAATCATTTTCACTACCATTTTTCCAACATTTAGATGGTTAGTTGGTTGTCTACGATATTTGACTCACAGTAGACCCGATCTCAACTACTCGGTAGGTCTAGTAAGTCGGTTTATGTCATCAGCTAGAGAAGACCATTTGCAAGCCGTTAAACATATTCTTCGATATGACAAAGGTGGTGGAAAAAGGTTCATAGGCTTTAGCGACAACAGCTACGGGACTGATCGCGATGGTGGAAAAAGTACTACAGGGATGGTTTTCTTTTTAGGCAATGGACCAATAGCATGGTCAAGTCAAAAACAGAAAACAGTTGCATTATCGTCCTGTGAGGCGGAATTTATGGCAGCCACGACGACAGCGTGTCAAGCCATAATTTGGTTACAAAATTTGTTGAAGAACTTAACAAGCTGGATGGTGAGAAAAGTTAAGCTAATGATCGATAATAAATCGGCAATTGAACTGATGAAAAATCCTGTGTTCCACGGGAGGATCATGTGATTTTTTTTCAAGTTTCAACATCTTTACTTTTGGAGAAGTTACAAAAATGAGTAATTAGGTTCCTTTTGGTTACATTTTAATTAAACGTTCTCTTGTTTTTGCTTTTGTCAATAAAAAGATATGTTTTTTTTTTTATCATGTTTACGGAGTGTGAGTGTGTGGGTGTGGGGAGGGTGGGAGAGTTTCAGTACGTATAAAATTTGAGAAGAAAACGAGTAAATTTACACTTGAACAATCAAACGATATTGGTCCTCAATAATAACGTGTAAACCCGGCCCAACTGAGTTAGGAAACGCGACTTCCACCTCGTGTCTATCCATAGGCCTAAATGTAGGGTAAATCGCTAACATTGGGATTTTAGGGTAAGCCCGAGTGCAGAGAACCAACATGTCTTTATCCCCTTGGCCTTTGATACCTTTGGTTCCCTAGCGCCAGAAACTATTCCTTTCTTAACCAGGGTCCAAAGGGTTGTCCACAACAATCGTTCATCTCCAGGGGGCAGGATTTGTATTTGGTAGACTAGGGTTCGCAATTCAGAAAGAGGTGACGGCGCAGCTTGTTACCTGTCTATTTTAATGTAAATTCCATATTTCATTTTAATGGAAAAACCGGTTTGCTGGAAAAACAAAAAAAAATCATTTTCAAAACTGTATATTCAAATGGTGTTGTTGAATAAATAAAACTCTTTGAAAAGTTAGGGATGGTCACTTCACAGCTGCTGTCAAGGTGTTCTGTTCTAGTGGGGTTGCTCCTTTTGGGGACGCTACCATGAAAGCCCTTATTGACAAACATCCGGTGATGCCTCCTCCGTCCTTGCCCGCCAACTCTGACGTCATGCCTGCCCTTATTGTGGATATGGATTGTGTGCTTGGATGTCTCCGATCTTTCCCTAAAGGGACTTCCTGTGGGAGGGACGGTCTGAGGGCCCAACATTTGCTAGACGCTCTTACCGGAGAAGGGTCAGTGACTTCCATGGGGTTGCTGTCAGCTATTACTGAAGTCGTTAACCTTTGGCTAGGGGGTTTGTGCCCAATGGTTTTAGCTGAATTCCTTTCTTCGGCCCCCTTACCCCTTTATTGAAATCGGATAACGGGATTCGGCCCATTACAGTAGGGGCCATTTAGCGCCGATTAGTTTCTAAAGTGGCTATGAGGAAGGTTGGGAAGGAAATGGCTAAGTACATTGGGGACTTTCAATTTGGGGTGGGCACCCCCAATGGGGCGGAGGCGGTGCTTCACAGCGCGAACAGGTTCTTAAGCTCCTTCCATGCGGACGGGTCTTTGGCTATGCTCACAGTGAATTTTTCGAACGCGTTTAATATGATCGACCGCACTGCCCTTCTTCAAGAGGTTCATCAACATTGCCCGTCTATCTATCCATGGGTCCAGTTCTTATATTCCCAGCCAGCTAGGTTATATGTTGGTAATGATTGTATAGGGGCTACTACGGGAGTTTAGCAGGGGGACCCTTTAGGTCCCCTCCTTTTCGCCCTTGCTTTACACCCTATTGTTCCCTGGGTACAAGAAAATTGTAAACTCCCATTTCATGCTTGGTACCTGGACGATGGGACGATTATTGGTGATGCCATTTCCGGCTTGAGGGGCCATCCTTGGGGCTTCAACTTAATATTAAGAAAACAGAGGTTTTTTTGGCCATCTTGTAATGGGGTGAAACTTCGGGACGGGCTTTTTCCCAGTAGGATTGGTAGGCCAGAAAAGGGGATGAAGCTCCTAGGAGGGGCCGTTAGCCGTGACTCTTATTTTATCCGCGAATTGGCAAGGCTTGGACTACCTTCAGGCCCTTGAAAAGCTAAATGACTATCTCCCAGGTTTTGATATTGGCGGTTTTTCTAACAAGGACACCCCCCAAAGCCTCAAAAAAAAGTTTGGCGAATGCCCTTTTTGGCAAAATCGCTGAGAGCCTGGGTGAAGTTTTTTGTCTGTCCCCCGATAGAGGGCAGTCATTAAATGCTTGCAAAGCCCCCACGCCCAAGATTTCCTGACTGTTATCCCGATCGAAGGTCTGGGCCAAAGCATGTCCGCTATTGAATACAGGGCCATTCTTAAATATCGTTTGATGATCCCCATGTACAAGGAGGATGAAATCTGTCCGATGTGCCGTAAGGCCTCCCTGGATGAATACGGGGAACATGCAGTTCATTGTAAGGAGTTACCCGATTTCAAATATCGGCATGATTGGGTTCGAGATATTCTGTGGGACATTTTAAGACGGGCTAGGATCTCAGCCAAGAAGGAGGCCCCTGTGAACTTCATCTCGGATCCAGCAGAAGGGAGATCCACACTACGACCAGCTGATCTCCTAATCTTTGGGTGGGCCGGGGGAAGCATGCTTGTGTTGACTTGACGGGTGTATCTCCTCTAGTTGGGTTGAGGGATAGTGGTTTTGTAGCAGGGCAAGCGGTGCGGAAAGCAGAGGCAAAGAAGGTAGAAAACACATGTTAAAGCCTGCGAGGAGAATCAACACGTTTTTTTTACCCTGGGCCTTTGATACCTTTGGCTCATTGGCACCGGAGGCTACCCGTTTCCTGACCAGAGTCCAGCGGGTTATTCATAGTAGTGTCTCGGCTCCGGGTGGGCAGGGTTACGTTTTTTGTAATATAGGATTTTTTTATTCAGAAAGGGGTGGCGGCGCAGCTTGTTGCCCGCCTGCCCGCTATCTTGATGTAATTTTTTTAGTCACGGAATGAAATTAATATGTTAAAAAAAAAAAAAAAACACTTGATGAAATTTTAGATAGGCAACAATATCATTTAATTTCTAAAAAAAAAATCTAGATAATACAGAATTTAAAAATCCCATAAGAAACTACACAGAAACTATGAATTGCGGTATAATATTTGGAAGTTTTAACTTACAATTTTGTAATCATACATAAAATTATAAGTTTTAAATTGTAAATCCAAAACGTTCTCATATTTCTTAAAAATCTATTTTAATCTCCTAATCATATCGAAATTACGACCTGCATATTTCTTATTTGACATTTGACGAAGTCATATAAATAAGTTTTCAAGTTTATGTGTTTTTTAAGCTTATAAATATATATAACACCGAGTTTGTAGTCACAAGAGATTGAAAACAAACGGTCAAATCAACAGAAAGTCATAGCTTTAATATTTTATAGGAACGTGTGATGATGGTCATAGCTTCAAACATGCACAACCATTTAAGACTATAAATACAATCTACTACTACTACAAAATCATCCACAAACAACACAAAATCCCTCATATCTCATCCCAAAATTACAATGGATATCACAACTTTTCTAAAAGACAACAACATTTCATCACCTCTTTTCATTCTATCAACAATTGTTTTTATTTTACTAATAGTAAAAAAAACAAAATTGTTTGATCTTAAGAGTGATAAAAACCTCCCACCAGGTCCACCAAAGTTGCCGATCATCGGTAACTTACATCAAGCGGGAGACCAGCCACATGTTATGCTTGCCAATTTAGCCAAAAGATATGGTCCACTTATATCTCTTAGTTTAGGCAAGCAACTTCTTGTGGTTGCCTCTTCACCAGAGGCAGCCAGAGAAATCCTCAAGACTCAAGATCGCCTACTTTCAGGCCGTAGTGCGCCTATTGCATTTAAGCATGAGTTTTTGCTACCCCACTCTCTTATGTGGTCAGAGTGCAACGAAACATGGAAAAACCTAAGAACCCTTTGTCGAACTGAAATGTTTTCGGCTAAAGCTTTAGAGACCTATTCTAGACTACGAGAGGAAAACTATGCTAAGTTGATAGATTTCTTGCGTAATAAGCAAGGACACGTGATTAACATGGAGGATATGCTTTTCACAACATTGTTCAATACACACAGTTCCATTATATTTGGAAACAAATTTCTTGATTTTGCAGGTGAAAATGGAACTAATGATTGGTTGAAAGAGTTGATGCATAGAGTAATTGAGTATTCAGGTCGTATAATAGATTTTGGTACGTTTTTTCCGATTCTCGAAAGATTCGATCTTCACGGGACAAGGAAGGATTCCTTGAAAGAATGGAAAAGGGTATATGCATTTTGTGAGGATATAATCGAGGAAAGACGAGCTCAAGTCAATTCTTCAACATGGTCATCGGAACAAGCTCAATGTTTCTTGGACCGGTTGCTTGAAAAGGGATTCTCAAACAATCAAATATTTTCACCAGTTATGGTATGCATTTCTTTTTGTTATAATTAAGTAGTACAACTCTAACAATATGCTATATATAGGTTTGGAGTTTTATTGATCACTAAAGAACTTTTCGTTTTGCTACTATAATATTCTTATATTTATTTTACTTGGCCCGTTTAACTGGCTGGACATTTCATTTATGAATAGAAATGACTTCATAATAATTTAACCATCCAAATTATTATTGAAAATTGTTTATCTCATTAATTTGCAATGAGTTGACTTAATTTTATACAAACCTTCTTGTTGTTGTGTTTCTAGGAACTGTTGGGAGCCGGAGCAAATACTACAACCACGACAGTGATATGGGCTATGTCAGAGCTTATACGAAACAAAGAATGTATGTCCAAACTACAAGAAGAAATACAAAATGAAATAACCTCAGATCAAATCTCGGACTCTCAACTATCTAAGTTAACTTATCTACAAGCATGCATTAAAGAAACTTTCAGATTACACCCACCCGTGCCTCTTCTTCTTCCTCGTATGGCGGTTGACACGTGTGAGGTTATGAACTACACGGTTCCTAAAAATGCGAAAATACATGTTAACCTTTGGGCAATGGGTCGAGACCCTAAAGTTTGGGACAACCCCTTATCTTTCAATCCCGAACGATTTATCAACTCAAAAGTGGATTTTAAAGGCCAAGACTTCGAGTTATTACCGTTTGGTTCAGGGAGGAGGACATGTCCCGGAATGCCATCGGGAATCAAGAGTGTTGAAACTCTGTTGGCGAATTTGATTCGTGAATTCAATTGGGACCTCCCAAATGGCGAGGATCCATCAAAACTCGACATGAATGAAACATTTGGCGTTGCTCTAAAGAGAGAAAAGCCTTTGATGCTAATCTTCAAACAAAGAAAAGAGAGTCAATTATATGCTTAATTATGTAATTTCCTATTTATTTCGTAAGTCAAATTCAAACAATACGTACGATATGTATAATAATTAGTATGTTGTTAAGTTATTGTAATTTTATCTATTTTGAAGTTGAATATTTTTGTTGGCTCGTTTAATTATTTGACCCAGTGGCCCAAAAGGAAAATTGAAGTCGGTTTTATTTATTGCTTACGGATAAAGCTAGCAAGTTATAAGATAATAGTATTTTATTTATCTAGAAAAACATTCTATTTGAAATAGGTTAGGATATTTTATTAGGTTCCTTATCTTCCAAGTATCAGGCTATTATATAAAGCCTTGCATAGTGTCTTCTTTTTTGCATCTTTAGTTTTTGCTTTGATAATAAAAAAAGAGTCGAAATAAAAGTTTATCGCAAATTGCTTGTGTTCGAGTCTGTTTATTTTCTTTTCGATCCAATTGAAACCTTCAATTGGTATCAGAGCTTCAAGGTTGAAGACGTGTAATCGGCTAACACTCGATTGCACAATTTCTCACATCAGTTGATCAAGAATAAGCCTGGGAGATAGTGGAAGGTGATGGTGCTGGTCAGCTCGTTAACGTGGTGAAGGAAACGGGTAGTGCGTCGCTTAAATGCCCGTAGTTAACAACTACAACTACACAGCTTGGTCTATTATGATGGAGACGGTATTGGCTGCACATGGCTTGGAGGAAGCCATCGATCCCGTGACTGGCGGAGCAGTCAAAAAAAGAAAGAAAAACACATCCAAGGCTCTTATTTTTCAGTCGATCCGTAAAGACGTTTTGCTCCGGGTGGTAAAACATAAAGACCCATCTGAAGTGTGGGAAGCACTTTGAGTGCGTTACTTGGGTGCAGATCGAATCCAAAAGGCTCGGTGCAAACCTTGCGTAGTGAACTAGAAGGATTACAAATGAAGGACTCCGATACCGTAGAGGAGTTTGCAGGAAAGTTATCAAGTGTGCAAACAAAATACAAGAGTCTCGGCTCAAGTCTTGAAGATGAAGTTCTTGTGAAAAAATTGCTTAATTCTGTACCCGATAAGTACTTACCCATCGCTGCAGTTATTGAGCAAACCACCGACCTTGAAACTCTTACGTTCGCAGAAGCTATTGGCAGACTTATGGCGTTTGAAGAGAGGACAAAAATGAGAAAAGTAGTAGATGAAAATCAATGTAAACTTCTCTTTTCACGCTCAGAAAACTCCTTAAAGAAAAACAGTGACAAAGGCAAGGGATGTGGTAGGAGTAATACCGATAGGGGTCGAGGAAGAGGACGAGGCCGAGGAACTTGGAGAGGCCGCGGGGGCAGATCTGGTTCACAGGGGCGTAACGAAGGATCAGCGGAACAAGATAAGTCTAAGGTAACGTGCTATAAATGTCAAAAACTTAGGACACTATTCAAACAAGTGTTCCGAACTAATAGATTGTAAATATAGTATGATATAATTTGTATGGATGATGATTATCTCTTCCCATAATTATGGAGATAACGTGTATTATTTAAGCCATACAAATCAATGAAAATATTCACGGGTTGAATTCCTTCATGGTATCACGAGACCAGTGATTAACCCTACTACCCTCCTGGTGTCGCCACCACCTGCTGCGACCGCAGCAGCCCCTTTTCTTATCTTCCTGGTCACCCTATCAACCTTCTATCACCCTCTGCCTCTACTCTACTCTACAACTACACCACACATAACCCACTATAACCCACCTCTAAAATACTCTCTACCCCATACGAACATGACAACAACACCATTACCCACACCTACCATTACGGTCGAGTCCAGGCTTCACCCTGCTACCACCGTCTCCAACATCAAAAACTTTATCCCTATCACTTTAGAATTCGACTCATCCCAATACGGTTCCTGGTCCACCCTGTTCACCATCCACTGCAAAGCCTTCCTAGTTCATGACCACCTTCTTCCCCGCCCACCAGCTATCGATCTCGAACCCTCTTCCTCCACCCCACCTAAACCACAAGATGATTGGGAACGACTTGATGCCATTGTTCTACAATGGATATACAGCACCGTCTCCAATGATCTTCTCCACACTGTGATTGATAAATCCTCAACCGCCTATGAAGCCTAGACCGCCAAACAAAACTTTTTCAAGACAACAAAAGTGCACGCGCCATCTACCTTATAAACAAGTTTTCCAATACCCGTCTAGATGTTTTCCCGAGTGTCTCTGCCTACTGTCAAGAGTTGAAAACTCTTGCAGACCAACTGGCCAATGTCGACTCTCTAGTTGACAATGACCACCTCGTACTGCCACTCAATGCGGGCTTAACGAGCAGTACGAGGGCATCGCCACCATTCTCACAAACCAATCCCCCTACCAAACTTCTATAAAGCCCGATCTCAAATCATTGAGGTTGAAACACGTAAGGCCGAGCTCGCCAAACATGCCTCCAAAACCGCCTCTACCGCCCTCTCAGCTACAACCCGATCAAATAATCCTGACCAATCTTGCCCGGAACAGCCTTCGTATGGCTGTGGCAGAGGCCGAGGAAGCTCTGCCCGAGGTGGCAGAGGCCGCTCCTTCTACGGCGGTCGCTCAAACTACGGGCGCTATTCCTCACAGTGGCCGGCTCCTTCTTTCCCTTGGCCCACTCACTTTAACTAATGGCCACAACAATGGCCCAACAACCCAGTTTCTTACCCACAGCCCAACCAACAAGCCCAATACCTACCTCAATGGCCCACACCTCCTTGCCCATACCCATCCTCAAATAAGCCTACTTATACCCCATCATCCAACCAAGGCTTGCTCGGCCCGAAACCTCAACAAGCCCACACAGCTTACAGCCCCATAGATATTGAACAGGCACTCTACACAATGTCTTTGCAGCAACCGGATCCGATCCAGTACATGGATACAGGGGCATCATCCACCATGACTCACGAGCAAGGTGACTTCTATTCTTATTCTAATTCTTGCTTGTCTCGTAATATTATTATAGGTAATGGCGAATCAATTCCGGTACTTGGACATGGCACCAAATACCTACCCAAGCCCTTCCCGCCCTTTATCCTTAAAAACGTCCTATATTCCCCTAGACTTGTTAAAAACTTAATATATGTTCGCCGCTTTACTACTGCCAATTCAGTTTCAGTAGAATTTGACCCTTTTGGTTTTCGTGAAGGATTACAAGAGCAGGGCACCACTCCTTCGATGCAACAGCAGCGGTGATCTGTATCCCTTGCTGTTAGGGTCATCTACTTCTCCACCCACCGCCCTTGCAGCTATCTCCTCACAAGTCTGGCATCATCGTCTTGGCCACCCAGGACGTTCACCGTTGAATAAACTAAAAACTTCAAATGTTTTAGATTTTGATTTTCATTCGAATAATGTTTGTCAGGTTTGTATTTTTGGTAAAAGCATTCGCTTACCTTTTTCCCAACTAATAATAATACATTGCAACCATTTGACATAATTCATAGTGACGTGTGGACATCACCTATTATTAGTTCTTCAGGCCATAAATTTTATGTGTTATTCCTTGATGACTATTCTAATTTTTTATGGACCTACCCCATTGCCCAAAAATCCTAAGTATTTCCATCATTTACTCACTTTACATCAACCATTAAAACTCAGTTTGAACGCACCATTAAAACGTTTCAATGTGATAATGGCCGCGAATATGTTAATCATTCATATCAAACCTTTTTCACCACAAACGGAATCCTTTACCGCCTTTCTTGTCCCTACACATCCTCCCAAAACGGTAAGGCTGATCGTAAAATTAGAACCATTAATAACATGGTACGCACTCTAGTGGCTCACGCCTCTCTTCCCACCCACCTTTGGCATTTCGCACTTGATACTGCCACCTACCTCCTCAATATCCTACCATCCAAAACCACCCACAACAAAACCCCCACTGAACTATTATATAGGTCCACACCCACTTATGACCACTTGCGTGTTTTTGGTTGCCTTTGCTATCCTCTAAACCCATCCACCACCATACACATACTTGAACACCGATCCCTACCTTGTGTGTTCCTCGGATACCCTCCAACCCACCGAGGATACCGGTGCCTCGACTTATCTACCAAACAATATTTTATCTCTCGTCATTTCGATTTTGACGAAACAACCTTCCCTTTCGCCCAAGCCATCGGTCTCTCACCTAACTACCATTTCCTCAATGACCATTTCCCGCATCACTTATGCCCCCGTATACATAACCCCCACCGTCCTGTGAACCAGCCTGACTTTCCACCTACGTCCAGCCCATCCACACTGCACACCAACAACCCACATGTTCCTACGATCCAAACCCAAATACCCTCCACGGCCCATACCTCACAACCCTCACCCTCGGCCCATGATCCACAACAACCAGGCCCGTCTCACACCCATTCCCAGCCCACAACCCAAACCGGCCCATTGTTACAACAACCCGCCCCACATCCCATTCCGAACCAAACCACATCACAACCCACAACTCGTACCATACATACACGGTCAATGAGTGGTATTTCCAAACCGAAAATCCCCTTTATCCTATCCACCACTACCAAACCCGTCATCCTCCCACTACCCAAAACACCCACCGATGCCTTGGCCAGTTCGGAGTGGTTGTATGCCATGACTACCGAGTACAATGCATTAATTAGAAATGGTACATGGGAGATGGTTCCTCGTGACCCTAACATGAATATTATACGGTCCATGTGGTTGTTTAAGCACAAATTCAGGTTAGATGGAACAGTAGAACGATACAAAGCACGACTTGTGTGCAATGGTTGTAACACCCCAACCGATGGCGGAAACATCGAGTTGTCACGTAGTGATGATCGTTTAATAGCTCATGATACAAAATGGAAGTTGAATATTACTAAACAATTTACAATTTGTCATACAATTTAATAATTACATCTACTTGATTTACATAAACTATATCCAAAGCTCCTATGTGATCCAAGACTTGTACAACTTCCAAAAGCACGTAAAAACCTGAAACATGTTGAGTTGGAAAGATTGGGGTCAACTATAAATAGTTGGTGAGAATACATAGGTTTTGCATACAATTGAAAACAATATGTTGTATAGCAATCAGGATTGAAGTATAATAATGAGAAATGATAGAATATGAGTCCGACATGTAACAATGCGTCTTTTGTACAATCAAACCTTGTGTCGACTGAGACCTAACTCGCAAGTTAGTAAAAGTGTAACTGTTATCGATCATCCCTGACTTTATGCGGGGGGATGGGTTTGTCAGACCTATAGCGCTATAATCTAAACAGGCGGCTTGATCAATGTTAATGATTGTACTGTGTCTTTTTGTTACAGTCAAATGATATAATGAGTAAATGATAGTGTAATTGAATCACAAGTTTCAACAATGTAAGAATGAGTAAATGATAGTGTATAAAATGTTTAAACATGTTTCACCCCAAAATGTAAAACAGAAAAAGGGGCTATGTAAACTCACATTGGCTAAGCTGAATTATCCTCTAAGCGTTGTGAATGTATGCAAGGCGAATCCCAAAGACTCAACAACGTAGCTAGTCCAATTTGAAGAAATAAAAAAAAACGAAAAAGAAAGAATATAAAGCTTCCAATTCGCCAATTACAAGAGCTTATAATCAAAGCTTCAATTGTAGAAGTAATAGACTATAGAAGAAAGGTATGAGGGAAAGTTTAATCGGATTGAAACAATCGATTTAGAGGTGCCAAGTATAATGGGTCATAGGTGGGTTTTTATACTAGTTTTGGATTCAATTAACCATTAAAATTGGTCAACACCATAAAGTAAGGTTTTATGATGAATTGACTATTTGACTAGGACTTTGACTGTTTGACTATGACTTTGACCAGGATTTTGACTATGACTTTGACTGTTTGACTAAGACTTTGACTATTTGACTGTCTTCGCAGACCGCGAGAACTAAAAAAAAATAAATTTTCTAATTTAATCAATTTTAAGTTCCTGACTTATTTCCTTCGGTTTCTAAGTTGTTTTAGGACCGAAAATTAAGGGTTTTGAGCATCAAGGTCTAAAACATACGTGCTCGGGTGTAGATGTGAGTATAAAACGTGTAATACTTTTACTTATAAAAATTATAAGTTTTATTAAAGAATGACTTTTGGTCCTATTAAAATAGGAGGGTTAAAAATGAAAATTTTGAAATAGTTGAGTGACCAATAATGCACATTTATGAAAAGTGAAGGGTGCAGGTTGTCACAGTCTCCCCTACTTTAGAAAATTTCGTCCCGAAATTATTAAAAACACAGGGTTGAGGGTGTTTAGGTAGAAATTAGGGCAGCTGTGGTTTGGGTTAAGGCACGACATGAATTAGCAAGAGAATCTAGTAAGACGCTAAACTTTAAGTTTTAGGAATCCTAAAAGAAATGCATAAGTTGATTGACTATATGAAAACCAAATGAACTACCAAAACCTTATTAGAATTTCACACTACCTTAACGTACCTGTAAATTCATGATTACGTTCCGGACCGCAATCACCAATTTACCTTACATTAGGGTTTTGTGTCATTCTATGACTCTAAACACACATGTAAAATAATACAATTAACCTTGTGGTTGAATCGTATACAATGTATCCAAAAATAAGTCCAACTATTGAGCAGGAAAAGACCTCTACCAGTCAGTGAGTAAGAACCTCTACCGATTGTTGAGCAGGTGCGATAGCCTCTACCGGTCGTTGAGCAGGTTGTAGGGCCTCTACCAACTGTTGAGCAGGCATGATGACCTCTACCAATCATTGAGTAGGTTATTTGGTACTCCACTAACTGTTGAGCAAGTACTTCATCCTCTATCAGTTGTTTGATTAAGTGTACCAATTATTACACACATGAATTGCTAATTGATAATATGTACATGTAAGTAATCAAGTATCAAGTATAGCATATGAGTTGTAATAGAGTTGCCCTAGACAAGGTTAATGACTCTAGGTGTGTCTATAGCAAATAGTTTATATTCCATGAATTCTAGTTTCAAATGTTCAAATATGGTAGATAGTCGAATCCTCATGTATAACAAAGGATTATGTTTGATGCAACACACAATCAAGTTTCAATAGTTTGGTTATCATGGGTAACTAGCTCATGTGTGAGAAGGTGAAGGATATGAATTTAGTTCTTGAGAGGATGATGAAAAATCTTGAAGCAGTATCAAGGTTGTGAGAGATAGTGAATGTGAAGATAGTTGATAAAGAGTTTATTTTATAGTAAGGAGATTATGTAGCAGTGTAAATTTTGGGGTTTGGAGCAAATGTTATAATCAAGTGTATAAGAAAACATGATTGTGGTATATGCCAAATATTGTAAAAATTTGAAAAAGTTGAAAATGAGTGAGTGTCGATGGAGAATTTAGAGACCAGATATCATTCCTATGGATTAAAAAAAAATCTTATTTTCAAAATTGGTTTTATACATAAAGCAAAAGTTGTTAAATAGTACAAGCTAAGTGGGCTTTGATTAAAATATTCCCGTTAGTTGGAGATTTCAAACATGACATTAGGTTTTGAAGATCAAGGTTCTATTAAGTGATTTTTAATAGTTTAAAGCATTATATAGAAAATTGTTTGTTACATCAATAAATAAACAATTAAATTTAAGTTCGAGGACATCTTTTGACAAAAATATGTACTTTGTAAAGTTACTAGGTAATGAAAATACAACAAGATTTAGAAAGCTTTAGTTTGTGCTAAGGTATGAGGTTATAGTTTTAATAAAATAAGTAACATGTGGAGAAATGAAATAATATGATTTGGGTAGGGTGCTGAATATTTAAAAAGTGGCTAAGATGGTAAGGTGAAGTGTGATTGTGAAATCCATAGATGGTTATGAAATGAGATTGATTTAAGCTGTAAAATTTTGAGATTTTAGAGCTTAGTTTAAGGAAAGTGAGTGTAATCATTTATTCATTAATTAAAACGAATAAACGAAAACGTTGACTTATCAAAACTTCTAGATTCTAATAACATAGTGAAGACATGCTTTAGCCTATAAGTGAACACTCATCCCGAGAATTCCCAGGTAGGCATCCGGGTCCCTCGTCTGATTGGGATTTATGCGCAATGCCAGTCCTAGACAGAAAACTCAGAATACAGGCGTTCACCCTTCCAGATTGCACGTGTTCGTTATTAAAATTTAGAACTTCGACGAGATCTTCAAGGTGGTTCAGGCTAAACCTGAGGATTTGTCCTACTAGTCTAAGAGTAGATCTTGTGATGGAGAGCACTCTTCTTGTAGGGACTAAAGTAAGGATAAGAAGTAGGATAGAGAATAGAAACAAGTAAGGTTGCAAGTAAAAGGAGCAAGTACTGGTTAAAATCCTATGGTTATAGACTAGATTATTTTTTTTTCTAATAACCTAATTCCCTATAACTATGGCTCTGATACCAATCTGCAACACCCCAACCGATGGCGGAAACATCGAGGTGTCACGTAGTGATGATTGTTCAATAGCTCATGGTACTAAATGGAAGTTGAATATTACTAAACAATTTACAATTTGTCATACAATTTAATAATTACATCTACTTGATTTACATAAACTATATCCAAAGCTCCTATGTGATCCAAGACTTGTACAACTTCCAAAAGCACGTAAAAACCTGAAACATGTTGATTTGGAAAGATGGGGGGTCAACTATAAATAGTTGGTGAGAATACATAGGTTTTGCATACAATTGAAAACAATATGTTGTATAGCAATCATGATTGAAGTATAATAATGAGAAATGATAGAATATGAGTCCGACATGTAACAATGCGTCTTTTGTACAATCAAACCTTGTGTCGACTGAGACCTAACTCGCAAGTTAGTAAAAGTGTAACTGTTATCGATCATCCCTGAATTTATGCGGGGGGATGGGTTTGTCAGACTTATAGCGCTATAATCTAAACAGACGGCTTGATCAATGTTAATGATTGTATTGTGTCTTTTTGTTACAGTCAAATGATAGAATGAGTAAATGATAGTGTAATTGAATCACAAGTTTCAACAATGTAAGAACGAGTAAATGATAGTGTATAAAATGTTTAAACATGTTTCACCCCAAAATGTAAAACAGAAAAAGGGGCTATGTAAACTCACATTGGCTAAGCTGAATTATCCTCTAAGCGTTGTGAATGTATGCGAGGCGAATCCCAAAGACTCAACAACGTAGCTAGTCCAATTTGAAGAAATAAAAAAAAAACGAAAAAGAAAGAATATCAAGCTTCCAATTCGCCAATTACAAGAGCTTATAATCAAAGCTTCAATTGTAGAAGTAATAGACTAGAGAAGAAAGGTATGAGGGAAAGTTTAATCAGATTGAAACAATCGATTTAGAGGTGCTAAGTATAATGGGTCATAGGTGGGTTTTTATACTAGTTTTGGATTCAATTGGCCATTAAAATTGGTCAACACCATAAAGTAATGTTTTATGATGAATTGACTATTTGACTAGGACTTTGACTGTTTGACTATGACTTTGACTAGGACTTTGACCAGGACTTTGACCAGGACTTTGACTAGGACTTTGACTGTTTGACTAAGACTTTGACTATTTGACTGTCTTCGCAGACCGCGGGAACTAAAAAAAATTAAATTTTCTAATTTAATCAATTTTAAGTTCCTGACTTATTTCCTTCGGTTTCTAAGTTGTTTTAGGACCGATAATTAAGGGTTTTGAGTATCAAGGTCTGAAACATACGTGCTCGGGTGTAGATGTGACTATAAAACGTGCAATACTTTTACTTATAAAAATTATAAGTTTTATTAAATAATGACTTCTGGTCCTATTAAAATAGGAGGGTTAAAAATGAAAATTTTGAAATAGTTGAGTGACCAATTATGCACATTTATGAAAAGTGAAGGGTGCAGGTTGTCACAATGGTCATTCTCAACAGGTTGGTGTAGATTGTGGAAAGACATTCAATCCGGTTGTTAAGCCGGCCACCATTCGTACCGTACTCTCTCTAGCCCTATCAAAAGGGTGGGTCGTGCACCAGTTAGATGTCACTAACGCTTTTTTACATGGGAATTTGCAAGAAATAGTTTACATGCACCAACCAATGGGCTTTCGGGACAGAAACTTCCCTGACCATGTGTGCCTTTTACGGTGGTCACTTTATGGCTTAAAACAAGCTCCTCGTGCTTGGTATCAACGGTTTACTGACTATGTGTTATCTATGGGGTTTCTAAACAACAAGTGTGATGCATCTCTTTTCACATTCCACCACGGCAACGAAACTGCCTATCTTCTTCTTTATGTTGATGACATTCTTCTTGTCACCTCCTCTGACAATTTGCGAAGGCGTCTCATGTCGACCTTAGCTTCAGAATTCGCTATGAAAGATCCGGCCCCTTGAGCTATTTTTTGGGTATTTCTGTTACCAGACAACATAACACCATGTTCCTTTCATAGCAAGCATATGCCACTGACATTAAAGCCCGTGCAGTCCTGCAAACCGGTAACCACCCCAGTTGACTCAAACTCCAAACTCGGCACGTCTCCTGACGAACCGTTTCACGACCCCACTTTATACAGGAGCTTAGCTGGGGCTTTACAGTATCTCACCTTTACCCGTCCCGACATCACATACGCCGTACAACAAATATGTATGCATATGCAAGCCCCGTGCATCGCCCATTGGAACGCTCTCAAGCGTATTATCAAGGTACCTTCAAGGCACGGTTTCTTTTGGTTTATCCCTAGGGCCCTCAGCCGCATCCTCTCCGGTGGCTTACACTGATGCGGATTGGGCAGGGTGTCCCGACACGAGACGCTCCACGAGCGGATACTGCATATATTTTGGTGACAACCTGATTTCTTGGTCGTCAAAACGTCAACCCGCTGTCTCTCGTTCCAGTGCTGAGGCTGAATACCGCGGCGTAGCAAATGTTGTTGCTGAAATCTATTGGCTACGCAACCTCTTACTCGAACTCGAACTCGCCATTCCCGTCTCCAAACCTACGATGGTCTATTGCAATAATGTGAGTGCTATTTACTTATCAGGGAATCCGGTTCAACATCAACGCACAAAACACATCGAACTGGATATTCATTTTGTTCGGGAACAGGTTCAATAAGGTCATGTTCGAATTCTTCACGTTCCATCCAGATATCAGATCGCAGATATTTTAACAAAGGGGTTACTGCGGGTTTTATTTGAAGACTTCCGATCCAGTCTCAGCATCCGGTTTCCTCCCGCTTCGACTGCGGGGGTGTAATAGATTGTAAATATTGTATGATATAATTTGTATTGATGATGATTATCTCTTCCCATAATTAAGGAGATACTTGTATTATTTAAACCATACAAATCAATGAAAATATTCATGGGTTGAATTCCTTCACGAACCTAGTAACAAATTTGAAGAAGTTAACTTAGCCGATACCGGTAGTCATGAGCAGCTTCTAATGGTTGTCGCTGTTCAAGAAAAAAATAACTTTGTTTTACTAAATGAGGAGAAAGTTGTGCCAGGAAACTATAGCACCAAAACGGGTTTATGGTATTTTGATAATGGTGCTTCCAATCACATGACCGGGTCAGAAAACACTTTACTGAATTGGATGAAAAAATAAGGGGTAGAGTTTTTTTTTTTTTTTTTTTTTTTTTTTGCGATGGCTCAAACATTGAAATCAAGGGTAAAGGTTGTGTAACCTTGCAATGCAAAAACGGCGAACAGAGGACGGTCACTAATGTCTATTTCATACCAGGCTTATGTAGTAATATAATAAGTCTTGGGTAGCTTACGGAGAGAGGCTGCAAAGTGATCATGGAGGATGAGTTCCAATGGCTTTACGGGAGAGATCGCGGGTTGTTGGCCAAGGTTCAAAGAACCACAAACCGTTTATATAAAGTGGCTCGTGATGTCGTTAGTTTGGTGTGTTTGGCAACACACATAAACGAGCCCGGCTGGCTCTGGCATTCCCGACTCGGGCACACTAACTTCCATGCGTTACATGAGTTATCTTCAAAGAATATGGTGGACAGAGTACCTCTCATCAGTAAGAACTCAGAAATCTGTGAAGCTTGTCTAGCAGGCAAGCAACACCGAGTATCGTTTCTGAAACAAACAATGTACCGAGCGAGTCAACCACTTGAGCTTGTCTATTCCGACATATGTGGACCCATTACACCCGTTACACCGGGAGGTAACCGTTACTTCATTCTTTTTGTTGACGATTATAGCAGGTATGTTGGCCCCAGAAACAATAGTTTGCAGCGGATAAAACAAGAATGAATACGAATATGAATTATACAATAACAATTCTTAATATTATAGAACTGAATTGATAAATTGTTTAATACAAAACGAACAAGACAACTGGAAGTTATGATCGACTAAGGATTGTGAAATGTGAACAATCTTGATAACCGATCACTTGAGTCATGTCTGTCATATATATATGTTTCGAACTGTTGTGTTGTTTCTGAACCGTTGTGTCCCTTCCTTATAACTGTTTCATTTTGAGTCCAACCGGTTTGTTTCCTTTTGGCGGCAAAATAACCATAATAACTATAAGGGTATAATGGTCCTTTTAGCCTATCTTCAGTCTTCGAAAAACAATCTGAAACATCTGCTTTGCTTCCGTTCTTGTTCTGTTTTGCTTCTGATTTCAGCACTGATGAGTAGTCTTGTAAACATAAACGTGCAGCCTTGATCTTCAACATTGCCGATTTTGTTTTGAGCCATATACTATACTTATTAATTCTAAGGTTTGTAACTTATCATACTAATATGTACATACACTAATACTGAATACATATGTTCAAGTTTATAAACTAAAAACATAAATAACAAATAAAGATAAGTTATATTTACAAATCAACACTCGCCCCTAAATATAACTAGGGCTCATGGGACTTGTTGGTAGAGTTTCAATGGCTTCTTTGAGAGCTATTTCGGCTTGAGTAAAGTCGAAATTTCTTCGTTTCATGAATCTTTTTGCTGCCCTCCAATCACCACCCATGTACAATGCATAGTCTTCTTCTTTTGGCTTCATTTCATTGCTTGACGATTGTGCATTCATAGACATGTTTGGTGTTGTATTTACCCTTCTAACTTGACTACTTTCATGCCTTTCTTTTACCATATTTTCGGCTGTTTTGCGGGCATTCTTATGGACAAGATATTGCCAATCTAAGACATCAAGATATTGTGCATACAAGATTCTCATCATGTCCTTGTCCTCATAGTCAAACCCCAATTCTTTTGCTATCACAACCCATATATTATACATAGATACTCGCCTATGTCCTCCTTCCTTTTGTACCATTATGTATAAATCGTACAACTCAACATACTTTCCATTTTCAAACCTTGGAGGAATTGGTCTATTTGTTATCCCTAGGAATTCTTTTAGAAACCAAGACACCATTTGTATAAATGGTCCTTTAAGGATGCTTCTATGTGCCCAAGGATACTCCATATCATGTATGATGTCTAGGAACTCAATACACTTATCTAGTGAATCTATATTTATATTGTTTACAATATCATCAATTTGCCGAATATTGGACTCGGCTTCATCCGAAATGGATTCAAAATACTCATTTACATAAGCATCTTTCATCCTATTATGTTCCTCATCACCGTTTTCCAACATTCTTGACATACTTTCTTTTGATTCACCTTCGGTTTCTATTACACCGAATTGTATGCTTTTGTTCTTAAACATGTTTTCAACAATACAAAAATTTCCCATAATCTTAACCACAAATCCTTGTAGTTTCAGCTGTGGGAGACTTAGTATGTTGTCATCCAAATCAGTCGAATAGAATACATTTGGTATGATCAAATGTTGATCTTCGACCGAAACACTTATCATTCCAATTCCCCTTATAAAAACAAAATTGTTCTTAATTCTACTCTCAACCCCAAAAGACCTTTTTAACTTTAGAAAGAAATCCAAGTTACCCGATATATGATTTTGAAGGTTGGGACTTACATACCATATATACTTACATACCATATGAATTCCAGTGTCGATGCATCTCTTATTAACTGTGCACCCTCATCTCTTTAATTAATGCCACAAACACCAATAAGATGACCCGGTTGTTTGCAATAGAAACATTTTCTTGTTTCAATTCCCCTTCTCCTTAATGCTGCTTGTCTCTCTTTCCTTCGTCTATAACGTGCCAAATATTGTGGCCTTGACCCCGAGTATGAGATCCTTGATAAGTCAGACATGGTTGTGTTATGTTCGGACTGTTCAGTGACAAAAGAAATGTATCCGAAACACTCAAACTGGATGATTGCTATGAAACAAGAAATTAACTCGATCGAGCGAAACAAGACTTGGTATTTGACAAAATTACCAGCTGGTCACAAAGCTATCAGGTTGAAGTGGGTGTTTAATTTGAAATGGGATGCAAAAGGCGATGTTATAAAGCATAAGGCAAGATTGGTCGCCAAGGGTTACATTCAACAACACGGTGTAGACTTTGACGAAGTTTTCGCTCCCGTAGCAAGGATTGAAACGGTACGTTTAATTCTTGCAATTGCAGCTAGAGAAGGTTGGAAAGTTCATCATCTAGACATGAAATCGGCGTTCCTTCATGGAGATTTAAACGAAGAAGTGTACGTTCAACAACCCGAAGGCTTCATAACAAAAGTTAGCGAAAATATGGTGTATCGTCTAGATAAGGCATTGTACGGTCTAAAGCAAGCATGCACCACGCGCTTGGAATAAAAAATTAGACCAAACGTTTAAGGAACTTGGGTTTGAGAAGTGTGTCCTTATGAAGTTGTTGTTTATAAGCAGCTAAATAAAAAATGGAATGGTTTTGGTGGCTGTGTATGCGGACGACTTGTTGGTTACAGGAACTAATCAAAAGACAATAGAAGTTTTTATAAAGCAAATGAAATCAAAATTCGAGATGTCAAACCTTGGATTACTATCTTACTACTTGGGTATAGAGGTGAAACAAGGAGATGATGGTACTGTGTTAAAGCAAGCGACCTATGGGAAAAAGGGTTTAGGACATGCAGGTATGTCTGAATGCAATTCTAGTAAATATCCAATGGAGCTAAAATTGAATCTCACCAAAGAAGGTAATGAGAAGAAGGTAAACGAGACAGAGTTTACTGTACGAAATAGGGTTCATTATTTTATTAAAATAATAATAATAAAACAAAAATAATAACGATACTCTCGTTATTTGTGGGAAATACAAAAGTACAATACCGTATACAAAACTAAATATAAACGAAATAAGTACAAATATTAAATGTACCGAATCTTGATTCAAGCACATCAACCGCATCATCTTCTACTAATCGTCTCTGCACAAATAAAGTGTATGTTGATGGTTTTTGTTGAGGATCGTGTTTGACACGAGCTCTTAAAACAGATTCCGCACCTCCTCTTAGACGGTCTGTCTCCCGGGATACAACAACCGGAATAGTAGTCGTACTGCCGGAGATGGCTCTCAGCGAGAGATAACATCGGGTTATTTGGTGTTTGTGAAATGAAGAAAAATAAGTTGTTCAGTTGAGAGTACTCCTCTCATTTTGAAACAATGGAACAATGATTTTTAGAGAGTGTTTTGGTCAAAGACATTATTTTCGTTTCTTGTCCCCTTCAAGTATGAACTCAAGGTTCATATAAATACTCTCAAATAATTGAAACATAATAGCAATTTAATCCTTGTCATTAAATTGACTATAAATTGCTCTAATTGGAATTAAAGCGGTTTGACTGGGTTGACCGTAACTGATTTGACCGGCTCGCATGCGAGTCCTTAGATGTTGATGCATGCCATAGAGACGAACCTGCCACTCGTACAGCCGCGGAACACAACACGCACCATCGACTCTGTCCGTTACGTCATGCGCGGGCCAGGATGCCGCTGCGCAGGTAGACCACATGACTCACCATGTCATCCGCGGACGACCACTAGCACGCCACTTATTTAAGGTTTACGTTAACCTTCCGCCATGTACCAGATCTTGCACACTAGATCAAAAATAGAAAGGCGGTTCTCATGCGGCTCGTGGCGATGCGAAGTGCAAAGTGCACCAATAAAGCGTCACATTGCCCCCATCACCCATGCCACACGTGCGCGTGTGCAAGTGCGAGTTAAGGGTGCTTTGCACACGCCATTCGCCATCACTCACGCCACGCATGCGCGTGTGCGAGTGCCAGTTAAACAATATACAATGAGTACTCCTCCTTATAAACCACTTTATGTTTTGTCATCCCACCTATATGGGACAAAACTTAATCCATTTACTCATCTTTGGTTGTTCCAACCTACAACTTTCAAGCTTCGATATCTCATTCATCTTAGCTCCATTTTGGACATGGTTTGGTTCGTTGTGATGCTCTCAAAATATAGTACACAAACCCGGAAATATTTATTTATATAACACACATATAAATACATTTATTTAAGTCCAAAATTAAAATTAGTGAAAAATCATTTTTCACTGCCACTGTTCCAACAATCCCCAACATGAATGGAGATTGATCAAACACACAAATTCTCCGATGAAACCTCAGCAGTCGAGTATTGCATGATAGGTAGGTGTAACATTTGAACCTTCCTTTGTGAAGCATACTTAGCCTACTAGCGGTATGTAGAACTTGATGTCTTTGAACATACCCCTATTTGTGTAAACGACAATACACATCACACAATACTTTCCCTTGCCGGACCATTCCCTTATTATCGCGTCTAATAATGGTCATGGAACACTCTCCTGGTTCTGTGGGAGCTCTAGAAATTGTGCCCACAATTTCATTCGAAGCGACCACAATTCTCTCCAACATAGGTGATTTTCCTTTAGATCATTAAAAGCATTATGGTTTACTATGATTTACACAAATCATTTAACCATATGTTACCTCTCAACAATGTCACTGAATATTATAGGAATGGACTAGGACGTATGTAAACACCCTTTTATAGTTTATGGGATATGTATATAGCCATATATACTAGCTTATATATAAACATATATCTTAGCTATGCTCCCACAGTGACAACCCTTCGGTTCATGATTAAGTTTTCCTATTGAACCTAGATCTTGGGATCTCCAGTCAACTAGATTAGGTTTCCCTCATGTCCCTTTTCTTTCATTGGCTTTAGTCTCATTCCATACAACTTCATCTCTTATCAACCATCAGGTTGTTGGATCCATTTGCATTGAGATAAGTTGTTCTAACGTGTTCTTGACCCGCTAGTCAATTTTGCCATCTTGTCAATTCGTAAGACTTATAACATGTGATCTAAACATAGATCTTGTTATAGTAGCAGGATTGGTAGGTGTTACCCTTTGAATCTTCCTTTTCGTCTTTAGAATGACATGAAACTCAATTCATGGCTAAACACATTTCCATGCCTTTGGTGATGTGATTCAAAGTTAGCTAGACTTCGATTCTTACCAATTGGCATTTGAGTCCAATCAACTCGATTAACTCACTCCATTTTCAAATGCAAGCCACCCCCACATTTAAGTGTTATTGGATAACATCCAATGGGGTGATGAAAGGTTCTCCCTTCCATATGAAGTTTGAGAAGACTTCTTAAATACCATTTTCTACTCCTTCGGGTGTTTCTTGAATGGCTCTTTCTCCCACATTGCTTGCACTTTGAGGAAGTTTGAGTAATAACACTCATTATGAAACTAACACCCCCATGATAAGATAGAAAATATCTATATCTCTGTGTTACGTAAGTCATTTATGTGTATTGCTCTACTCAAATTTCAATAGCTCACAGGAGCTTCTAAGCAATATGAGTACTCCTCATATGAAACCGAATAGAATCATAACCAATGAACTATATAATCGGTCCTTTCGAGTTATCCTTATTAATGAAATTATATTTATAGTTTTGTTTATATAAAATCCATTCTCGTGTCGTTACATATTTTGAATGTTTAATTAACAAGTATTAGTCTAGCATGCTTTAGACTCCACTACTCTAGCAAGTGAACAGAAGATGTATCATTCTGATTCTTAACAGCCTTAAGAGATAACGCACTATCTCTTTCAAACATTCACGTCTTAGTTAGACACAATAATGAAATTTTGTTTTATCACTCCAAAACCTCTATTTTAGGAATGTCTAAAAACTATAGTTAATTTCATCTACTAGGATCCAAAGTCATTTGCCTTTAATCTCCAAGGCTTCACCATTGACTCTTAAGAACATAGACATAAATCTTAATATAAGTCACTTTGATGAATATATTCATCATCAACAAGATGAACAATACTAGTATAAAATCACTAAAGTCTTGAGATAAAGTCAATTAGATTGACACTCAATGACATAGCATTCACATATTCGCCTAAAGCGATATATACATTTCCATGTTGTTTTGTTAAAACCATGTATTGGGGAAGTCTCCCAAAACTAAGGACAAATCCTGTACATAGATAGTTGTAGAAACATCTACACATCCATCACTATTGTAAATGTGTTACAAAAAAATTAGCAAAATTTATTAAAGAATTTACAATCTTAACATATATTTCTTTCATATGTTATAGTCATCGAAAAATTCACAAGTGTGTATTTCCATGTTGATGCTCTCAATATTAGATGACATACCTCGTTTTCATGTATTTAATCTCAATACACTTGCCACGTTCATCATGATTCTCTCATGATGTGGTTGTATGTTTGATGTTTGGTACGTGACTTATTGCATAAGTCATGATCACAACCCGCTCATTGTGTTCTTGCGAGATACTTCTTGCATAACCCGTTAAATAAATTTCCTTATTAAATTCGTCGAAGGTAAATAGTCGAAGAAAGAAAATACCATCGTATACACTTCCTTTTACATTTATCTTTAATATGTTTTAATCCACTTGATTATTTAAAAATATAAACGATAATCCAAAAAAATTTAAAAAACAAATTTTAAACTGATTTATATAAGGATATATAAACATCAAATCTCAAAGTGTTATTCTCTTCAACACTTTATCGTTCGACAAAATATTCGCAATTATATCGTCTTGTGGCATGTTTTGAGGTACTCCGTCAATAAGACAAATTGTCCAAAACAACAAAGTTGTTTACACCACTCGCAAGTAGTTGAGCAAACAACATCGAGTTGTTTTCCACCAAATAGCTTTACCATGACTATTATCTGATCCAAGACATGATACTTCTCATACGAGTATCGAACTAATTGCAAAGTTATGTTTTATTCGTTCAAAACATTACTCGTTTTTGCAAGTGTTTTAAAAAAAATTAAACTATACATGTGTATGCTTTGATTACACATCAAGGCCATAACCTTAAAATAGTTTTATAATTTAAAACCACATCTAACTCGCTCGTTAGACAATAAAATGGTTAGAAATCATATTAGGTTTATCATAGTTAACCCGATTCTAACCCGCTCGTTAGAAAATAAACGATTATAAATCATGTATATGGTTTATGATAATTATTTTCTAATTCGTTCATTATAAAGTATATGTGTACCAAATATTAAAAAATATTCGGTTTCAATAACTAACCATTTCTAACATACTTGTTAGAATACAAACTATTACGCTCATCGTTATATGGTGTTTTAGTTAAATAACTAAACCGTTTCTAACACGCTCGTTAGAAATAAACAATAACCAAAATCGTTTCAAAACTTATTGGTTTATATATATCTACAACCATTTCTAACACGCTTGTTAGAAATAAACAATTACAAGAACGTTTAAAATTTTATTGGCTCATATATAAATATAATAAGGTGTTTCTAACACGCTCGTTAGAAAATTAAACGTCTAGCTTGTTCGTTTTTACAAAAAAGCATCAATTTCTAACACGCTTGTTAGAAAAAAATATAAGTTTAAAGTAACTTATGATTTTGTAAATAACCATTTCTAATACGCTTATTAGATATGCTTTAATACGTTATTCTTTCAACGCCGTCGATTCTAACATGTTCGTTAGAACTACATGTTTCAAAACTTGTTGTTTACATAAGAAATTTCTAATACGCCCATTAGAAATCTAAATGTTCTCAACATTTTGAAACCACTAATATTTTACTAAAATAATTACTTTCTAACATGCTCGTTAGAAAATACGCATGTTTTAAACCTTATTATTTACGAAAATAATATTTTCAAACTCGCTCGTTAGGAAAATAAAGGTTATAAAACTTATTATTTTAGAATAATTAGTAATATCTAACAAGCTTGTTAGAAATTATAAATGTTTTGAAACTTATTATTTTACAAAAAAAATAATAATAATAATTATCATTTCTAACACGCTCGTTAGAAAAAGATGTGTTTCAAGACATTCGATAAAAATCACTATTTCTCCAAATAATGATCTCTAACACAATCGTTAGATCGAAAAACATACACCAAACGTTTCTTTATGGGTTGCCAAAATATTTTCTAATACGCTCATTTGAAAATATTTTAATAAGATTAATCTCTAACACGCTCATTAGAAATAACCTCTAGCAAATATTTTTCATCGTATTACAAAAATTATCATTTTCTAATACGCTTATTAGAAAAATTATAATATTTTAAAAAACATTTTGAAACATGTTAATTTTTGTATATGATCGGTTCAACAAAACACGAAGAAACCCATGAACTCGAAAAGCAAGAATCAAAACTTTGGTTTTGCAAACACGGTATTTCGGATTAAAGATTGTACTCTAATCATAAAATTAATCCGACATGTACTACAAAATATACATTTCCCAAAAAAAAAATATTTATAAGATTTTAACCAAAATCTCAATTAATAATTTTACATTTTCATGAACCCAAAGAATCCTCAATAAGAAGGTTTTTAGATTATATTGATAATCTACACGAAAGTCTGTTTTAAGATTGTAGGAAATAGGGTTCATTATTTTATTAAAATAATAATAAAATAAAAATAATAATGATACTCTCGTTATTTGTGGGAAATACAAAAGTACAATACCGTATACAAAACTAAATATAAATCTAGGTCCAGAATCCTCTCCGGGTATCAAACAAACAATCGAGTGCGGAAAAACAAGATTGAATGTGAAAAACAAAGAAGAAACTTAAAATAGAATGATTATATTGATTGAGTGCGCACGTCTTCAAGGAGACGTCTGGTACACCAAAACCGAACACAATATCACAACCCACAAAAAGACTAGCCACCCCAAAACTAACTATGAACCCCCTATTTATAAATAACATAGGCGGTCATCATACATGGGCCTAGAAGGCCGAAACCCATGACAACACAAACTCAAGCCCAAGACAAACGCAAACCTCTAATTATGGCCTAACAATATCCCCCTAGGTTTGTGTTGGCTTGGAGAGCTCACTGCTGCTTCTTGCTGCGTTTCTTAGAAGTCTTTTTCTTTTTCTCCAACGCTTTCTTCCAATCTTCAGCTGATTTTCCAACATATGGACCAAACAATCTAGTGTCCACTCTTCCTCTACGATCTGCTTCTAATCCCAATCTTGCTATCTGAGCAACTGCACCTGTAAATGATTTTGCACAAGCTTCATAATCTGGATCACATTGAATCTGATGTTTTACCAGAACTTGAATATCTTCAGAATGCAGGCTCATTAGATCTTTTGCATCAAAAACTCTCAGTTCGTCACTGTCAAAAAACAATCACTGCATATCGAGAAGTAGGATCATAAACCCAAAACCTCATGTCTTTCAAACATCCTCTGTCCAATGGCTTAGATAACGGTATAGTTTTCATCTTGTCAGTAGGAGGCCATTGAACAGTTTTGAATGGCTTTCCATCTGGTGTCAATACGTCTTTATACTCTACCAAAAGTGAATTTGCAGTCTTCATGTCTCTGAAATTTACCTTTGCTTGCTCCTGAATCTTCTTATGAAAGGTGATTCCGATCCTATTTCTAGGATTTCTCACTTGATTAATAAAGGGGGCCCTTGCAAGTTCTGCCAGATCAATTTTGGTCCAAGAATTGAATGCAGCAGTAGAAGCATAGTACTCAACTGCTCCATTTCCTCTATGAACAACGAACACTCCTTTATCATCATTGTATCTCCAACAATCTATTCCTGTTCGATTTCCATACGTATCAAACCGATCCCTAGTAATCGTCACAACCCTTTCAGGTTGTTCTTCCATAGGATCAATAGATGGTTCAGCTGTATTCTTGAGAACATATGCACTCCCTGGACGACGATCCCGAACATGAGGGATCTGGTCTACATAGTACTTCCTCATATGTTCTTCATGCTCCTTTTATACTCTTTCATGCTCAACAGGTTTCATAATCTTCTAAACAAATGAAGATGTCTCTGAGAACTCCTTTCCAAACTTATTCTCCAACTTCTGAGTTAAATTGAGCAGTCTGGCCGAAACATCACCTAAGCTTGACTCCAATTCATTAATCTTTTGATTATTTTCGGTGACTGTCTCCATCAAGCTTTGTACTTGTGCAATAAGCCATACATTTTCAGTTTCCAACTTCAAGACTCTTGTCTGCAATTTATGAACATCTACTTCAACAAAAATATCTTCATCATTATCGATTCCTTCCTTACTTGCCTCTCTCTCTCTCTCTTCAGTTGTTAGAAATTCAACATCTACATTCCTTCCACTTTCTTTATCAGCAAAATAAGCATTCTGAGCTCTTTGAAAAGCCTCTTCATCAAACAACACCTTGCTCGAACCAGATGCACCAGAAGATCCAACCTCTTCATTTATTCTTCCAGTAATAGGTGCCTTGCTCATGAACTGTGAAAATGATTCAGTTGCAATAGCAGGCACTGCAGTGGAAATAACAGCACCAACAGGAAGTTTTGTGGACATATCAGCATGGGTCATAGCATCATTAGCAGCGGCAGAAATTGTTTCAGCAATAGGAACTGAAACATCAGGAACAACATCAACAGTAGTGGTCAGTCTTGGATCTCTCTTGCTTCTCTTTCTGGGTCTTAAATCAGCATTTGGGTCTTCAGAAACTTCAACATCAACAGGTGTCTCAACTATAACATTGGATGGAGGAATCCTTTGTTCAGCTTCACGGACAGTGTTAAGTATACTTGTAAGGACATTTACTTGAGGAATGGCAACATCAACATCAGCAGTGGTAGGAACTTCAGTCATGATCACTTCTTGATCCAATTCTTTCTCAGCCTTAGACACTAATTTTACCTCAGCATTTTCAATAATAAAATCATCAATTTCTTCGTCATTCAAATCGTCGAATTCAAAATCATCAAACTGCTCTGCATCATTTCTTGCAATCTGTTTATCTTCTTCAACTACCTCCTCATCCTCACTCTCGATTTCAGTCAAATCCACATTTTCAGGAGGTGAATGTTGTTCAGCAGGTAAAGGTTCAACAATTTGTACATCATGTTCTTTAGCAACTAGAACAGATGGAGGAGCTGGTCCTTCTTCAACAATTTCACTGAATTTTCCGAACTTCACTAGCGGGAATCTTCCTTCAAAAATTTGCTTCGCATCTTTATGAATCTGTCTTATCAATCCAAAAACCTGAGAAGCCATGCATTTTCTATCATATGTTTGAACCGTCCTTTCCAGCTTTGGATACTTGGATTCCAATATCATCTGCACAAATCTTGGAAACTTGTAAAAATACTTCTTGTTGAGGATCTTCACATTTACCAGCATATCTTCTAAAACACATTTGGAATAGTTGAAATTCCATCCCTCAATCAAAGCCACCACTCCAGATGCATATTTCATATTCATCTGATCCTGTCCACTTTTGTTGCCTCCCAAACTCGCCAAAAACATATGAACTAACAACATCCAGTAGCTCAGAAATAATTTCTTCAAATACGGTGATGCAGACAAGTCACCTTCATATCCCATTTTCTCCGGTACCGGAATAATTTGTTCTTTCGAAAAACTAACTGGATCACTTGGAGAATCACCAAACAGTAACACGTCTCGAACATCTTGTTCTAAAATAGCTACCTCAGTTCCTCAAACCCTTGAACGAATGGAGGTGTATATCTTTCGTGCAGCTGCGTTATCCCAAAATTCAATAATCCAGTCTGTAAGGACAACTGGATTTTCTCTCATTGCATGTGCAACTCTGCAGGTGTTGAGACCCACGATCAAAGACTTGAACTCCTGCACATAATCCTCGGGAGGGTGAGATAGATAGCACACCACATTATGATCCCTTTCGAACGTTGGTATGTGAGCAGCCATTTCTGCACAAAACGAGTCGGATTAGACAGCAAAACGTAAACAAAAATTTTAAAACTTCAAAAATAATTTGATGGCCCCCTTTTAGATTTCAAAATCATAGCCGGGTCCATCTTAACATTCGTTCGAGAACCATATGGGCTTTGGGTCAAGAAACAGCCCAAACAACAGTGTGTTCGAGTCACATGAGAGTGTTCGAGGGCATTTTGGTCAAAAGACATGGGTGTCCGAAGGCACTCATGTAAATAACATGTGTGTTCGAACGAAGAAAGGGTGTCCGAGGGTATTTTGATCAAAAGCCATGCGTGTTAGAGACTTTGAGTTCGATTTCCCAGGCGTGTGAGACTCACGCGCCGCCGTCTGGACCAATAAAACCCCACGTTCATCTTCTTCGATGATCAGCCATGGTTCATATCATTTTTCTATACCTGCAAATCCCTCAAAAACACTATTTCGAACAAGATTATTCAAAAATCACCAGCCAAGAATAATAACTTGGTGGTGATGGTTCATCGGTGATCGTGTTTTGCCAAGAACGATCACCTCTCCACCATCAATGATGCAACCTGTGAACAAGATTTCAATTTTGAACATTTACCTTTTTCAGATTCTTGAATTTTCCTTTTTCGGATGAACAAAGAAGATGGGTGTGCTTGTGTGTGTGAGAGAGAAGATGAAAATAAAAATGTTTTCTGATTTTGAAAGAAAAACCAAACGTCGCCGAGTCCTTTTTGTTCAAATTTGTCAAAACCAAGTTTTTGTGTGACCCACCAAACGTGTGGTGGGCCTAGCTCAGATCCCAAACCCATTTAAAAGCTTTCGAGGTGCATTTTGAAAACGGGTCCAAATCAGATCATGAACTGGTCGAATATGGGTGTGTGGGTCGAACACAGGTGTATAGGTCGAACACAGGTGTGTGGGTCGGACACATGTATATAGGTCGTACACTTGATGAAGTTCGAACACAGTTGAAGGTCGGACACTTGGTAGATGTCGAGCACAGTTTGAGGTCGAACACTTGGTGGAGGTCGAACACAGGTTGAGGTCGAACACAGGTGAGGTCAAACACAGGTGAAGGTTGAACACAGGTGAATGTCGAACACAGGTAAAGGTCGAACACATGTGAGGTCGAACACAAGCCAATGTCGAACACACAGTTGAGGTCAAACACAGATTGAATAAGGAAACCTGCACACAATCAGCAACAAATTCTCCACAAAATATGGAAATCTGAGATTTGGAAAATCTTAAAAAAAATTTAAAAACAAAACTTGCTCAGAAATCTCCTTAATTTTAGCAAACAAATTTCTCAGTAAAATCAATCAAAATACCACAAAAGTGAGCTGCATCAAACGACCAGATTAGTAACAGGACAAACAACACAAAATTAATATGAACTGAGTTAATGAAATCGACCTTTTCCGTAGCCGTAACTTCCTTGATCTTCTTCTTTTGATACCGAACCGAGCCTTCGAAAGACTTCTTAGGCTCTGATACCAATTGTAAGTCCAGAATCCTCTCCGGGTATCAAACAAACAATCGAGTGCGGAAAAACAAGAGTGAATGTGAAAAACAAAGAAGAAACTTGAAATAGAATGATTATATTGATTAAGTGCACACGTCTTCAAGGAGACGTCTGGTACACAAAACCGAACACAATATCACAACCCACAAAAAAACTAGCCACCCCAAAACTAACTATGAACCCCCTATTTATAAATAACATAGGCGGTCATCATAAATGGGCCTACAAGGCTGAAACCCATGACAAAACAAACTCAAGCCCAAGACAAACGCAATCCTCTAATTATGGCCTAACAATAAACGAAATAAGTAAAAATATAAAATGTACTGAATCTTGAGTCAAGCACATCAACTGCATCATTTTCTACTAATCGTCTCTGCACAAATAAAGTATATGTTGATGGTTTTTGGTTGAGGTCGTGTTTGACACAGGGCCCTTAAAACAGATTCTGCGCCTCCTCTCAGACGGTGTGTCTCCCAGGTTACAACAACCGGAAAGTAGTCGTACTGCCGGATATGGCTCTCAGCCAGAGATAACACCAGGTTATTTGGTGTTTGTGAAATGAAGAAATATAAGTTGTTGAGTTGAGAGTACTTCTCTCATTTTGGAACAATGGAACAATGATTTTTTAGAGTATTTTGGTCGAAGACATTATTTTTGTTTCTTGTCCCCTTCAAGTATGACCTCAAGGTTCATATAAATACTCTCAACTAATTGAAACATAATATCAATTTAATTCATGTCATTAAATTGACTATAAATTGCTCTAAATGGAATTAAAGCGGTTTAACTAGGTTGACCATAACTGATTTGACTGAGTTGACCGACTCGCAAGCGAGTCCTCAGATGCTGACGCGTGCCATAGAGACGAACCTGCCATTTGTACAGCCGCGGAACACAACACACGCCATCGACTCTGTCCGTTACGTCATGCGCGGGCTAGGATGCCGCTGTGCAGGTAGACCACATGACTCGCCATGTCTTCGGCGGAAGACCACTAGCGCGCCACTTATTTACGGTTTACGTTAACCTTCCGCCATGTACCAGATCTTGCACACAAGATCAAAAATACAAAGGCGGTTCTCAAGCGGCTCGCGGCAATGCGAGGTGCAAAGTGCGCCATTAAAGTGTCACATTGCCCCCATCGCCCACGCCACGCTCGCGCGCGTGTGCGAGTTAAGGGTGCTTCGCACCCTTTAAGGTCCTCACTAGTGTTTGACTCAAGCTAAACAATATACAAAGAGTGCTCCTCCTTATAAACCACTTTATGTTTTGTCATCCCACCTATGTGGGACAAAACTTAATCCATTTACTCATCTTTGGTTGTTCCAACCTACAACTTTCAAGCTTCGATATCTCATTCATCTTAGCTCCATTTTGGACATGGTTTGGTTCGTTGTGATGCTCTCACAATATAGTACACAAACCCGGAAGTAATTATTTATATAACACACATATAAATACATTTATTTAAGTCCAAAATTAGTGAAAAATCATTTTTCACAACCATTTTTCTAACATTTAGATGGTTAGTCGGTTGTCTACGATATTTGACTCACAGTAGACCCGATCTCAACTACTCGGTAGGTCTAGTAAGTCGGTTTATGTCATCAGCTAGAGAAGACTATTTGCAAGCCGTTAAACATATTCTTCGATATGTGAAGGGAACGAGTGAGTTCGGCATTCGATATGACAAAGGTGGTGGAAAAAGGCTCATAAGCTTTAGCGACAGCAGCTACGGGACTGATCGCGATGGTGGAAAAAGTACTACAGGGATGGTTTTCTTTTTAGGCAATGGACCAATAGCATGGTCAAGTCAAAAACAGAAAACAGTTGCCTTATCGTCCTGTGAGGCGGAATTTATGGCACCCACGACGACAGCGTGTCAAGCCATAATTTGGTTACAAAATTTGTTGAAGAACTTAACAAGCTGGATGGTGAGAAAAGTTAAGCTAATGATCGATAATAAATCGGCAATTGAACTGATGAAAAATCCTGTGTTCCACGGGAGGAGCAAGCACATACATACTCGATATCATTTAATTCGAGAATGTGTGGAAAACGAGTTGATTGAGATTGAACATGTGATGGGTGAAGAACAACGTGCCGATATCCTAACCAAAGCACTTCCAAGCCTAAAGTTCGTAGAGATGCGTGATCTTCTTGGCGTTAAAGATTGGAATGATATGGGTAAAAAATTAGGGAGGTGATTGTTGGCTCGTTTAATTATTTGACCCGGTGGCCCAAAAGGAAAATTGAAGTCGGTTTTATTTATTGTTTACGGATAAAGCTAGCAAGTTATAAGATAATAGTATTTTAATTATCTAGAGAAACATTGTATTTGAAATAGGTTAGGATAGTTTATTATGTTCCTTATATTCTAAGTATTAGGCTATTATATAAAGCCTTGCATAGTGTCTTCTGTTTTGCATCTTTAGTTTTTGCTTTGATAATAAAAAAAGAGTCGTGATAAAAGTTTATCACAAATCGCTTGTGTTCGAGTTTGTTTATTTTCTTTTCGATCCAATTGAAACCTTCAATTTTGTGGTGGTGGATAATTAATAATGTATAGGTACTTTATCTATCACTTTGCTGTTTGTTACTTCGGAATACAATGATGATCAAAAAATTAACTACGCAGGTAAGGTAATTGTTCTTTGCTTGGAAATTTTATTATCATAAATTGACAAGACTTCTATTTTCTATTATATTATACTATAATATAATGAACATGTACAATTTGTTAACTTTATAATGTAAATGTGACATGTTTAGTAGCATCATGTGATTTTTTTTCAAGTTTCAACATCTTTACTTTTGGAGAAATTACAAAAATGAGTAATTAGGTTCCTTTTGGTTACATTTTAATTTAACATTCTCTTGTTTTTGCTTTTGTCAATAAAAAGATATGTTTTTTTTTATGTTTACGGAGTGTGAGTGTGTGGGTGTGGGGAGGGTGGGAGAGTTTCAGTACGTATAAAATTTGTAGAAGAAAACGAGTAAATTTACACTTGAACAATCAAACGATATTGATCCTCAATAGTAACGTGTAAACCCGGCCCAACTGAGTTAGGAAACGCGACTTCCACCTCGTGTCTATCCATAGGCCTAAATGTAGGGTAAATCACTAACATTGGGATTTTAGGGTAAGCCCGAGTGTAGAGAACCAACATGTCTTTATCCCCTTGGCCTTTGATACCTTTGGTTCCCTAGCGCCAAAAACTATTCCTTTCTTAACCAGGGTCCAACGGGTTGTCCACAACAATCGTTCATCTCCAGGGGCAAGATTTGTATTTGGTAGACTAGGGTTCGCAATTCAGAAAGAGGTGACGGCGCAGCTTGTTATCCGTCTATTTTAATGTAAATTCCATATTTCATTTTAATGGAAAAACCGGTTTGCTGAAAAAACAAAAAAAAAATCATTTTCAAAACTGTATATTCAAATGGTGTTGTTGAATAAATAAAACTCTTTGAAAAGTTAGGGATGGTCACTTCACAGCTGTTGTCAAGGTGTTCTGTTCTAGTGGGGTTGCTCCTTTTGGGGACTCTACCATGAAAGCCCTTATTGACAAACATCCGTTGATGCCTCCTCCGTCCTTGCCCGCCAACTCTGACGTCATGCCCGCCCTTATTGTGGATATGGATTGTGTGCTTGGATGTCTCCGATCTTTCCCTAAATGGGCTTCCTGTGGGAGGGACGGTCTGAGGGCCCAACATTTGCTAGACGCTCTTACCGGAGAAGGGTCAGTGACTTCCACGGGGTTGCTGTCAGCTATTACTAAAGTCGTTAACCTTTGGCTAGGGGGTTTGTTCCCAAGGGTTTTAGCTGAATTCCTTTCTTCGGCCCCCCTTACCCCTTTATTGAAACCGGATAACGGGATTCGGCCCATTGCAGTAGGGGCCATTTGGCGCAGATTAGTTTCTAAAGTGGCTATGAGGAAGGTTGGGAAGGAAATGGCTAAGTACCTCGGGGACTTTCAATTTGGGGTGGGCACCCCCAATGGGGCGGAGGCGGTGCTTCATAGCGCGAACAGGTTCTTAAGCTCCTTCCATGCGGACGGGTCTTTGGCTATGCTCACAGTGGATTTTTCAAACGCGTTTAATATGATCGACCGCACTGCCCTTCTTCAAGAGGTTCATCAACATTGCCCGTCTATCTATCCACGGGTCTAGTTCTTATATGCCCAGCCAGCTAGGTTGTATGTTGGTAATGATTGTATAGGGGCTACTACGGGAGTTCAGCAGGGGGACCCTTTAGGTCCCCTCCTTTTCGCCCTTGCTTTACACCCTATTGTTCTCCGGGTACAAGAAAATTGTAAACTCCCATTTCATGCTTGGTACCTGGACGATGGGACGATTATTGGTGATGCCACCGAAGTTGCTAAAGCCTTAGACATTATCCGACTTGAGGGCCATCCTTGGGGCTTCAACTTAATATTAAGAAAATAGAGGTTTTTTGGCCATGTTGTAATGGGGTGAAACTTCGGGATGGGCTTTTTCCCAGTAGGATTGGTAGGCCAGAAAAGGGGGTGAAGCTCCTAGGAGGGGCCGTTAGCCGTGACTCTTATTTTATCCGCGAATTGGCAAGGCAGAGAGCATCGCGCGCGGTTGAACTTATGAAACTCTTGCTTGCCTTAGAGATCCCCAGAGTGAACTCCTATTGCTCAGGTCTTGTATGGGGGTTGCTAAGTTGCTTTTTGGGTTACGGACCTGCCAACCCCCCATGATGGATGAAGCAGTGTCATGTTTTGACAAGTGTCTAAAGGAAGCCATTGAAGACATTGTGGTATGTGGGGCGCCTTTCTTTGGTGACCTACAGTGGCGGATGGCGTCTCTTCCGATGCGTATGGGAGGATTAGGGCTCCTCTCCGCGAAGGATGTCGGGATGTATGCGTTTGTGGCGTCGCGAGCTCAGTCCTGGAACCTTCAAGACCACATCCTACGAAATAGCAGGGTTGTCGGCGCAGACTTGGACTACCTTCAGGCCCTTGAAAAGCTAAATGACTATCTCCCAGGTTTTGATATTGGCGGTTTTTCTATCAAGGACACCCCCCCAAAGCCTAAAAAAAAGTTTGGCGAATGCCCTTTTTGGCAAAATCGTTGAGAGCCTGGGTGAAGTTTTTTGTCTGTCCCCGACATAGGGCAGTCATTGAATGCTTGCAAAGCCCCCACGCCCAAGATTTCCTCCCGATCGAAGGTCTGGGCCAAAGCATGTCCGCTATTGAATACAGGGCCATTCTTAAATATCGTTTGATGATCCCCATGTACAAGGAGGATGAAATATGTCCGATGTGCCGTAAGGCCTCCCTGGATGAATACGGGGAACATGCAGTTCATTGTAAGGAGTTACCCGGTTTCAAATATCGGCATGATTGGGTTCGAGATATTCTGTAGGACATTTTAAGACGGACTGGGATCTCAGCCAAGAAGGAGGCCCCCGTGAACTTCCTCTCGGATCCAGCAGAAGGGAGATCCACACTACGAACAGCAGATCTCCTAATCATTTGGTGGGCCGGGGAAGCATGCTTGTGTTGACTTGATGGGTGTATCTCCTCTAGTTGGGTTGAGGGATAGTGGTTTTGTAGCAGGGCAAGCGGTGTGGAAAGCAAAGGCAAAGAAAGTAGAAAAACATGTTAAAGCCTGCGAGGAGAATCAACACGTTTTTTTATTCAGAAAGGGGTGGCGGCGCAGCTTGTTGCCCGCCTGCCCGCTATCTTGATGTAATTTTTTTAGTCACGGAATGAAATTAATATGTTAAAAAAAAAAAAGTTGATAAAATTTTAGATAGGCAACAACATCATTAATTTCTAAAAAAAAAAAAAATCTAGATAATACAGAATTTAAAAATCCCATAACTATGAATTGCGGTAAAATATTTGGAAGTTTTAACTTACAATTTTGTAATCATACATAAAATTATAAGTTTTAAATTGTAAATCCAAAACGTTCTCATATTTCTTAAAAATCTATTTTAATCTCCTAATCCTATCGAAATTACGACGTGCATATTTCTTATTTGACATTTGACGAAGTCATATGAATAAGTTTTAAAGTTTATGTGTTTTTTTAACTTATAAATATATATAACACCGAGTTTGCAGCCACAAGAGATTGAAAACAAATGGTCAAATCAACAGAAAGTCATAGCTTTAATAATTTAATTGGAACGTGTGATGATGGTCATAGCTTCAAACATGCACAACCATTTAAGACTATAAATACAATCTACTACTACTACACAATCATCCACAAACAACACAAAATCCCTCGTTTCTCATCTCAAAATTACAATGGATATCACAACTTTTCTCAAAGACAACAACATTTCATCACCTCTTTTTATTCTATCAACAATTGTTTTTATTTTACTAATAGTAAAAAAAACAAAATTGTTTGATCTTAAGAGTGATAAAAACCTCCCACCAGGTCCACCAAAGTTGCCGATCATCGGTAACTTACATCAAGCGGGAGACCAACCACATGTTATGCTTGCCAATTTAGCCAAAAGATATGGTCCACTCATATCTCTTAGTTTAGGCAAGCAACTTCTTGTGGTTGCCTCTTCACCAGAGGCAGCCAGAGAAATCCTAAAAACTCAAGATCGCCTACTTTCAGGCCGTAGTGCGCCTATTGCATTTAAGCATGAATTTTTGATACCCCACTCTCTTATGTGGTCAGAGTGCAACGAAACATGGAAAAACCTAAGAACCCTTTCTCGAACTGAAATGTTTTCGGCTAAAGCTTTAGAGACCTATTCTAGACTACGAGAGGAAAACTATGCTAAGTTGATAGATTTCTTGCGTAATAAGCAAGGACATGTGATTAACATGGAGGATATGCTTTTCACAACATTGTTCAATACACACAGTTCCATTATATTTGGCAACCAATTTCTTGATTTTCAAGGTGAAAATGGAACTAATGATTGGTTGAAAGAGTTGATGCATAGAGTAATTGAGTATTCAGGTCGTATAATAGATTTTGGTACGTTTTTTCCAATTCTTGAAAGATTCGATCTTCACGGGACAAGGAAGGGTTCCTTGAAAGAATGGAAAAAGGTATTTGCATTTTGTGAGGATATAATCGAGGAAAGACGAGCTCAAGTCAATTCTTCAACATGGTCATCGGAACAAGCTCAATGTTTCTTGGACCGGTTGCTTGAAAAGGGATTCTCAAACAATCAAATATTTTCACCAGTTATGGTATGCATTTCTTTTTATTATTTTTAACTAGTACAGCTCTAACAATATGCTATATATAGGTTTGGAGTTTTATTGATCACTAAAGAACTTTTAGTTTTGCTACTATAATATTCTTATATTTATTTTACTTGGCCCGTTTAATTGGCTGGACATTTCATTTATTAATAGAAACGACTTCATAATAAGTTAACCAACCAAATTATTATTGTCAATTGTTTGTCTCATTAATTTGCAATGAGTTGACTTAATTTTATACAAACCTTCTTGTTGTTGTGTTTCTAGGAACTGTTGGGAGCCGGAGCAAATACTACAACCACAACAGTGATATGGGCTATGTCAGAGCTTATACGAAACAAAGAATGTATGTCCAAACTACAAGAAGAAATACAAAATGAAATAACCTCAGATCAAATCACGGACTCTCAACTATCTAAGTTAACTTATCTACAAGCATGCATTAAAGAAACTTTCAGATTACACCCACCCGTGCCTCTTCTTCTTCCTCGTATGGCGGTTGACACGTGTGAAGTTATGAACTACACGGTTCCTAAAAATGCGAAAATACATGTTAACCTTTGGGCAATGGGTCGAGACCCTAAAGTTTGGGACAACCCCTTATCTTTCAATCCCGAACGATTTATCAACTCAAAAGTGGATTTTAAAGGCCAAGACTTCGAGTTATTACCGTTTGGTTCAGGGAGGAGGACATGTCCTGGAATGCCATCAGGAATCAAGAGTGTTGAAACTTTGTTGGCGTATTTGATTCGTGAATTCAATTGGGACCTCCCAAATGGAGAGGATCCATCAAAACTCGACATGAACGAAACATTTGGCGTTGCTCTAAAGAGAGAAAAGCCTTTGATGCTAATCTTCAAACAAAGAAAAGGGAGTCAATTATATGCTTAATTATGTAATTTCTAATTTATTTCGTAAGTCAAATTCAAACAATACGTACGATATGTATAATAATTAGTATGTTGTTAAGTTATTGTAATTTTATGTATTTTGAAGTTGAATATTTTTGTTGGCTCGTTTAATTATTTGACCCGGTGGCCCAAAAGGAAAATTGAAGTCGGTTTTTTTTATTGCTTACGGATAAAGCTAGGTTAGGATAGTTTATTATGTTCCTTATCTTCCAAGTATTAGGCTATTATATAAAGCCTTGCATAGTGTCTTCTGTTTTGCATCTTTAGTTTTTTGCTTTGCACAATTTCTCACATCAATCGATCAAGAATAAGCCAGGGAGATGGCGGAAGGTGATGGTGCTGGTCAACTCGTTAACGTGGTGAAGGAAACGGATACTGCGTTTCTTAAATGCCCGAAGTTAACAACTACCAACTACACAGCGTGGTCTATTATGATGGAGACAGTATTGGCTGCACATGGCTTGGAGGAAGCAATCGATCCCGTGACTTGGGAGCAGTCGAAAAAGAAAGAAAAACACAGCAAAGGCTCTTATTTTTCAGTCGATCCCTGAAGACGTTTTGCTCCAGGTGGCAAAACATAAAGACCCATCTGAAGTGTGGGAAGCACTTCGAGTGCGTTACTTGGGTGCAGATCAAGTCCAAAAGGCTCATTTGCAAACCTTGTGCACTGAACAAGAAGGATTACAGATGAAGGACTCCGACACCGTAAAGGAGTTTGTAGGAAAGTTATCAAGTGTGCAAACAAAATACAAGAGTCTCGGCTCAAGTCTTGAAGATGAAGTTCTTGTGAAAAAATTGCTTAATTCTGTACCCGATAAGTACTTACCATCGCTGCAGTTATTGAGCAAACCACCGACCTTGAAACTCTTACGTTCGAAGAAGCTATTGGCCGGCTTAAGGCGTTTGAAGAGAGGACAAAGATGAGAAAAGTAGTAGATGAAAATCAAAGTAAACTTCTCTTTTCACGCTCAGAAAACTCCTTAAAGCAAAACAGTGACAAAGGCAAGGGATGTGGTAGGAGTAATACCGATAGGGGTCGGGGAAGAGGATGAGGCTAAGGAATTTGGAGAGGCCGCGGGGCAGATCTGGTTCACAGGGGCGCAACGAAGGATCAGCGGAACAAGATAAGTCTAAGGTAACGTGCTATAAATGTCAAAAACTTGGACACTATTCAAACGAGTGTTCCGAACCCAGTAACAAATTTGAAGAAGTTAACTTAGCCAATACCGGTAGTCATGAGCAGCTTCTAATGGTTGTCGCTGCTCAAGAAAAAATAACTTTGTTTTACTAAATGAGGAGAAAGTTGTGCCAGGAAACTATAGCACCAAAACGGGTTTATGGTATTTTGATGATGGTGCTTCCAATCACATGACCGGGGTCGAAAAACACTTTACTGAATTGGATGAAAAAAATAAGGAATAGAGTTTCTTTAGGAGATGGCTCAAACATTGAAATCAAGGGTAAAGGTTGTGTAACCTTGCAATGCAAAAACAGCGAACAGAGGACGATCACTAATGTCTATTTCATACCAGGCTTATGTAGTAATATATTAAGTCTTGGGCAGCTTACGGAGAGAGGTTGCAAAGTGATCATGGAAGATGAGTTTCTATGGCTTTACGGGAGAGATCGCAGGTTGTTGGCCAATGTTCAAAGATCTACAAACCGTTTATATAAAGTGGCTCGTGATGTCGTTAGTTTGGTGTGTTTGGCAACACACATAAACGAGCCCGACTGGCTCTGGCGTGCCCGACTCGGGCACACTAATTTCCATGCATTACATGAGTTAACTTCAAAGAATATGGTGGACAGAGTACCTCTCATCAGTAAGAACTCGGAAATCTGTGAAGCTTGTCCAGCAAGCAAGCAACCCCGAGTATCGTTTCCGAAACAAACAATGTACCAAGCGAGTCAACCACTTTAGCTTGTCTATTCCGACATATGTGGACCCATTACACCGGGAGGTAACCGTTACTTCATTCTTTTTGTTGACGATTATAGCAGGTATACATGGGTTTGTTTGTTAAAGACGAAGGACGAAGCGTTTTCAACATTCAAAAAATTCAAAGCTCTAATCGAAAATAGAATGGGCCTAAAGATAAAGTCACTCCGAACTGATCGTGGACTGTGGCGAAGCTTGGTTTCGGAATCGGCGGGGGCCGAACTCAATTTTTTTCGATCGGTAGTGGAAAATCGGCGGGGCCGGAGTCAACCCGGACTCGCTTTACCTATAATCGTAAATTTCCACTGCTGTGACAAAAAACGGGGGGGGGGGGGGGGGGGCAGGGCCACCCCTGGCCCCAAGTATACTTCGCCCCTGATCGTGGAGGTGAGTTTACCTCAAAACTGTTCAATGAGTTTTGTGATAGTGAAGGCATAAGGAAGAACTTGACGGCTCCATACACGCCACAACAAAATGGCGTGGTGGAACGTAAAAATCGTACCATACTCGGTTCAACCCGGAGTATGATGAAAGCAATGAAAGTTCCACAGAATGTGTGGGGAGAAGCGGTTCGACACTCGGTCTACATAATGAATAGAATTGGTACAAAGGCCTTAAAGGATAAAACACCCTTCGAGGCTTTCACAAGATCGAAACCAGATTTGGAAAGGTTAAGAGTATTTAGGTGTCAAGCTTATGTAACTGTTACAACACCACATGTTCGAAAACTCAATGACAGAAGCATTCCCATTGTGCATTTGGGAAGTGAAGATGGGTTAAGGAATTATCAATGCTATGATATTGAAAGTGGTCAAATTGTAGTATCAAGGGATGTTGAGTTTGTTGGTTCAGGCCCTTGTTAAACACACTCTGTTGCTACAACAAATAACTGCCTAACGATGGTTCTGAGTCACAAGGAAGGTTCAGGGGTTCAAGGGTTCCACTCTGCCTAACGCAGGTCGTGGTGTCCTTCTACGTTGCAAACGTAGAAGGAGGTTCAAGGTTATTTTTATTGTTTTTAGATGCTTTAAGATTCTGGTTTGAGATGTACTCGAAACCAGAAGAAGAAGTTCTTGAGATCCGAGTGAAGAGAATTGTTCTCCCCACGTGCAAGACCAAAAGAATAAGAAGAGTGAAGTGGAAGTGATTGTGATGGTGTAATCAGAGCTGAGGAATCAGCTTCTGATTTATAGAGAAAGGAGAACTCCATAAGGAGAAAGCATCTTGCCTTGAGCCTTGTTGCAACTAAAGGACATCCCACAAATGGTAAGTGGCTGCTATGGACCTGCGGTCTGTTGGCTGATGTTACTCCATCAGCTTGTTTGTTTTGCTCGATGAAAAAGATGACGGGACAAGTCATCTTTTTGACTTAGGATGCTCCTGGTTGTTGAACCTTTGTAGGCTCCAACCCTTTAAGCATTGTTCAGTAATGTTGTTTATTTATTTTTGCTTTAAGCTACCCACGTCATCAGCCCCTCAAGTCAGAAGGTTTGATGGGATAGCTTGAAAGCTTCTGACTGTTTTCTTAGTTTATCCTTTGCTTGAAAGGTTCGAGGGTTCGCTGTGATTTGGGCGGTTATTACTCAGCAGTTTAATTTTGATTGGACTGTTGATGTGACATGTGGCAGTTCGCTCAGAGGTAATTACTGCATGTCATAATTACAGTTTTTTAAATTGAAATAACCGTTTCTTTTTTCTTTTTTAATCCTTCTTTATTTCATTTTTCACTTTACTCTTTTCCTTTCTTCATCTTCTTCCTCTCAAACATTTGATCCATCTTAGGGTTTCGTGATTTTCACCACAGCAGGTTAGTCTTTTCTTCTTGTTGTTTTGTTTACTGATCATCCTTTTAAGCACAATGGGCGCTAAAAAGGACATGGTCGTTACTTTTTCCACTCTTTCTCAGAAAGAGGTGGAATCGTTTTGTGCCGAGTGGGATATAGATTTGTCATTCAATCCCGTGGCTCCTGGTAAAAAACTCGTTGTTTCTGAATGTCCATTGTTTCTATTGCTTTGTACTGTCGTCATTTTGAATTTGCAAACCTTCATCATCCTTTTTCTGTGTTTTTGTTGAATGTTCTTGAGTATTATAGGGTTTCCCTTGGTCAAATCCATCCACATGGTGTTGGCCGTGTTTTACACTTTGAATGTCTTTGTAGAGCCTTAGGCTATGATCCCACTCTATTGATGTTCAGGCGATTCTTTCGCCTTGCCAAGAATGGTGACTGGTTCACCTTCGAGGGGTCATCAGTGGAGACTAACCTTCTTTCTTCCCATGTTACAACGGTTGGGCAGTGGAAGAATAGGTTCTTTTGGGTGTCTGATTCTATTTTCCCCTTTAAGCCTGTGTGGAGGCATCCTGAGGCCGTTCTTAACGAAGGGGAACCTTCAGAGTCCGAACTAGATCATAACTTTCTAACGACTCTTAGAGCATGTCCTTCGAGGCTTCGTCCATTTGCTGAACCTTTCTTAGTATTATCCGGTATTAGCACTCGTTGGGACAAGCCGGGTAGAGATCCTGTTGTGATGAAGGATGGTCAGGGTATGAATTTTGTTTGTTGTTGATTTCGTTCACTTTCTTTGTTTTTTCCTTATGTGTTGTATTTTTGCAGTTATGTCAGCTCTTGACTTTATCAAAGGTGATGATGCTTCGGGCGTTGTTTTTTCTGATGCTGAAGCAGCAGACGGGGAGGATGCATTGACCAAGTATGAGAAAGGGAGATATGACGGGACCAATTATGTTGCTGTCCCTAATGTGAAGGGTTTTGCTAAAGCTAGTTCTTCCAAGGCTTCAACAAGGAGGTCCAGCAGACGGCTTTTGAAGGCTGCCAAGTCTGCTGATCCTTCTGAAGCGGTGACGGTCAGTGATGATATTGAAGAGTCTGATGATGAGAAGGATCAGACTGTGGATGATACTCTGGTGGATGTTGTTGTTAAGAAAAGAAAGGGCAAGAAGGTGAAGGTTGGGGTGGTGAAAGGAACGGATGGGTCAGCTAGTTTTGATAAGGAAGGTCTGTATATTCCTGGGTGGAATGTGAAGTCTAGTGATAACTTCAAGTCTTCGTCTGTTTGTGAGGGTGTTCTTGCACACTTTGCCACTCCTGGTGCCAAGGCTTGTCTTGAAGGTTTGGATGATGATGCTCTGTTGGCAAAGATGATGGTGGGTACCTGCAACCTTGCTGCTATGCTGCCAGAGGGGATTAGCAGGTTTAGGAAGGTTATGGGTAAGTACAGTGAGTTTGCCAAGAAGAAGAGGGAGATGAAACAGTCCATTGCTGCATGAAGAGGGATGCTGAGGAGTATGCTCAGAAGGAGGTTACTTTGATTGCCCTGATTGATGAACTGAAAAGAGGGCATGAGTCTGAGATGGCGAGGCATGAAGCTGCTAGGCTTAAGGTGGAGGCGGATCAGTTGGCCTTGGAAGCAGAGAAAAAGGCATTTGAAAGTGAAAAGAAGGAGTTGGAGGTTTCTCTTGCTGCTGCTCATAGTGATAACAAATGGTTAATTGAAGAGGGCTTTCAGCAAGTCATTACCTACCTCCTTCACTCTGCCGAATTCAATTCTGCCCTTGGGGAGGTGTACACCAAGCTTTTGACCCATGGTAAGCATGCTGGTTTTATTGCAGGGTTCAAAGCTCACGAGTCCGGCCAAGTCTTGGAAGAATCTTCCCTCTATCAGCCTAACTCCTTGGATGTATTCAAGGAAACTGTCCTCAAGATGGAACACTCCAGCTATCCTTATGTTGCACAAGTTTCTTCCTTTTATGGGAAACCCTTGAAGGAGCTGAAAGAATTGAAGCCTGCTGGTCTAAACGAAGCTGTATCTGCTAAGGTGCTTCAATCTGTTTCAAGGAAGAGGGCACATTCTGGCGATAGTGAAGAGACTTTGGATGTGGCTGAAACACTTTCCAAGGATGCTAGCGTTGAAGCCTCTGAAGCTGGTCTTATGGAGAAGCTACCAAAGAAGGGGAAGAAGGCAAAGAAGGCAAAGGTGGTCAAGGCTGGGAATGAGGATGAAGCCTCTAAGCCTTCAGGGTCTGGTAACGATGCCTGAACTTCCTATTCGTAGCTTTCTTAGCATCTTGGTTTGTTAAAACAATTAACTCTGTGGTTGTGTCTCAAAACGCTTTTATCTTTTGTTGGAACCTTTAGTGGTTCCTTGATGGTTGTGGGCTGTTTCCCTTTGAACAATTATGCTACTCCTTGGCTTTGTTAAAAGCCCTTAAATGTTAAGCCTTTAGGGCTGTTGTTTAAGTTTTATCGTTGTTCATCTTTTGTTCATTTTTTGTTGTTATGTGTGTTTGTCTTTGTTGTTGTTTGGGAATGTTGATCCGGTAGCACCTTCAAAGGTTGAATGCTGCAGTCATTCATCCTTAAGGTAGTCTAGGAAAACATGTCACCACTTATCCTATATACACTTATACAAGTGTTCTCAATGTATTTTCGTAAGTTTGTTTTTTAAACTTAAGGAACGATTGGTGTAGGTTGTTCAAGCCTGTCAATGAGATTTATAAAATTATTTTTGTCTATCTCATGGAGTCGGATTGATCTAGGAACTCACCCCTTATATAGGTCCGTTCAACCCTCGAACCTATTGAGCGAAATGGCCTGGGAGCTCATCCCCTTACATGGCCCCTGCCACGGAGTTTCTTTCAAGGTTCTCAACCTGATCATAGGATAGAAAGACAAAATTTCCAAAAGAGGATTCAGTGATCCTTTCATTCATTTGATGATAACATTACATTGCTTTTCAAAGAGAACAACATTTTCTTACAACTTAAACAAAGAACCTTTTGAGGTTCTTGCCGTTCCAGTGACGGGGGAGTTTTTTGCCTTCCATGCTTGCCAGTTTGTAGGACCCCCCTTTGTGGGATTCTAGGATTGTGTATGGGCCTTCCCACTTAGGTCCTAGTTTCCCTTGACTTTCCTTCTTGCTTGCTTCGTTGTTTCTTAAGACCAGGTCACCGGGCTTGAATCGTTCATGCTTAACCCTGGCGTTGTAGTAGGACTCCATCTTTTGTTTGTATTGAGCTTCTCGGATGGCTGCTGAGTCCCTTGCTTCTTCTAGGAGATCAAGATTAAGCAATGTTTCTTGTTCAATTGCCTGGACGTCAACATGAAAGGTTCTTGGTGTGGTGATTCCGATTTCGGCAGGTATGACTGCTTCAGATCCAAAAGTAAGGCTGTAAGGGGTTTTCTTATTGCTTGTTTTCTCGGTGGTTCGAATTGCCCAGAGAACACTTGGCAATTCTTCCAACCAGTTTCTTCCTTGTCGGCCTAGTCTAGCCTTGATCCCTTCAACCACACTCCTATTCATTCTTTCAACTTGGCCGTTCGACTGGGGGTATGCCACAGAGCTAAAGACTTGAGTTATCCGGTACTCCTTGCACCAAGCACTGAATGGTTTCTCCGCAAATTGCTTGCCGTTATCCGTAATGAGCACCCCAGGTAGGCCGTACCGGCAAATGATGTTTTCCCAAACGAAGTCGATTATCTTTTTTCCTGATATTTTCCCCAAGGGCTTCACTTCTGGCCATTTTGTGAAGTAATCAACTGCCACCAATAAGAATTTGACCCCTCCTTTTGCTGGTGGGAAGGGTCCAACGATGTCCATCCCCCATTTGTAAAACGGCCAGGCTGAATTAACAGGCACCAAGTTATGCTTGGGACTTTTGGGGACGGGGGCGTGAATTTGACAGGCTTCACATCTTTTCAGCTGTTCCGATGCATCACGATGCATGGAGGGCCAGAAATATCCCAGGTTCATAAGCTTTGCCACAACTGACCTTGGACCGCAGTGGGCTCCGCAGATTCCTTCATGAACTTCCTTAATCAGGTACCTGCTCTGTTCGGGTCCTACACATCGGAGCAGTGGGGCTAAGTACCCTTTTTTGTAGAGCATTTCATCTTGGATGGTATACTGCTTGGACTTGTTTCGGATCCTTTCAGCTTCAACAGGATCCTGTGGTAGTTCTCCTTTTTGTAGGAATCTTATAAACGGAGTCATCCAGTTTGGTTCGTTTTCAGTGATGACATCTTGGACTTCCAGCTCTGATATGGCAGGATGCTTGATCACCTCAACCAATACTTTCTTAGTGAGGTGGGCAAAACTCAACGAGGCAAGCTTGCTTAGGGCGTCAGCCTTTTTGTTGTGGGACCTGTTTGATCTTGCATTGTTGGAAAGTGTTCATGATTTCCTTGGCTTTCTCTTTGTATTTTTTCATGTTGGGTTCTTTGGCAATGTAGCTATCGTTCACTTGGTTAGAGACCAGTAGTGAATCGGTGAACACTTGAAGCTTGTGAACCATCATCTTTTTGCAAGCTTGAGTCCTGCAATCAGGGCTTCATATTCGGCTTCATTGTTTGTTGTCTGAAATTCCAAACGAAGGGCATATGTGAATTCTAACCCTTCAGGGTTGATTAATATAAGACCAGCTCCCGAGCCTTCAACGCTGGAAGCTCCATCTGTGTAAAGCTTCCAGGCTTCAGGATCAAGAGGTTCGTCTATGGTCATGTTAACCTCAGCAGTTTCTACCCTTGGAATTTCAGCAATGAAATCAGCAAGTATTTGTGCTTTTATTACTTTTCTCGGGACGTAGGTGATTTTGTGTTCACCTAGCTCAACAGCCCATTTGGCTAGTCGTCCCGAGGTTTCAGGCCTTTCAAGCACATTCTTGATTGGTTGGTCAGTGATTACTTGTATGGGATGTGCTTGAAAGTACCTCCGAAGCCTTCTGGCTGTTTGTACCAGGGCTAAGGCCAACTTTTCCAAAGGAGGGTACTTGACCTCTGCTAACTTTAAGGTTTTACTGAAGAAATAAACAGGTACCTGAGCTTTCTCTCTTTCGATAGTGAGAACAGCGCTGAAGGCTTCCTCAGTGACTGAAAGATAGACAGAGATCATTTCCCCTGCTTCAGGTGCTGCAATGGTGGGAAGGGAAGCCAAGTAACGTTTCATGGTGTTGAAGGCTTCCTCTGCTTCTTCTGTCCACCTGAAGTTTTTCTTGTCAGTGCAACCTTTGAGGGTTTTGAAGAAAGGTAGGGATTTTTCAGCTAGTTTTGACACGAAACGTTTCAAGGCGGCAAGTTTGCCGTTCAAGCTTTCCACCTCCTTCTTGGTTTGTGGTGACTTCATATTGAGGATGGCTTGAACCTTGTTCGGGTTAGCTTTTATGCTTTGTTTCCCTACGACATGACCCAAGAATTTCCCTTCTTCGAAACCGAAGGAACACTTGACAGGATTTAGTTTCATGTTGATCTTCTTGAGATTGTTGAAGGTTTCTTGTATGTCTGCGAGCATTTCGTCCTCAGTCTTGCTTTTGATGACTAAATCATCCACATATGCTTCCATGTTTCTGCCAATTTGTTTGGCAAAGGCTTTGTCTACCAACCTTTGATAGGTGGCACCTGCATTTTTTAAACCGAAGGGCATCTTTTTATAACAAAAGATACCCTTGTCAGTATGGAAGGCAGTCTTCTCTTCATCCTCCTCGTTCATTTGTATCTGGTAATAACCTTTATAGGCATCCAAAAAGCACTTGAAGGGGAAACCTGTTGAAGGGTTAACTTGTAAGCATGCATTATGTGAAAGAAAACAATTTTGGAGGTGTTGGATAACTTAAAAGTTGTTCTTAGGTTCAAAGGTAACCTGTCAACGAGTCAACTTTCAAGTCCACCTCTGGTAAAGGATAGCAATCCTTTGGACAAGCTTTATTGAGGTCTTTGAAGTCTATGCACATTCTCCATGAATCGTCAGGTTTCTTAACCATTACTGGGTTTGCAACCCAGGATTGGTATTTGACTTCTCGGAGGATTCCTGCTTCAACCAGTTTGTCAACCTCCTAGCAAGCTGCTTTGCTTCGTTCTGGAGCAAGGCTTCTTTTCTTTTGCACTATTGGTTTGATGTTTTGGGGAACCTTGAGTTCATGCTCAGCAATCTCATGAGGGATCCCTGCCATGTCACTAGGACACCAAGCGAAAACATCGACATTGTTTTTTAGCAATGCTTCAAGCTTTAAAAGAATTTCCCTAGGAAGGGCTGTGTTTACCCGTATCCTTTGATCAGGGTATTTTTGATTGATGCTAAGACCGAGTTTGCTCTGTTCTTCAACAACCATTAACATAGAGGTTGATGGTTGGAGCTCCTTCTTTGGTGGGGAACTTGGCACTCTTTCGGCTGATGGAAACGGTCATATCGAAGGCTACTACACCAGGTCTACCAATGATGACATCGTAACTGGATGGTAGGTCCAAGATAACGAAAGTCAATGGTTCGGTCCTTCGCATTTGTCTATCAAAGAAAGTCACATCGAGCACTATTTCCCCCAAGGGCTTGATGGGAATGTCAGCTATGCCTTTGATGGCAGCTTCGGCTGGCTTGAGCATGGAGCGTTCTTCGGGGCTTAGAAGGTTGAAGTATTTTGCAAACATAATTTCAGTAGCAGCTCCAGTGTCTATGTAGGCTTTTTGTGTTTGACATGAACCCACGAAGGCTTCAAGGACTAGTGGATCACAATGTTTTTCTTCGTTGGTACAAGGGAAGTAGATGCCTTGACGTTCCCAATCCTCCAACCTCTGCCGTTTGCTTGGTGTTTCACTTTCAACAAACACCATGGCGACGTCTTTCTTCTTGCCATCAGCTATGTTTTCTTTGACACCTTTGGATCTAACTGCTTCTTCAATCCTCTTCTTAAGCTGGAAGCAGTCGTTGGTGTGGTGTCCCTTCTCTTCGTGAAACTCACAATACTAGTTGGAGTTTTCGTTTCTTTTGCTTTTAGGCAAGGGACGAGGTGGTCTAAAGGTGTGTTTGACTTCTTCCGTTGCTAGAATTTCTTGAGGAGTTTTGGAGAGGGCTGTAAAGTTTACATTTCTGTCCTTACTTGGAGGGTTCCTGCTTTCGGACCTCCGAGACTCAGATCTCCTGGATCTGTTGTCATAGGTACCGTAGTTGCCTCTTTTTCGAGTAGGGCTGTTGCTTCTCCAGTTGGAAGCCCTTTTTCTTTGCTCCTTTATGTCTACAGCCTCTTCTCCTCGGATATGGGCTTCGGCTCTTTCTAAAGCCTCTTCAAGGGTTTTGGGGAGACTTTTGTTAAACTCCCTGGTGAGGTATTTTGAGTTGATGGCATTCATGAACCCTGCAACCTTCATTTTTTCATCTGCACCGACGTAGTTAAGGCCTTCTTTCTTGTATCTTTCAATAAAATTCTTTAAGCTTTCATCATCCTTCTATTTTATTTGAAAGATAACGGTTGCATCCTTGACGCAACGTCTCTGTTGTGAGAAGTTGGCCAGAAATCCTTTTCCTAACTCGTTAAATGTATGGATGCTTCCTGTTGGCAAGCCGTTGAACCAAATTCGTGCAGATCCAACAAGGGTTTGCATGAACATGAGACAGCACTCGGGATCACCCCATTTTTCGATTCGAGCAGCTCCCGAGAAGATCTGAAAGTGATCTTCTGGGTCGTCAGTGCCGTCATATGTTTTTATATGAGCTGGCATCTTCAGCTTGTTGGGGAAATCGTAGTCTGCTATTTCCGGTGAGAAACAGGACAAGCTGCTTGGCTTGTAGGGTTGGTTGACAGGGTGTTCCATCCTGTTGTTGGTCATCCCAACCGGATTTCCCTGTTGAGCAGCAATGGCCTGACTGATGAGCTGCTGCCATGGGAAGTTAGCCATCATTTGTGATATCATGTAGGGCATGAGGTTAAAACCTTGGAGGTTTTCGGTTGTGGCTACATTGCCATGGGGATGCTCATAGAAGCGTTCCTAGCCATGGGGAGTGAAGCCATGGCTTGCTCCCACGAAGTAGCTGCCGGTGGTGGGATACTGGATACCGGCGATTGTAGAAGTTGATCCAAGGTGACCTCATGTCCAAGTGGTGCACCGGTGGTGGCAGCTTGGGTGGTAAACAGTGGGAAGGCAATAGGACTGGACCTTGCTTCGTGCCGAGAGGTGGGGAATGTGTTGCTGGGGCCAGCATTACTGCTTCCGAGTAGTGGTCTGTGACTGTGGGTGGCATTTAGAGGAGGAGGAGGTCTCGGGGAGAGTGACACTTTCTCTTCCTCGCCATAATCTAGACGGAGACGGACTCCTTTTTCCCTTTCCCTCATGACGTATTGGTTTAAAAGGGATCTAAGCTGCAGAAAGTTTCTTTCCACTCCTTCAGGGGTGAGATCTATACGTTGGGGAGTTTGTGTGAGATCAGGGAAAGGAGAAAACACCCCTGAACGAGTAGGAGGTGGAGTTTGTAAGCTTGTCGTCCCATGACGTGCAGGTGGGGACTGAGTTCTGGCTGGAGTGCCTCCCGGAGTGGAGAAAGACACAGATCTGGATGGAGAAATCTGATCTGTGCTTGGAGAGATCTGGTTGACCTCTTCTTGGGACTCAGGGTCAGACATGGAGAGAGTCGGAGCTACACAACTGATTTTTGTAAAGACAATGGCGTAGCCCCACGGTGGGCGCCAACTTGTTGCTACAACAAATAACTGCCTAACGATGGTTCTGAGTCACAAGGAAGGTTCAGGGGTTCAAGGGTTCCACTCTGCCTAACGCAGGTCGTGGTGTCCTTCTATGTTGCAAACGTAGAAGGAGGTTCAAGGTTATTTTTATTGTTTTTAGATGCTTTAAGATTCTGGTTTGAGATGTACTCGAAACCAGAAGAAGAAGTTCTTGAGATCCGAGTGAAGAGAATTGTTCTCCCCACGTGCAAGACCAAAAGAATAAGAAGAGTGAAGTGGAAGTGATTGTGATGGTGTAATCAGAGCTGAGGAATCAGCTTCTGATTTATAGAGAAAGGAGAACTCCATAAGGAGAAAGCATCTTGCCTTGAGCCTTGTTGCAACTAAATGACATCCCACAAATGGTAAGTGGCTGCTATGTACCTGCGGTCTATTGGCTGATGTTACTCCATCAGCTTGTTTGTTTGGCTCGATGAAAAAGATGACGGGACAAGTCATCTTTTTGACTTAAGATGCTCCTGGTTGTTGAACCTTTGTAGGCTCCAACCCTTTAAGCATTGTTCAGTAATGTTGTTTATTTATTTTTGCTTTAAGCTACCCACGTCATCACACTCAAAATTCACAAATATGATGAAAAGAAGTGTATGAAAATTGCCAGTAGAAAAGAAATGTAAAGCTACTCGGTCTAACTTTGACACTATCTTTATTCACTTAAAATCTTCAACTAAATATTATAAACCCACTTCTAATTTTTGACTGGCCGTTAGCAATAGAACCATGACCCATGTAACCCGTTTGAACCGACCCGTGATCCCTAAACTAACCCAGGAACAACCGATTAACCCAACAATCACCCCATTAATCGGTTTGTTCACACCGTTCACACACGGCAACACCGAATCACTTTCACCTTGAACCATCTCGACCCATCCCGGACACCCGACCTTCACCTCGGTCACATCCAAAGTCTTCTTGGTTCAAAACAAATCAAACTGTCACACTTGTAACATATCCCATGGCATCCCGTTGGATACCGTTCACTAACATCACGACTTATAACGGATTGACGACCACTCCCGGCCAAATCCAAAGACACCCGATTTGAACTCCAACGCCATAATATTACACTTTGTTTTTTTTTTTACTTTTTTCCGATCACACTTGGTCAAAGAGGCCACCCCACCGACAAAGAAAACAAAGCCACTCGCTTTTACCGTTTTCTTTCAACCTTAGCAAACGAGACGATCCAAAGCCACCTGCTTTGACGGATACTTTCTGCCCATTTATTACGCTATAATACCGGTCTCCTCTATTCACGAACAACCCGATCAAGGTACCCTTTCTTACCTACTGTTTTCACCGGTTGTATGTCATCTACACAAACCCCCAACTAACAACCGAATAGCCTTGAATCTTCTATCAAAACAGCTACTCACAAACAACCAACCGTTGCTTTTCATGCGAGAACCGTTGTCCCGAAACAACCCATTTTTCCTCTCGTCCGATCACCACTAACAACCACAAGACACCCAGGTGTTCACCCGTCACCCCGTCATCCTAACCGGTACATCACCCACGACAACGATTGACACAAACACCCATCTGGTCCCCGCCTTGTGTTGTATAACAGTCTTGAACGCTTCTTCTACGACTGCCCTCCGCCGACCCGACACACCCACCGGCAGAGGAGATCTTCTCGAGCACTAGGCTTTGATACCAAATGTTGGTTCAGGCCCTTGTTAAACACACACTCAAAATTCAAATAGTGATGACCTCACACATGATGAGTCTCATGAAAATGAAGGATTTGATAATGATCATAATGGTGTCCAAAATCCATTACGGGGATCCACTCGACAAGTAAACCCACCTAAATATTTTGATGACTTTGTTATGTTGCAGGAGGTTGAGAACTTGCAATTTGAAGGTGAACCTACAAGGTACGAAGAAGCCGCGAAACACTCAAACTGGATGATTGCTATGAAACAAGAAATTAACTCGATCGAGCGAAACAAGACTTGGTATTTGACAAAATCACCAGCTGGTCACAAAGCTATCGGGTTGAAGTGGGTGTTTAAATTGAAATGGGATGCAAAAGGCGATGCTATAAAGCATAAGGCAAGATTGGTGGCCAAGGGTTACATCCAACAACACGGTGTAGACTTTGACGATGTATTCGCTCCCGTAGCAAGGATTGAAATGGTACGTTTAATTCTTGCAATTGCAGCTAAAGAAGGTTGGAAAGTTCATCATCTAGACGTGAAATCGGCATTCCCTCATGGAGATTTAAACGAAGTGTACGTTCAACAACCCGAAGGCTTCATAACAAAATGTAGTGAAAATATGGTGTATCGTCTAGATAAGGCATTGTACGGTCTAAAGCAAGCATCATGCGCTTGGAATAAAAAAATAGACCAAATGTTGAAGGAACTTGGGTTTGAGAAGTGTCCTTATGAAGATCTCCTCTGCCGGTGGGTGTGTATGTGGACGACTTGTTGGTTACAGGAACTAATCAGAAGACAATAGAAGTTTTTATAAAGCAAATGGAATCCAAATTCAAGATGTCAAACCTTGGATTACTATCTAATTATTACTTGGGTATAGAGGTGAAACAAGGAGATGATGGTATTGTGTTAAAGCAAGCGACCTATGCGAAAAAGGTTTTAGGACATGCAGGTATGTCTGAATGCAATTCTAGTAAATATTCTAATGGAGCCAAAATTGAATCTCACCAAAGAAGGTAATGAGAAGAAGGTAAACGAGACAGAAGTGTAGGAAATAGGGTTCATTATTTTATTAAAATAATAATAAAATAAAAATAATAACGATACTCTCGTTATTTGTGGGAAATACAAAAGTACAATACCGTATACAAAACTAAATATAAATGTAATAAGTACAAATATAAAATGTACCAAATCTTGATTCAAGCACATCAACTGCATCATTGTCTACTAATCGTCTCTGCACAAATAAAGTGTATGTTGATGGTTTTTGGTTGGGGATCGTGTTTGACACGGGCCCTTAAAACAGATTCTGTATCTCCTCTCAGACGGTCTGTCTCCCAGGATACAACAACTGAAACAGTAGTCGTATTGCCGGAGATGGCTCTCAGCCAGACATAACACCGGGTTATTTGGTGTTTGTGAAATGAAGAAAAATAAGTTGTTGAGTTGATAGTACTCCTCTCATTTTGGAACAATGAAACAATGATTTTTAGAGAGTGTTTTGGTCGAAGACATTATTTTCGTTAAAGTATGAACTCAAGATTCAGATAAATACTCTCAAATAATTGAAACATAATAGCAATTTAATTCTTGTCATTAAATTGACTATAAATTGCTCTAATTGGAATTAAAGCGGTTCCGTAACTGATTTGATTGAGTTGACCGACTCGCAAGCGAGTCCTCAGATGCTGATGCGTGCCATAGAGACAAACCTGCCACTCGTACAGCCGCGGAACACAACACGCGCCATCGACTCTGTCCGCTACGTCATGCGCGGGCCAGGATGCCGCCGCGCAGGTAGATCACATGACTCGCCATGTCATCCGTGGACGACCACTAGCACGCCACTTATTTACGGTTTACGTCAACCTTCCGCCATGTACCAGATCTTGCACACAAGATCAAAAACAGAAAGGCGGTTCTCAAGCTGCTCGCGGCGATGCGAAGTGCAAAGTGCGCCATTAAAGAGTCACATTGCGCCCATCGCCGATGCCACGCGCGCGCGTGTGCAAGTGCGAGTTAAGGGTGATTCGCACACGCCACTCGCCATCGCCACGCCACGCGCACGCGCGCACGAGTGCCAGTTAAGGGTGCTTCGCACCCTTTAGGGTCCCCACTAGTGTTTGGCTCAAGCTAAACAATATACAAGGAGTGCTCCTCCTTATAAACCACTTTATGTTTTGTCATCCCACCTATGTGGGACAAAACTTAATCCATTTACTCATCTTTGGTTGTTTCAACCTACAACTTTCAAGCTTCGATATCTCATTCATCTTAGCTCCATTTTGGACATGGTTTGGTTCGTTGTGATGCTCTCACAATATAGTACACAAACCCGGAAATGATTATTTATATAACACACATATAAATACATTTATTTAAGTCCAAAATTAAAATTAGTGAAAAATCATTTTTCACTGCCATTTTTCCAACAATCCCCAACATGAATGGAGATTGATTAAACACACAAATTCCTCAATGAAACCTCAGCAGTCGAGTATTGCATGATAGATAGGTGTAACCTTTGAACCTTACTTTGTGAAGCATACTTAGCCTACTAGCGGTATGTAGAACTTGATGTCTTTGAACATACCCCTATTTGTGTAAACGACAATACACTTCAAACAATACTTTCCCTAGCTGGGCCATCCCCTCATTATCGCGTCTAATAATGGTCATGGAACACTCTCCTGGTTCTGCAGGAGCTCTAGAAATTGTACCCACAATTTCATTCGAAGCGACCACACTTCTCTCCAACATAGGTGATTTTCCTTTAGATCATTAAAAGCATTATGGTTTACTATGATTTACACAAATCATTTAACCATATGTTATGCTTAACCTCTCAACAATGTCACTGGATATTATAGGAATGGACTAGGACGTATTTAAACACTCTTTTATAGTTTAGGGGATATGTATATAGCCATATATACTAGCTTATATATAAACATATATCTTAGATATGCCCCCACAGTGACCACCCTTCGGTTCATGATTAAGTTTGCCTATTGAACCTAGATCTTAGGATCTCCAATCAACTAGGTTAGGGTTCCCTCATGTCCCTTTTCTTTCATGGGATTTAGTCTCATTCGATACAACTTCATCTCTTATCAACCATCAGGTGGTTGCATCCATTTGCATTGAGATAAGTTATTCTAAAGTGTTCTTGACCCGCTGGTCAATTTTGCCATCTTGTCAATTCGTAAGACTTATAACGTGTGATCTAAACATAGATCTTGTTATAGTAGCAGGATTGGTAGGTGTTACCCTTTGAACCTTACTTTTCGTCTTTAGAATGACATGAAACTCAATTCATGGCTAAACACGTTTCCATGCCTTTGGTGATGTGATTCAAAGTTAGCTAGACTTTGATTCTTTCCAATTGGCATTTGAGTCCAATCAACTCGATTGACTCACTCCATTTTCAAATGCAAGCCACCCCAACATTTAAGTGTTATTGGATAACATCCAATGTTGTGATGAAAGGTTCTCCCTTCCATATGAAGTTTTAGAAAACTTCTCAAATACCATTTTCTACTCCTTCGGTTGGTTCTTAAATGGCTCTTCCCCCACATTGCTTGCACTTTGAGGAAGTTTGAGTAATAACACTCATTATGAAACTAACACCCCCATGATAAGATAGAAAATATCTATATCTCTGTGTTACGCAAGTCATTTATGTCTATTGCTCTATTAAGATTTCAATAGCTCACATGAGCTTCTAAGCAATATGAGTACTCCTCATACGAAACCGAATAGAATCATAACCAATGAACTATATAATCGGTCCTTTCGAGTTATCCTTATTAATGAAATTATATTTATAGTTTTGTTTATATAAAATCCATTCTCGTGTCGTCACATATTTTGAATGTTTAATTAACAAGTATTAGTCTAGCATGCTTTAGACTCCACTACTCTAGCATGTGAACAGAAGATGCATCATTCTGGTTCTTCACAGCCTTAAGAGATAACTCACTATCTCTTTCAAATATTCACGTCTTAGTTAGACACAATAATGAGATTTTGTTTTATCACTCCAAAACCTCTGCTTTAGGAATGTCTCAAAACTATAGTTAATTTCATCTATTAGGGTCCAAACTCATTTGCCTTTAATCTCCAAGGCTTCACCATTGACTCTTAAGAACATAAACATAAGTCTTAATATAAGTCACTTTGATGAATATATTCATCATCAACAAGATGAACAATACTAGTATAAAATCACTAAAGTCAATTAGATTGACACTCAATGACATAGCATTCACATATGCGCCTAAAGTGATATATACATTTCCATGTTGTTTTGTTAAAACCATGTATTGGGGAAGTCTCACAAAACTAAGGACAAATCCTCCACATAGATAGTTATAGAAACATCTACACATCCATCACTATTGTAAATGTGTTACAATAAATTTAGCAAAATTTATTAAAGAATTTACAATCTTAACATATATTTCTTTCATATGTTATAGTCATCGAAAAATTCACAAGTGTGTATTTCCATGTTGATGCTCTCAACATTAGATGACATACCTCGTTTTCATGTATTTAATCTCAATACACTTGCTACGTTCATCATGATTCTCTCATGATGTGGTTGTATGTTTGATGTTTGGTATGTGACTTATTGCATAAGTCATGATCACAACCCGCTCATTGTGTTCTTGCGAGACACTTCTTGCATAACCCGTTAAATAAATTTCCTTATTAAATTCGTCAAAGGTAAATAGTCAAAGAAAGAAAATACCGTCATTTACACTTCCTTTTACATTTATCTTTAATATGTTTTAATCCACTTGATTATTTAAAAATATAAATGATAATCCAAAAAAAAAATTTAAAAAGAAATTTTAAACGGATTTATATAAGGATATATAAATATCAAATCTCAAAGTGTTATTCTCTTCAACACTTTATCGTTCGACAAAATATTCGCAATTATATCGTCTTGTGGCATGTTTTGAGGTACTCCCTCAATAAGACAAATTGTCCAAAACAACAAAGTTGTTTACACCACTCGCAAGTAGTTGAGCAAACAACATCGAGTTGTTTTCCACCAAATAGTCTTACCATGACTATTATCAGGTCCAAGACATGACTATTAAAATAGTTTTATTATTTAAAACCACACCTAACTCGCTCGTTAAACAATAAAATGGTTAGAAATCATATTAGGTTTATCATAGTTAACCCGATTCTAACCCGCTTGTTAGAAAATAAACGATTATAAATCATGTATATGGTTTTTATGATAATTTTTTTCTAATTTGCTCATTAGAAAGTATATGTGTACCAAATATTAAAAAAATATTCTGTTTCAATAACTAACCATTTCTAACATACTTGCTAGAATAAAAACGATTAAGCTCATCGTTATATGGTGTTTTGGTTAAATAACTAAACCATTTCTAACACGCTCGTTAGAAATAAACGATTACCAAAGTCGTTCCAAAACTTATTGGTTTATATATATATTTATATATAACCATTTCTAACACGCTCGTTAGAAATAAACAATTACAAGACCGTTTAAAATTTTATTGGCTCATATATAAATATAATAAGTTGTTTCTAACACGCTCGTTAGAAAATTAAACGTCTAGCTTGTTCGTTTTAACAAAAAAAACATCAATTTCTAACACGCTTGTTAGAAAAAAAATAAGTTAAAGTAACTTGTGATTTTGTAAATAACCATTTCTAATACGCTTATTAGATATGTTTTCATACGTTATTCTTTCAACGCCGTCGATTCTAACATGCTCATTAGAACTACATGTTTCAAAACTTGTTGTTTACATAAGAAATTTCTAATACGCCCATTAGAAATCTAAATGTTCTCAACATTGAAACCACGAATATTTTACTAAAATAATTACTTTCTAACACACTCGTTAGAAAATACGCATGTTTTAAACCTTATTATTTATGAAAATAATATGTTCAAACTCGCTCGTTCGGAAAATAAAGGTTATAAAACGTATTATTTTAGAATAATTAGTAATATCTAACAAGCTTGTTAGAAATTATAAATGTTTTAAACTTATTATTTTACAAAAAGTAATAATAATAATTATCATTTCTAACACGCTCGTTAAAAATAGATGTGTTTCAAGACATTCGATAACAATCACTATTTCTCCAAATAATGATCTCTAACACAATCGTTAGATCGAAAAATGTACACCAAACGTTTCTATATGGGTTGCCAAAATATTTTCTAATACGCTCATTTGAAAATATTTTAATAAGATTAATCTCTAACACGCTCGTTAGAAATAACCTCTAGCAAATATTTTTCATGGTATTACAAAAATTATCATTTTCTAATACGCTCATTAGAAAAATTATAGTATTTTTAAAAACATTTTAAAACATGTTAATTTTTGTATATGATCGGTTCAACAAAACATGAAGAAACCCATGAACTCGAAAAGCAAGAATCAAAACATTGGTTTTGCAAACACGGTATTTCGGATTAAAGATTGTACTCTAATCATAAAATTAATCCGACATGTACTACAAAATATACATTTCCCAAAAAAAATTATTTATAAGATTTTAACCAAAATCTCAATTAATAATTTTACACTTTCGTGAACCCAAAGAATCCTCAATAACAAGGTTTTTAGATTATATTGATAATCTACATGAAAATCTGTTTTAAGATTGTAGAAAATAGGGTTCATTATTTTATTAAAATAATAATAAAATAAAAATAATAACGATACTCTCGTTATTTGTGGGAAATACAAAAGTACAATACCGTGTACAAAACTAAATATAAACAAAATAAGTACAAATATAAAATGTACCGAATCTTGATTCAAGCATATCAACTGCATCATTTTCTACTAATCGTCTCTGCACAAATAAAGTATATGTTGATGGTTTTTGGTTGAGGTCGTGTTTTACACGGGCCCTTAAAACAGATTATGTGCCTCCTCTCAGACGGTGTGTCTCCCAGGATACAACAACAGGAACAGTAGTCGTACTGCCGGAGATGGCTTTCAGCCAGAGATAACACCGGGTTATTTGGTGTTTGTGAAATGAAGAAAAATATGTTGTTGAGTTGAGAGTACTCATCTCATTTTGGAATAATGGAAAAATGATTTTTACAGAGTATTTTGGTCGAAGACACAATTTTTGTTTCTTGTCCCCTTCAAGTATGAACTCAAGGTTCATATAAATACTCTCAATTAATTGAAACATAATAGCAATTTAATTCTTGTCATTAAATTGACTATAAATTACTCTAAATGGAATTAAAGCGGTTTGACTGAGTTGACTGTAAGTGATTTGACTGAGTTGACCGACTCCCAAGCGAGTCCTCAGACGCTGACGCGTGCCATAGAGACGTACCTGCCATTCGTACAGCCGCGGAACACAACACGCGCCATCGACTCTGTCCGTTACGTCATGCGCGGGCTAGGATGTCGCCGTGCAGGTAGACCACATGACTCGCCATTAAAGCGGCACATTGAGCCCATCGCCCACACCATGCGCGCGCATGCGCGTGCGCGAGTGAAGGGTGCCTCGCACCCTTTTGCGTCCTCACTAGTATTTGACTCAAGTGAAACAATATACAAGGAGTGCTCCTCCTTATAAACCACTTTATGTTATGTCATCCCACCTATGTGGGACAAAACTTAATCCATTTACTCATCTTTGGTTTTTCCAATCTACAACTTTCAAGCTTCGATATCTCATTCATCTAAGCTCCATTTTGGACATGGTTTGGTTCGTTGTGATGCTCTCACAATATAGTACATAAACCCGGAAGTAATTATTTATATAACACACATATAAATACATTTATTCAAGTCCAAAATTAGTGAAAAATCATTTTTCACTACCATTTTTCCAACATTTAGAAGGTTATTCGGTTGTCTACGATATTTGACTCACACTAGACCCGATCTCAACTCCTCGGTAGGTCTAGTAAGCCGGTTCATGTCATCACCTAGAGAAGACCATTTGCAAGCCGTTTAACATATACTTCGATATGTGAAGGGAACGAGGAGTTCGGCATTCGATATGACAAAGGTGGTGGAAAAAGGCTCATAGGCTTTAGCGACAGTAGCTACGGGATTGATCGCGATGATGGAAAAAGTACTACAGGGATGGTTTTCTTTTTAGGCAATGGACCAATAGCATGGTCAAGTCAAAAACAGAAAACAGTTGCCTTATCGTCTTATGAGGCGGAACTTATGGCAGCCACGACGACAGCGTGTCAAGCAATTTGGTTACAAAATTTGTTGAAGAACTTAACAAGCTGGATGGTGAGAAAAGTTAAGCTAATGATCGATAATAAATTGGCAATTGAACTAATGAAAAATCATGTGTTCCACGGGAGGAGCAAGCACATACATACTCGATATCATTTCATTCGAAAATGTGTGGAGAACGAGTTGATTAAGATTGAACATGTGAAGGGTGAAGAACAACGTGCCGATATCCTAACCAAAGCACTTACAAGGCTAAAGTTCGTAGAGATGCGTTATCTTCTTGGCGTTAAAGATTGGAATGATAAGGGTAAAAAATTAGGGGGTGATTGTTGGATCGTTTAATTATTTGACCCGGTGGCCCAAAAGGAAAATTGAAGTCGGTTTTATTTATTGTTTACGGATAAAGCTAGCAAGTTATAAGATAATAGTATTTTATTTATCCAGAGAAACATTCTATTTGAACATTTTACTTATTTTGCATTAAAAAAAAAGAATCTAGATAATACAGAATTTAAAAATCCCATAAGAAACTACACAGAAACTATGAATTGCGGCAAAATATTTGGAAGTTTTAACTTACAATTTTGTAATCATACATAAAATTATAAGTTTTAAATTGTAAATCCAAAACGTTCTCAAATTTCTTTAAAATCTATCTTAATCTCCTAATCTTATCGAAATTACGGCGTCCATTTTCTTATTTGACATTTGACGAAGTCATATGAATAAGTTAAGTTTTTGTGTTTTTTAAGCTTATAAATATATATAACACCGAGTTTGCAGCCACGAGAGATTGAAAACAAATGGTCAAATCAACAGAAAGTCATAGCTTTAATATTTAATTGGAACGTGTGATGATGGTCATAGCTTCAAACATGCACAACCATTTAAGACTATAAATACAATCTACTACTACTACAAAATCATCCACAAACAACACAAAATCCCTCATATCTCATCCCAAAATTACAATGGATATCACAACTTTTCTAAAAGACAACAACATTTCATCACCTCTTTTCATTCTATCAACAATTGTTTTTATTTTACTAATAGTAAAAAAAACAAAATTGTTTGATCTTAAGAGTGATAAAAACCTCCCACCAGGTAACTTACATCAAGCGGTAACTTACATCAAGCGGGAGACCAACCACATGTTATGCTTGCCAATTTAGCCAAAAGATATGGTCCACTCATATCTCTTAGTTTAGGCAAGCAACTTCTTGTGGTTGCCTCCTCACCTGAGGCAGCCAGAGAAATCCTCAAGACTCAAGATCGCCTACTTTCAGGCCGTAGTGCGCCTATTGCATTTAAGCATGAATTTTTGCTACCCCACTCTCTTATGTGGTCAGAGTGCAACGAAACATGGAAAAACCTAAGAACCCTTTGTCGAACTGAAATGTTTTCGGCAAAAGCTTTAGAGACCTATTCTAGACTACGAGAGGAAAACTATGCTAAGTTGATAGATTTCTTGAGTAATAAGCAAGGACACGTGATTAACATGGAGGATATGCTTTTCACAACATTGTTCAATACACACAGTTCCATTATATTTGGAAACAAATTTCTTGATTTTGCAGGTGAAAATGGAACTAATGATTGGTTGAAAGAGTTGATGCATAGAGTAATTGAGTATTCAGGTCGTATAATAGATTTTGGTACGTTTTTTCCAATTCTCGAAAGATTCGATCTTCACGGGACAAGGAAGGATTCCTTGAAAGAATGGAAAAAGGTATATGCATTTTGTGAGGATATAATCGAGGAAAGACGAGCTCAAGTCAATTCTTCAACATGGTCATCGGAACAAGCTCAATGTTTCTTGGACCGGTTGCTTGAAAAGGGATTCTCAAACAATCAAATATTTTCACCAGTTATGGTATGCATTTCTTTTTGTTATAATTAAGTAGTACAACTCTAACAATATGCTATATATAGGTTTGGAGTTTTATTGATCACTAAAGAACTTTTAGTTTTGCTACTATAATATTCTTATATTTATTTTACTTGGCCCGTTTAACTTATTTTACTTGGCCCGTTTAACTGGCTGGACATTTCATTTATTAATAGAAATGACTTCATAATAATTTAACCATCCAAATTATTATTGACAATTGTTTGTCTCATTAATTTGCAATGAGTTGACTTAATTTTATACAAACCTTCTTGTTGTTGTGTTTCTAGGAACTGTTGGGAGCCGGAGCAAATACTACAACCACGACAGTGATATGGGCTATGTCAGAGCTTATACGAAACAAAAAATGTATGTCCAAACTACAAGAAGAAATACAAAATGAAATAACCTCAGATCAAATCTCGGACTCTCAACTATCTAAGTTAACTTATCTACAAGCATGCATAAAAGAAACTTTCAGATTACACCCACCCGTGCCTCTTCTTCTTCCTCGTATGGCGGTTGACACGTGTGAGGTTATGAACTACACAGTTCCTAAAAATGCGAAAATACATGTTAACCTTTGGGCAATGGGTCGAGACCCTAAAGTTTGGGACAACCCCTTATCTTTCAATCCCGAACGATTTATCAACTCAAAAGTGGATTTTAAAGGCCAAGACTTCGAGTTATTACCGTTTGGTTCAGGGAGGAGGACATGTCCCGGAATGCCATCGGGAATCAAGAGTGTTGAAACTCTGTTGGCGAATTTGATTCGTGAATTCAATTGGGACCTCCCAAATGGCGAAGATCCATCAAAACTCGACATGAACGAAACATTTGGCGTTGCTCTAAAGAGAGAAAAGCCTTTGATGCTAATCTTCAAACAAAGAAAAGAGAGTCAATTATATGCTTAATTATGTAATTTCCTATTTATTTCGTAAGTCAAATTCAAACAATACGTACGATATGTATAATAATTAGTATGTTGTTAAGTTATTGTAATTTTATGTATTTTGAAGTTGAATATTTTTGTTGTCTCGTTTAATTATTTGACCTGGTGGCCCAAAAGGAAAATTGAAGTCGGTTTTATTTATTGCTTACGAAAAAGCTAGCAAGTTATAAGATAATAGTATTTTATTTATCTAGAAAAACATTCTATTTGAAATAGGTTAGGATATTTTATTATGTTCCTTATTTTCCAAGTATCATGCTATTATATAAATCCTTCCATAGTGTCTTCTTTTTTGCATCTTTAGTTTTTGCTTTGATAATAAAAAAAGAGTCGTAATAAAAGTTTATCGCAAATCGCTTGTGTTCGAGTTTGTTTATTTTCTTTTCGATCCCATTGAAACCTTCAATTGGTATCAGAGCTTCAAGGTTGAAGACGTGTAATTCGGCTAACACTCGATTGTACAATTTCTCACATCAGTCGATCAAGAATAAGCCTGGGAGATGGCGAAGGTGATGGTGCTGGTCAGCTCGTTAAAGTGGTGAAGGAAACGGGTACTGCGTCGCTTAAATGCCTGAAGTTAACTACTACCAACTACACAGCTTAGTCTATTATGATGGAGACGGTATTGGCTGCACATGGCTTGGAGGAAGCCATCGATCCCGTGACTAGGGGAGCATTGAAAAAAAGAAAGAAAAACACAGCAAAGGCTCTTATTTTTCAGTCGATCCCTAAAGACGTTTTGCTCCGGGTGGTAAAACAAAAAGACCCATCTGAAGTGTGGGAAGCACTTCGAGTGCGTTACTTGGGTGCAGATCGAGTCCAAAAGGCTCAGTGCAAACCTTGCGTAGTGAACTAGAAGGATTACAGATGATGGACTCCGACACCGTAGAGGAGTTTGCAAGAAAGTTATCAAGTGTGCAAAAAAAATACAAGAGTCTCGACTCAAGCCTTGAAGATGAAGTTCTTGTGAAAAAATTTCTTAATTCTGTACCCGATAAGTACTTACCCATCGCTGCAGTTATTGAGCAAACCACCGACCTTGAAACTCTTACGTTCGAAGAAGCTATTGGCCGGCTTTAGGCGTTTGAAGAGAGGTCAAAGATGAGAAAAGTAGTAGATGAAAATCAAAGTAAACTTCTCTTTTCACGCTCAGAAAACTCCTTAAAGCAAAACAGTGACAAAGGCAAGGGATGTGGTAGGAGTAATACCGATAGGGGTCGGGGAAGAGGATGAGGCCGAGGAACTTGGAGAGGCCGCGGGGGCAGATCTGGTTCACCGGGGCGTAACGAAGGATCAGCGGAACAAGATAAGTCTAAGGTAACGTGCTATAAATGTCAAAAACTTAGGACACTATTCAAACGAGTGTTCCGAACTAATAGATTGTAAATATAGTATGATATAATTTGTATTGATGATGATTATCTCTTCCCATAATTAAGGAGATAACGTGTATTATTTAAACTATACAAATCAATGAAAATATTCATGGGTTGAATTCCTTCATGGTATCACGAGACCAGTGATTAACCCTACTAACCTCCTGCTGCCGCCACCACCTTCTGCGACCGCAGCAACCCCTTTTCTTATCTTCTCTGGTCACCCTATCAACTTTCTATCACCCTCTGCCTCTACTCTACAACCGCACCACACACAACCCACTATAACCCACCTCTAAAATACTCTCTGCCCCATACGACCATGACAACAACACCATTACCCACACCTACCATTACGGTCGAGTCCAAGCTTCACCCTGCTACCACCGTCTCCAACATCAAAAACTTTATCTCTATCACTTTAGAATTCGACTCATCCCAATACGGTTCCTGGTCCACCCTATTCACCATCCACTGCAAAGCCTTCCTAGTTAATGACCACCTTCTTCCCCGCCCACCAGCTATCGATCCCGAACCCTCTTCCTCCACCCCACCTAAACCACAAGATGATTGGGAACGGCTTGATGCCATTGATCTACAATGGATATACAGCACCGTCTCCAATGATCTTCTCCACGCTGTGATTGATAAATCCTCAACTGCCTATGAAGCCTAGACCGCCAAACAAAACCTTTTTCAAGACAACAAAAGTGCACGTGCCATCTACCTTATAAACAAGTTTTCCAAAACCCGTCTAGGTGCTTTCCCGAGTGTCTCTGCCCATTGTCAAGAGTTGAAAACTCTTGCAAACCAACTGGCCAATGTCGACTCTCCAGTTGACAATGACCGCCTCGTACTGCAACTCATTGCGGGGCTAAACGAGCAGTACGAGGGCATCGCCACCATTCTCACAAACCAATCCCCCCACCAAACTTCTATAAAGCCCGATCTCAAATCATTGAGGTTGAAACACGTAAGGCCGAGCTCACCAAACATGCCTCCAAAACCGCCTCTACCGCCCTCTCAGCTACAACCCGATCTAATAATCCTGACCAAACATGCCCGGAACAGCCTTCGTATGGCCGTGGCAGAGGCTGAGGAGCTTTGTTCGAGGTGGCAGAGGCCCCTCCTTCTACGGCGGTCGCTCAAACTACGGGCGCTATTCCTCACAGTGGTCGGCTCCTTCTTTCCCTTGGCCCACTCACTTTAACTAATGGCCACAACAATGGCCCAACAACCCATTTTCTTACCCACAGCCCAACCAACAAGCCCAATACTTACCTCAATGGCCCACACCTCCTTGCCTTTACCCATCGTCAAACAAGCCCACTATACCCCATCATCCAACCAAGGCTTACTCGGCCCGGAACCTCAACAAGCCCACATGGCTTACAGCCCCACAGATATTGAACAGGCACTCTACACAATGTTTTTGCAGCAACCGGATCCGATCCAGTACATGGATACAGGGGCATCATCCACCATGACTCACGGGCAAGGTGACTTCAATTCTTTTTCTAATTCTTGCTTGTCTCGTAATATTATTGTAGGTAATGGCGAATCAATTCCGGTACTTGGACAAGGCACCAAATACCTACCCAAGCCCTTCCCGCCCTTTATCCTTAAAAACGTCCGATATTCCCCTAGACTTGTTAAAAACTTAATATCTGTTCACCGCTTTACTACTGCCAATTCAGTTTCAGTAGAATTTGACCCTTTTGGTTTTCTTGTGAAGGATTACAAGAGCAAGGCACCACTCCTTCGATGCAACAACAACGGTGATCTCTATCCCTTGCTCTTAGGGTCATCTACTTCCCCACCCACCCCCTTGCAGCTATCTCCTCACAAGTCTGGCATCATCGTCTTGGCCATCAGGACGTTCACCGTTGAATAAACTAAAAACTTCAAATGTTTTAGATTTTGATTTTCATTCGAATAATGTTTGTCAGGTTTGTATTTTTGGTAAAAGCATTCGCTTACCTTTTTTCCCATCTAATAATAATACATTGCAACCATTTGACATAATTCATAGTGACGTGTGGACATCACCTATAATTAGTTCTTCAAGCCATAAATTTTATGTGTTATTCCTTGATGACTATTCTAATTTTTTATGGACCTACCCAATTGCCCAAAAGTCCCAAGTATTTCCATCATTTACTCACTTTACATCAACCATTAAAACTCAGTTTGAACGCACCATTAAAACGTTTCAATGTGATAATGGCCGCGAATATGTTAATCATTCATTTCAAACTTTTTTCACCACAAACGGCATCCTTTACCGCCTTTCTTGTCCCTACACATCTTCCCAAAACGGTAAGGCTGAGCATAAAATTAGAACCATTAATAACATGGTACGCACTCTAATGGCTCACGCCTCTCTTCCTACCCACCTTTGGCATTTCGCACTTGAAACTGCCACCTACCTCGTCAATATCCTACCATCCAAAACCACCCACAACAAAACCCCCACTGAACTATTATATAGGTCCACACCCACTTATGACCACTTGCGTGTTTTTGGTTGCCTTTGCTATCCTCTAAACCCATCCACCACCATACACATACTTGAACACCGATCCCTACCTTGTGTTTTCCTCGGATACCCTCCAACCCACCGAGGATACCGGTGCCTCGACTTATCTACTAAACAATTTTTTATCTCTCGTCATGTCGCTTTTGATGAAACAACCTTCCCTTTCGCCCAAGCCATCGGTCCCTCACCTAACTACCACTTCCTCAATGACCATTTCCCACATCACTTATGCCCCCATATACATAACCCCCACCATCCTGTGAACCAGCCTGACCTCCCACCTATGTCCAGCCCATCCACACTGCACACCAACAGCCCACATGTTCCTACGATCCAAACCCAAATACCCTCCACGGCCCATACCTCACAACCCTCACCCTCGGCCCATGATCCACAACAACCAGGCTCGTCTCACACCCATTCCCAGCCCACAAACCAAACCGGCCCACTGTCACAACAACCTGCCCCACATCCCATTCCGAACCAAACGACATCACAGCCCACAACTCGTACCATACATACACGGTCAATGAGTGGTATCTCCAAACCGAAAATCCCCTTTATCCTATCCACCACTACCAAACCCGTCATCCTCCCACTACCCAAAACACCCACCGATGCCTTGGCCAGTTTGGAGTGGTTGTCTGCCATGACTACCGAGTACAATGCATTAATTAGAAATGGTACATGGGAGTTGGTTCCTCGTACCCTAACATGAATATTATACGGTCCATATGGTTGTTTAAGCACAAATTCAGGTAAGATGGAACACTAGAACGATACAAAGCACGACTTGTGTGCAATGCTCGTTCTCAACAGGTTGGTGTAGATTGTGGAGAGACATTCAGTCCGGTTGTTAAGCCGGCCACCATTCGTACCGTACTCTCTCTAGCCCTATCAAAAGGGTGGGTCGTGCACCGGTTAGATGTCACTAACGCTTTTTTACATGGGAATTTGCAAGAAACAGTTTACATGCACCAACCAATGGGCTTTCGGGACAGGAACTTCCCTGACCATGTGTGCCTTTTACGGCGGTCACTTTATGGCTTAAAACAAGCTCCTCGTGCTTGGTATCAACGGTTTACTCACTATGTGTTATCTATGGCGTTTCTAAACAACAAGTGTGATGCATCTCTTTTCACATTCCACCACGGCAACGAAACTGCCTATCTTCTTCTTTATGTGGATGACATTCTTCTTGTCACCTCCTCTGACAGTTTGCGAAGGCGTCTCATGTCGACCTTAGCTTCAGAATTTGCTATGAAAGATCTGGCCCCCTTGAGCTATTTTTTGGGTATTTCTGTTACTAGACACCATAACACCATGTTCCTTTCACAGCAAGCATATGCCACTGACATTAAAGCCCGTGCAGTCCTGCAAACCGGTAGCCACCCCAGTTGACTCAAACTCCAAATCGGCACGTCTCCTGACGAACTGTATCACAACCCCACTTTATACAGGAGCTGAGCTGGGGCTTTACAGTATCTCACCTTTACCCGTCTCGACATCACATACGCCGTACAAGAGATATTTATGCATATTATCAGGTACCTTCAAGGCACGGTTTCTTTTGATTTATCCCTAGGGCCCTCAGCTGCATCCTCTCTGGTGGCTTACACTGATGCGGATTGGGCAGGGTGCCCCGACATGAGACGCTCCACGAGCGGATACTGCATATATTTTGGTGACAACCTGATTTCTTGGTCGTCAAAACGTCACCCCGCTGTCTCTCGTTCCGGTGCTGAGGTTGAATACCGCGGCGTAGCAAATGTTGTTGCTGAAATCTATTGGCTACGCAACCTCTTACTCGAACTCGAACTCGCCATTCCCGTCTCCAAAGCTACGATGGTCTATTGCGATAATGTGAGTGCTATTTACTTATCAGGGAATCCGGTTCAATATCAACGCACAAAACACATCGAACTGGATATTCATTTTGTTCGGGAACAGGTTCAACGAGGTCATGTTCGAATTCTTCACGTTCCATCCAGAGATATCAGATCGCAGATATTTTTACAAAGGGGTTACCGCGGGTTTTATTTGAAGACTTCCGATCCAGTCTCAGCATCCGGTCTCCTCCCGCTTCGACTGCGGGGGTGTAATAGATTGTAAATATTGTATGATATAATTTGTGATGATGATGATTATCTCTTCCCATAATTAAGGAGATACTTGTATTATTTAAACCATACAAATCAATGAAAATATTCACCAGGTTGAATTCCTTCACGAACCCAGTAACAAATTTGAAGAAGTTAACTTAGCCGATACCGGTAGTCATGAGCAGCTTCTAATGGTTGTCGCTGTTCAAGAAAAAAATAACTTTGATTTACTAAATGAGGAGAAAGTTGTGACATGAAATTATAGCACCAAAACGGGTTTATGGTATTTTGATAATGGTGCTTCCAATCACATGACCGGGGTCAGAAAACACTTTACTGAATTGGATGAAAAAATAAGGGGTAGAGTTTTTTTGGCGATGGCTCAAACATTGAAATCAAGGGTAAAGCTTGTGTAACCTTGCAATGCAAAAACGGCGAACAGAGGACGGTCACTAATGTCTATTTCATACCAGGCTTATGTAATAATATATTAAGTCTTGGGCAGCTTATGGAGAGAGGCTGCAAAGTGATCATGGAGGATGAGTTCCAATGGCTTTACGGGAGAGATCGCAGGTTGTTGGCCAAGGTTCAAAGATCTGCAAACCGTTTATATAAAGTGGCTCTTGATGTCGTTAGTTTGGTGTATTTGGCAACACACATAAACGACCCCGACTGGCTCTGGCATGCCCGACTCGGGCACACTAACTTCCATGCGTTACATGAGTTAACTTCAAAGAATATGGTGGACGGAGTACCTCTCATCAATAAGAACTCGGAAATCTGTGAAGCTTGTCTAGCAGGCAAGCAACACCGAGTATCGTTTCTGAAACAAACATTGTGCCAAGCGAGTCAACCACTTGAGCTTGTCTATTCCGACATATCTGGACCCATTACACCCGTTATACCGAGAGATAACCATTACTTCATTCTTTTTGTTGACGATTATAGCAGGTATACATGGGTTTATTTGTTAAAGACGAAGGATGAAGCGTTTTCAACATTCAAGAAATTCAAAGCTCTAATCGAAAATACAACGGGCCTAAAGATAAAGTCACTCCGAACTGATCGTGGAGGTGAGTTTACCTCAAAACTGTTCAATGAGTTTTGTGATAGTGAAGGCATAAGGAGGAACTTGACGGCTCCATACACGCCACAACAAAATGGCGTGGTGGAACGTAAAAATCGTACCATACTCGGTTCAACCCGGAGTATGATAAAAACAAGAATCCTTTGCATAAATGGGGTACTTTTCCAAAATCAAAGTGCATTTGGTGGGCATTGGGGAAAAAATTAAAAATGGGGATGCCTCTAATTCATTTGGCGGTATCACCCTCTACTTTCTGCAAGCCTACAATGATGCCGCTAATCCATTTGGTGTATTCATTGATGCCGCCAAATGGGAATAAGTCTTCACCTTGATACCGCCAATCCATTCTAAGTCTTCAATGATGCCGCCAAATGAATTAGAGGCTTCCATTGATACCGCCAAATGAATTAAAGTATTCTCCATTGATGCCGCCTTGATACCGCCAATTGAAAATAAGGCATCAATGATGCCGCCAAATGAATTAGAGTCTTCTGCCTTCGATGTCCTGCATTTTTTGCAGACTATAAACACTCACCAAACACATGGGATTGGGTTGGGATATGTGGGAATGAGAGAATGTAATTGTGTTGTAAATGGGATTGAGAGAATTGGAAGCCGGCCGAGGTTTATATAAGAAATGATGCCTTAGAACCAAATGGCGGCATCAAGGTGATGCCTTAGAACCAAATCGCGGCATCAATGAATACTAGGAAATGGATTAGCAGCATCAATGATTACTTCATATGGCTTAGCGGCATCAAAGAAACTAGCCTGCAAAGTAGCTTGATACCGCCAACCCATTTAGCGGCATCCCCATTTTTTATTTTTCCCCCAATGCCCACCAAATGCACTTTCTTTTTAGAAAACTCCCCCATTAATGCAAATGATTCTGAAAGCAATGAAAGTTCCACAGAATGTGTGGGGAGAAGCGGTTCGACACTCGGTCTACATAATAATGAATAGAATTGGTACAAAGGCCTTAAAGGATAAAACACCCTTCGAGGCTTTCACAGGATCGAAACCAGATTTGGAAAGGTTAAGAGTATTTGGGTGTCAAGCTTATGTAACTGTTACAACACCACATGTTCCAAAACTCAATGACAGAAGCATTCCTATGGTGCATTTGGGAAGTGAAGATGGGTCAAGGAACTATCGATGCAATGATGTTGAAAGTGGTCGAATTGTAGTATAAAGGGACGTTGAGTTTAATGAAGAAAAGTGTTGTGATTGGTCACTATATTTGGAAAAGTCAAATAACAAAGAGTATGCATGGAAGGAGTTTATTGTTGAAGGAAATGATGATGTCTATTGTGAAGTGGTGGTTCACAAACAAATCAACACCAATTCACAAAATAGTGAGCAAAAATCATCAGAATGTTCTATACATTTTTTTTCACCTTTACAAGAAACTGGGTGTGAGAATGTACAAGTTGACAACAATGTTTTTCCCATGCAAAATTCAAATAGTGATGAACTCACACATGATGAGTCTCATGAAAATGAAGGAATTGATAATGATCATAATGGTGTCCAAAATCCATTACGGAGATCCACTCAACAAGTAAACCCACCTAAATATTTTGATGACTTTGTTATGTTGCAGGAGGTTGAGAACTTGCAATTTGAAGGTGAACCTACAAGGTACGAAGAAGCTACGAAACACTCAAACTGGATGATTGCTATGAAACAAGAAATTAACTCGATCGAGCGAAACAAGACTTGGTATTTGACAAAATCACCAGCTGGTCACAAAGCTATCGAGTTGAAGTGGGTGTACGTTTAAATTGAAATGGGATGCAAAAGGCGATGGTATAAAGCATAAGGCAATATTGGTCGCCAAGGGTACAGACTTTGACGAAGTTTTCGCTCCCGTAGCAAGGATTGAAACGGTACGTTTAATTCTTGCAATTGCAGCTAGAGAAGGTTGGAAAGTTCATCATCTACACGTGAAATCGGCGTTCCTTCATGGAGATTTAAACGAAGAAGTGTACGTTCAACAACCCGAAGGCTTCATAACAAAAGGTAGCGAAAATATGGTGTATCGCCTGGATAAGGCGTTGTACTGTCTAAAGCAAGCACCACGCGCTTGGAATAAAAAATTAGACCAAACGTTGAAGGAACTTGGGTTTGAGAAGTGTCCTTATGAAGCTGCTGTTTATAAGTAGCTAAAAAAATGGAATGGTTTTGGTGGCTGTGTATGTGGACGACTTGTTGGTTACAGGAACTAATCAAAAGACAATTGAAGTTTTTATAAAGCAAATGGAATCCAAATTCGAGATGTCAAACCTTGGATTACTATCTTACTACTTGGGTATAGAGGTGAAACGAGGAGATGATGGTACTGTGTTAAAGCAAGCGACCTATGCGAAAAAGGTTTTAGGACATGCAAGTATGTCTGAATGCAATTCTAGTAAATATCCAATGGAGCCAAAATTGAATCTCACAAAAGAAGGTAATGAGAAGAAGGTAAATGAGACAGAGTTTAGTGTAGGAAATAGGGTTCATTATTTTATTAAAATAATAATAAAACAAAAATAATAACGATACTCTCGTTATTTGTGGGAAATACAAAAGTACAATACCATATACAAAACTAAATATAAACGAAATAAGTACAAATATTAAATGTACTGAATCTTGATTCAAGCACATCAACCACATCATCTTCTACTAATCGTCTCTGCACAAATAAAGTGTATGTAGATCGTTTTTGGTTGAGGATCGTGTTTGACATGGGTAATAGACTATATATTTGAATTGTATTTATAGATAGGATTTATCTTTAATATTGCACATATCTCTTCCCAAATATGAGGGAATGTAACTTGTATAGTTGTATATATTCATCATTAATCAATGAGATAATCAAGCACTGAAACCATAATATTCTACATGGTATCAAACCTAACCCTACCCCTCTCTTCCTAAACCCTTGCCGTCGCTACCTTCTTTTTCTTCGATTTTTTTTTTCAGCCGACTACATACCTTTACCGTCGCTAACTTCTTCTTTTCGACAATGTCTACCTTACATCCTGCAGTTACTGTCACAAACATACATAATTTTATCCCTCTGATCCTTGATAACCAAACTGAGCACTACAACACATGGGCTGAACTTTTCACCATACATTGCAAAGCCTACGATGTGTATGACCATCTCCTACCCCGTGTGGCTGCTACTTCTTCTTCTTCGGCAGCCAACGACACAGAAAAACCCACCCACCTTGAGTCATGGGAACGCATTGATGCCATTGTTTTGCAATGGATCTATGGCACATTACTCAAGACCTAGTTCACACCATCATGATCAACAAGACCACCGCCTATGATGCTTGGTGTCGCCTCAAAAACCTTTTCCTTGACAACCAAGCCGCCCGAACCATAGCCCTCCAAAACAAATTTTTTAACACCCATCTTGACCCTTTTTCAAACATGTCCACCTATTGTCAACACGTGAAACTCCTTTACGACCAACTCATGAGTCTTGGTGCCAACGTATCCGAAAGTCAACTCGTTATGCAAATCTTAACCGGGTTGACCGAACAATACGAGAACATCAAACTCATCCTCCAAAACACCCAACCCTTACCCGATTTATATAGTACCCGGTCCCGTTTATGCCAAGTTGAAGAACAGAAAATAGACCAAGCCAAATTATCCGCCCAAGCCGCCGGAACCGCCCTTCACACCTCAACCGACCCATCACCTACCCAACCCGACACCCGGAATTCGTCCTCTTCAGACGGAAGTGACCGCACTCATAACCGAGGCCGAGGCCGTGGCCACTTTCGCTTTTCCTATGGTCGAGGCCGGTTCCAACAGACCCATACCTACCCTCAACAATTTTGGCAGCCTCCACCATGGGCCTCCTTTTCACCCCAACAGCCTCCCACTAACCCTTGGGCTCCATGGAGTGTCCCTCCTTGTCCATACCCATCCTATCCCTTGTCTCCCCAACCCTACGTCAACCAACAGGCCCACTATCCCACCTTCCCAAGCCCAAACTACTCCTATAACCCTTAACAGAATCCTATGGTCCCCTCTTCTACCCAGGCCCAAAACAGTTCGGCTGGTCTGTTAGGCCCAAAACCAGCCAACAATAATTCAGCCCAATCCCACTCGGTTACTTACTCCCCTACCGACATTGCACAGTCTCTTTATAATTTTGCTCTTCACAACAATGATTCTTCTTGGACCATGGACACCGACGCTACAGGTACAATGTCTCCTCAATCTAATAAGTTCCCCTCTATTTTTAATTCTAGCATTGTTCGCAACATTATTGTTGGGAATGGTAAAACCATTCCGGTTTTAGGCCAAGGCAATATCACCTTACCACCACCATTCCCACCCTTCAAACTTAATAATGTCCTTTATGCCCCTAACCTTGTTAAAAACCTTATATCTGTCCGTCGTTTTACCACTAATAACCATTTATATGTTGAATTTGACCCATATGGTCTTACTTTGAAGGACCTTCAGACCAAGAAACCTATCCTACGGTGAAATAGCTCGGCGGATCTCTACATTCTCAGCCCGTACAACATCACCAACCTCTTGGCACTCGACTGGGATCCAAGAGGAATGCACAATCAGCCGATGAATCTTGAGACCGACGAGGTCAAGTTCAAAGATGTAGTGACCTGGATCTGACGTAGCAGAGTCGGATACGCTGTGGAGCATAGTTTACAAGTTTACTGCTCTCACATTGAAGACTTCTGGAGATCTGCTCGAGTTGAAGTTGCTGGACGGGTCAAGCGAATCAACGCTACAGTCAGAAACAAGGCTGTAATCATCACTGAAGATACCGTTCGGAACGTGCTGAGACTTCAAGATCAACCAAGAACAGTCAGATTTCCATCCAAAGCCGATGTTCACCAACAGTTCAAGAATTTCGGCTACAAAGGAGATTTTGACAAGAGAGGCGATCTCAAGAAAAGTCAGCTGACCAGAGACTGGAGACTCATCAGTCACGTGTTTATCATGTCTCTGTGTCATAGGAAAGGAGGCTACAATGCTCTCAGCACAGAATGGTCGACTGCCATGATAAAGATTTGCAAGAATGAAGCCTTCAACCTGTCGGGCATGATCTTTGATTATATGGTGAAGAATGCTGAGGCTGGCTCCGGCAAATGGACTATGTACCCCAGATTCGTGCAGATGATGATCAACGCACAGCACGAGAATCTACCCCTTGGTGATCAATACAACTTCACCAAAGGTGCACGATTCTTTACTGAGTGCAATACGCCTGACTGGGAACCCATGCTGGAGAACATGTATGCAGCACAGCGATATCCTTTGGTCATGGAGCTTTACAACAAGATTAAGAAAAGAAAGCTAGATGTAACAGAAGCTCGTCAACAATCCACTACTGCTTCTGCACCTGGATCATCTGACCCTGCTCCTTCTTCAGCCCCGCCAACTGCTGAAGAGTTTGCTCGTGAAAAGGCAAGGGGCAAAAGGGTGGCAACTGAACCAGCTCCATCTAAGCCCACTAAGAAGAAAAGGCCAACTGGATTATTACAAGAGGGCAGAGAATCACTGACACCAGAACAGCTAGAGACTGCCGCAGCCCTACAACAAGTTGCTGAGTTAAAGAGGGCCGAAAGAAAGAAGCGAAGGGAACAGTTGCCTGAGTCTGAAGTTCCTCGTGTAATGACTGAGGACGATATTGAGCAAGAAGTGATCTTGGAGTCTATCTTCGGGGCAGAAGAACAACCAGGGCCATCCACAACTGCTGCTCCAGCCCCCAAAGCACCAGCTCAATGGACAGCTGAACCGTCCTCCTCAGCTCCTGCTGCACCACGCCGCAAACCGGTGCATCAGGAACTGTATGAGAAGTTAGTCAAAGAGGTTGGAAAGACAGCTGCCAGGGAGATCTGTACCCTGAAAAGTAATGTGCATAACAATCAAGAGCTCAGAAAGAAAGTCAAGAAGCTCAAGCACAAGAACAGGAATATGGAGAAAATTATCAAGGATCAACGATACCTAATCAAGTTTCAGAATCAGGTTCAGATGAAAATGTTTGATATGTTCCAAGAGTTGAAGAAACAGCAGACTGGTGCTCCTAGCACAACATTCGATGAGGTATTTGATTTTGGAAAATTTCTGGAGGAGGAGAAAGAGAAAGAAAGAATCGCTGAAGAAAGTGAGGTGGACAAGATCAGCGAGGATGAAATGCCAGAAAAGTTTGTGGAAATGGGAATGGAAGAAGATATAGTGTACGAGACGTCAGATGGGCATAATTTGGATCCTGAAAGATCAACATGGTTTCCTAGAAGGCCCATCTCTATTCCAGCCCTACATCAAAACATCCATCATACCAAGGAAGCTCATCAGGAGAGGATTATTTCATGGAAGTATGATGAGGAGAAAAAGTTGTTTGCTGTGAAGAGACGAGGGGGAGTGATATAGTACTTCAGAGGTCGACAGGAACTGAAGTCTCTCCCTCGTTCGGAGATCAGGGAACTCAGCAGGGTCCCATTCATCAACCACACCAACGACAGCATGGGTTCCATGCTCGATTGGTTTATAAAGAAGGAGTGTGAGACTGATTTCCAGATCTTCAAGCCGCAGAAACCGAGGAGACGGATCTCCAAGAGACGAATCAATCCAGCAACAGGACAAGGCATGATAACTTATGTGATTGACCCTCCTCAGGTCGTCACACGAGTTCCTATTCGATCTGAGCTTCCAGTTATGCTGAGGGACTTTAAGAAGTGGTTTTATGACAGCAATACTAGTGAAGCGGTTATCAAATTGAAGGACGATTCGGAGGCCATGAGGATCCTGGATCCGGTAGATGTGTTTGCATTTAATCTATCGGATCTGAATATGCTCTTCGCGAATCAGATCAATGTAGGTGCTGGAAATGTCCTGTTTGAAGAAGTTGTGCTATTCAGGAGAGCTGTGGATCGGGCTATGAAGCTGAAAAGGGAGTTGCTTGATATAGTTGACAGGATCAATGCAGCAGACAAAGAAAAAGAAGAAAAGGAGAAAGCTGCCCAAGCTGCTGCTGCTGCAGAAGTTACTCAACCTGAAGCCAAAACTGCTTCAGAGGTGCAGACACAAGATCCTGCAACAGTAGCTGATCCGGAAAGACCTGCAACAGAATCTACTCAAGCTCCTCCAGTGGTTGAAGAAGATCTGGTCGCCCTGTACATTCAAGACCCCCCAGAACAGGCAGAGGGGGAGCAAAGCGATGTTGAGATTGATTGAAGATGGAAGAACTGGTAGCTGTGGTCTAGGGGGAGTATTGTTGGGTTATATTGAGACCACAGTTACCAGATCATAGACTTTTGATGGCTTGTTGTATAGTTTGATAGTTAAAGGGCTAATTATGTAATTAAGACAAAGTAGTATGGTGAAACCCTAGGCTGCGCACAAGGGGACGGGCCCTGCGCACTTGTGTTAAGTGCGCAGGCCCATCTGCCTGCCTATATAAGTAATGTTAGTGTGCAGCTCTAGGGTTAGGGTTTTTGGTTATCTTTGTAGCACAAGATTGAACGGTGCGTACATGTATGTATTTCATGGTGTTTCAATGACAAATCAGTAATGAAATCGTGTTCTTATTCATCTTGTGTGTCGGTTTTTATCATATTCATCTAGTTTCTTTGTTGTAGAAGATTAATCACTTAAAACACCTAATCCATAGGTGTTTCTAAGTGATAACAATCTCTTGCACTTAACAAGATCTAGTATTTGGGACTTACAATGCCCCTAACCTTGTTAAAAACCTTATATCTGTCCGTCGTTTTACCACTGATAACCATTTATATGTTGAATTTGACCCATATGGTCTTACTGTGAAGGACCTTCAGACCATGAAATCTATCCTACTGTGCAATAGCTCGGCGGATCTCTACACTCTCAGCCCGTCCAACATCACCAACCTCACATCTGCTTCCACTTATGCAGCTATTTCTCAAGACATTTGGCATCAACGGCTCGGTCACCCAGGCCCAGCCATTTGAAATAATTTAAAAACTTCTAGTTCAATAAATTGTGGTTCTTTGAATAATAAAGTTTCCGGTGCTTGTATTTTTGGAAAACGTACTAGACTTCCTTTTCTAACTTCTAATACAAGTACGTTTTTGCCATTTGATCTTGTGCATAGTGGTGTTTGGACCTCACCCGTTGTGTCTAACGGGGTCATCGATATTATGTGTTATTTTTAGATGACTTTACAAATTTTTTATGGACCTACCCCATTTCAAACAAATCTGATGTCTTTGCCATGTTCACCAAATTCAATAACCTTGTTCACACCCAATTTAATTCCGAAATAAAACAATTTCAGTGCGACAATGGTCGTGAATATGCCAACAATTAATTTCACAACTTTGCAATACGCACGGCATGCACTTCCGTTTTTCGTGCCCCCACATCTCCTCCCAAAATGGTAAAGCCGAACGTAAAATTCACACCATCAACAACCTCATGCGCACCATTTGGCGCATTCATCCATGCCCACAACATATTAGCCTCATGCTCTTGAAATAGCCACCTACCTATTAAACATTATTCCCACCAAAATTCATAACTTCCAAACCCCTACACAACGCCTTTACAAATGCATGCCTACATACGATCACCTTCGCGTGTTCGGATGTATCTTTTACCCTCTCATTCCCCACACCACCATTCACAACTTGGCCTATCGCTCACACCCGTGTGTCTTTCTTGGTTACCCTTCGAACCACCGTGGCTATAAATGCCTTGACTTACAAACCCGCACCATCACCATTAACCGTCATGTCCTTTTTGACGAGACTATCTTCCCATTTGCAAAATCCCACAAAACAACTCCCACTACCTATCAATTTTTGGATGACGCCATTCAACCTTTACACCACTTGACACCTCCAGTCACTCGAAATTCACCAGACCACCCATCTGACCCCACTAGCCTGTCCCCACCTCACCAACCTTCACCGGCCCACTTCACGTCTCCTACTACCGGCCCAAATACCCAGCCCAACCAAACCACCCCAACATCCCACCCCACGGACTATCCACAGACCTCAACCGGTCCACCTCACTCGTCCACCTCAGCCCACTCCCCTGTCCCCCACACAACCGGCCCATCTACCCCACAACCTTCGTCACAGACATCTAGCCCAATCCTGATTCCACCACCTCCTCCCCCAGCCCGAACCATCCATACCCGTGTCATGTCCGGTATATCAAAACTAAAACAAATTTTTAACCTATCCACCTCACACGTTGTCCCTATACCCAAAACCCCAAAAGACGCCTTGTCTAATCCGGAATGGCATAACGCCATGCAAAACGAATTTAATGATCTAATTAAAAATAAGACTTGGGAACTTTTCTTGAGGCATCCTGATATGCATATTATTCGTAGCATCTGGCTTTTTCGTCATAAATACAGGTCTGATGGCACTCTTGAAAGATATAGGCTCGATTGGTGTGTGACGGTCGGAATCAAGAAATTGGTGTTGATTGTGGGGAGACATTTAGCCCGGTAGTTAAACCCGTTACTATACGTACTGTGTTGACTTTGGCACTTTCTCAGTCATGGCCCATTCATCAACTGGACGTTACCAATGCCTTTCTTCATGGTAATCTCACTGAGACAGTTTACATGTATCAACCTATGGGGTTTACATGTATCAACCTATGGGGTTTCGTCATCGGGATTTTCCCGATCATGTTTGTCGGCTTACTAAATCTCTCTATGGCCTCAAACAAGCACCACGTGCGTGGTACCAAAGGTTAACAGATTTTGTGACTTCCATTAGCTTCTCCCAAAGTAAATGTGATAACTCTCTTTTCACATATCACCACGGGGTGACATTGCTTATCTTCTTATTTATGTTGATGATATTATACTGACCACATCTTCAGACGGTCTGCGTCTGAAACTCATGGGCAGCCTCGCGGCTGAATTCTCAATGAAGGATCTTGGACCTATCAGTTATTTTTTGGGTATTTCTGTAACACTTACAGGTAAGACTATGTTTTTGTCTCAGACGTCATATGGATTGGATATTGTTAATCGAGCGGGTATGGAAAATTGTAACCCAGTCGCTACACCGGTTGATGCCAAGCCAAAATTAAGTGCCTTGAACAGTGCTCCGTTTGATAACGCCACTCTTTATAGAAGCCTCGCAGGAGCATTGCAGTATCTGACTTTTACCAGACCAGACATCACTTATGATGTTCAGCAAATCTGTATTCACATGCACAGCCTGACCATTGATCACTGGAATGCACTAAAACGTAATATTCGGTATATTCGGGGCTCCGCTACCTACGGCCTGACTTTATCCCCTTGCTCCACTATTTTTCTTCGGGCATACACCGATGCTGACTAGGCAGGTTGCCCCGATACACGTCTCTCCACGTCTGGTTATTGTGTTTACATGGGCTCTAATCTCCTATCTTGGTCTTCAAAAAGGCAAACCACTATCTATCGTTCCAGTGCTGAAGCTGAGTACCGTGCCGTAGCAAATGTTGATCCTGAAGTCTGCTGGTTGCGCAACCTACTCATAGAGTTGTGTCATCCCTTGTCCACTTCCACTTTGGTTTATTGTGACAATATTAGTTCCATTTATCTGTCTAACAACCCAGTTCAGCACCAACGTACGAAACACATCGAGCTTGACATTCACTTCGTTCGGGAGCATGTTCACCGTGGCACCATCCGTATTCTCCATACTCCAACACGTCTGTAGATTGCTGATATCATTACCAAGGGTCTACCTCATGTGTTATTTGATGATTTCCGCTCCAGTCTCAACATTCTCCCTCCTCTTGCTTCGACTGCGGGGGTGTAAAAGACTATATATTTGAATTGTATTTTTAGATAGGATTTATCTTTAATATTGCACATATCTCTTCCCAAATATGAGGGAATGTAACTTGTATATATTCATCATTAATCAATTAGATAATCAAGCATTGAAACCATAATATTCTACAACGGGCCCTTAAAACAGATTCTGCGCCTCCTCTCAGACGGTCTGTCTCCCATGATACAACAACCGGAACCGTAGTCGTACTACCGGAGATGGCTCTCAGCAAGAGATAACATCGGGTTATTTGGTGTTTGTGAAATGAACAAAAATAAGTTGTTGAGTTGAGAGTACTCCTCTCATTTTGGAACAATGGAACAATGATTTTTAAAGAGTGTTTTGGTCGAAGACATTATTTTCATTTCTTGTCCCCTTCAAGTATGAACTCAAGATTCATATAAATACTCTCAAATATTTGAAACATAATAGCAATTTAATTCTTGTCATTAAATTGACTATAAATTGCTCTAATTGGAATTAAAGCGGTTTGACTGGGTTGACCGTAACTGATTTGACTGAGTTGACCGACTCGCAAGCGAGTCCTCAGATGTTGATGCGTGCCATAGAGATGAACATGCCACTCGTACAACGGCGGAACACAACACGCGCCATCCGCTCTGTCCGTTACGTCATGCGCGGGCCAGGATGTCGTCGCGCAAGTAGACCACATGACTCTCCATGTCATCCGCGGACGACCACTATCATGCCACTTATTTACGGTTTACGTCAACCTTCCGCCATGTACCAGATCTTGCACACAAGATCAAAAATAGAAAGGCGGTTCTCAAGCGGCTCGCGGCGATGCGAAGTGCAAAGTGCGCCATTAAAGCGTCACATTGCGCCCATCGCCCAGGCCACGCGCGCGTGTGTGCAAGTGCGAGTTTAGGGTGCTTCGCACACGCCACTCGCCATCACCCACGCCACGCGTGTGCAAGTGCCAGTTAAGGGTGCTTCGCACCCTTAAAGGACCCACTAGTGTTTGGCTCAAGCTAAACAATATACAAGGAGTGCTCCTCCTGATAAACCACTCTATGTTTTGTCATCCCGCCTATGTGGGACAAAACTTAATCCATTTACTCATCTTTGGTTGTTCCAACCTACAACTTTCAAGCTTCGATATCTCATTCGTCTTAGTTCCATTTTGAACATGGTTTGGTTCGTTGTGATGCTCTCACAATATAGTACACAAACCCGGAAATAATTATTTATATAACACACATATAAATACATTTATTTAAGTCCAAAATTAAAATTAGTGAAAATCATTTTCACTGCCATTTTTTCAACAATCCCCAACATGAATGGAGATTGATTAAACACACAAATTCCCCAATGAAACCTCAGCAGTCGAGTATTGCATGATAGGTAGGTGTAACCTTTGAACCTTCCTTTGCGAAGCATACTTAGCCTACTAGCGGTATGGAGAACTTGATGTCTTTGAACATACCCCTATTTGTGTAAACGACAATACACTTCACACAATACTTTCCCTAGCCGTGCCATCCCCTCATTATCGCGTCTAATAATGGTCATGGAACACTCTCCTAGTTTTGCGGGAGCTCTAGAAATTGTGCCCACAATTTTATTCGAAGCGACCACACTTCTCTCCAACATAGGTGATTTTCCTTTAGATCATTAAAAGCATTATGGTTTACTATGATTTACAAAAATCATTTAACCATATGTTATGCTTAACCTCTCAACAATGTCACTGGATATTATAGGAATGGACTAGGACGTATTTAAACACCCTTTTATAGTTTAAGGGATATGTATATAGCCATATATACTAGCTTATATATAAACATATATCTTAGCTATGCGCCCACAGTGACCACCCTTCGGTTCATGATTAAGTTTGCCTATTGAACCTAGATCTTGGGATCTCCGGTTAGGTTAGGTTTCCCTCATGTCCCTTTTCTTTCATGGGCTTTAGTCTCATTCCATACAACTTCATCTCTTATCAACCATCAGGTTGTTGGATCCATTTGCATTGAGATAAGTTGTTCTAACGTGTTCTAGACCCGCTGGTCAATTTTGCCATCTTGTCAATTCGTAAGACTTATAACATGTGATCTAAACATAGATCTTGTTATAGTAGCAGGATTGGTAGGTGTTACCCTTTGAACCGTCCTTTTCATCTTTAGAATGACATGAAACTCAATTCATGGCTAAACACGTTTCCATGCCTTTGGTGATGTGATTCAAAGTTAGCTAGACTTTGATTCTTACCAATTGGCATTTGAGTCCAATCAACTCGATTGACTCACTCCATTTTCAAATTCAAGCCACCCCCACATTTAAGTGTTATTGGATAACATCCAATGGGGTGATGAAAGGTTCTCCCTTCCATATGAAGTTTGAGAAAACTTCTCAAAATACTCCTTCGGGTGTTTCTTAAATAGCTCTTCCCCCACATTGCTTGCACTTTTAGGAAGTTTGAGTAATAACACTCATTATGAAACTAACACCCCCATGATAAGATAGAAAATATATATATCTCTGTGTTACGTAAGTCATTTATGTGTATTGCTCTACTCAGATTTCAATAGCTCACAGGAGCTTCTAAGCAATATGAGTACTCCTCATACGAAACCGAATAGAATCATAACCAATGAACTATATAATCGGTCCTTTCGAGTTATCCTTATTAATGAAATTATATTTATAGTTTTGTTTATATAAAATCCATTCTCGTGTCGTCACATATTTTGAATGTTTAATTAACAAGTATTAGTCTAGCATGCTTTAGACTCCACTACTCTAGCATGTGAACAGAAGATGCATCAATCTGATTCTTCACAGCCTTAAGAGATAACGCACTATCTCTTTCAAACATTCACGTCTTAGTTAGACACAATAATGAGATTTTGTTTTATCACTCCAAAACCTCTGTTTTAGGAATGTATCAAAACTGTAGTTAATTTTATCTATTAGGATCCAAACTCATTTGCCTTTAATCTCCAAGGCTTCACCATTGACTCTTATGAACATAAACATAAGACTTAATATAAGTCACTTTGATGAATATATTCATCATCAACAAGATGAACAATATTATTATAAAATGACTAAAGTCTTGAGATAAAGTCAATTAGATTGACACTCAATGACATAGCATTCACATATGCGCCTAAAGTGATATATACATTTCCATGTTGTTTTGTTAAAACCATGTATTGGGGAAGTCTCCCAAAATTAAGGACAAATTCTCCACATAGATAGTTGTAGAAACATCTACACATCCATCACTATTGTAAATGTGTTACGATAAATTTAGCAAAATTTATTAAAGAATTTACAATCTTAACATATATTTCTTTCATATGTTATAGTCATCGAAAAATTCACAAGTGTGTATTTCCATGTTGATGCTCTCAACATTAGATGACATACCTCGTTTTCATGTATTTAATCTCAATACACTTGCCACGTTCATCATGATTCTCTCATAATGTGGTTGTATGTTTGATGTTTGGTATGTGACTTATTGCCTTTAATCTCCAAGGCTTCACCATTGACTCTTAAGAACATAAACATAAGACTTAATATAAGTCACTTTGATGAATATATTCATCATCAACAAGATGAACAATATTATTATAAAATGACTAAAGTCTTGAGATAAAGTCAATTAGATTGACACTCAATGACATAGCATTCACATATGCGCCTAAAGTGATATATACATTTCCATGTTGTTTTGTTAAAACCATGTATTGGGGAAGTCTCCCAAAATTAAGGACAAATTCTCCACATAGATAGTTGTAGAAACATCTACACATCCATCACTATTGTAAATGTGTTACGATAAATTTAGCAAAATTTATTAAAGAATTTACAATCTTAACATATATTTCTTTCATATGTTATAGTCATCGAAAAATTCACAAGTGTGTATTTCCATGTTGATGCTCTCAACATTAGATGACATACCTCATTTTCATGTATTTAATCTCAATACACTTGCCACATTCATCATGATTCTCTCATAATGTGGTTGTATGTTTGATGTTTGGTATGTGACTTATTGCATAAGTCATGATCACAACCCGCTCATTGTGTTCTTGCGAGACACTTCTTGCATAACCCGTTAAATAAATTTTCTTATTAAATTCGTCAAAGGTAAATAGTCAAAGAAAGAAAATACCGTCGTTTACACTTCCTTTTACATTTATCTTTAATATGTTTTAATCCACTTGATTATTTAAAAATATAAACGATAATCCAAAAAAAAAAATTAAAAACAAATTTTAAACGGATTTATATAAGGATATATAAATATCAAATCTCAAAGTGTTAGTCTCTTCAACACTTTATCGTTCGACAAAATATTCGCAATTATATCGTCTTGTGGCATGTTTTGAGGTACTCCCTCAATAAGACAAATTGTCCAAAACAACAAAGTTGTTTACACCACTCGCAAGTAGTTGAGCAAACAACATCGAGTTATTTTCCACCAAATAGTCTTACCAACACTATTATCTGGTCCAAGACATGATACTTCTCATACGAGTATCGAACTAATTGCAAAGTTATGTTTTATTCGTTCAAAACATTACTCGTTTTTGCAAGTGTTTTAAAAAAAATTAAACTATATATGTGTATGCTTTGATTACACATCAAGGCCATAACCTTAAAATAGTTTTATTATTTAAAACCACATCTAACTCGCTCGTTAGACAATAAAATGGTTAGAAATCATATTAGGTTTATCATAGTTAACCCGATTCTAACCCGCTTGTTCGAAAAATAAACGATTATAAATCATGTATATGGTTTTTATGATAAAATTTTTCTAATTCGTTCATTAGAAAGTATACGTGTACCAAATATTAAAAAATATTCCGTTTCAATAACAAACCATTTCTAACATACTTGTTAAAATACAAACGATTACACTCATCGTTATATGGTGTTAGGACAAAGAGGATTGGTGAAACCACTTTTGTAAACCTTAGTCTAATTCACTTCTGTCATTTTTGGCTAAGTATAGAAGTACTGAAGAGAAGACAAGAAACTGCTGATTAGAAGATATGAAGAAGTGCTGAAGTTGCAGAAGTTCTGAAGTCCAAACCAGACAAGTTCACTTCAGAAGTACTGAAGACAAAACTACTCTTTAGTAGTTGTCCTTTATCAGCACTTAGCAGAAGATATTTCCCACCGCCCTTTTGCATCAGTAGTTTATTGTTTAATATTACTTTTAGCTTTATTTGTTTCTTTCAATGTTGCAACTTGTGCAACTTGTCACTGGACTTTCTGTGCTTGCTTTTTAGGCAAGATACATGCATGTAATCGTCTATAAATAGAAGGCTTCAACCTTCTATTTTAGACATTGATTTTCAACAGAAAAATCCTTCAAACACTCTCATTGTTATATTCCATTTCTGTATTTATTGTGAATCTCTCTAAGTATCTAATTCTCATTTACAACTTAGATTCATAATAAATACTTTGTCATTTATTTAGTTTCAAACATCAAGGGGGAGTTATAACTCTGCCTTTGCATAAAAAGTGTTGCTTTAACTTATAACATTCCGCTGTGCTTATAATCTGATTTACAAGGACTTGCTAAACACTTAAGTGTCAAGATAGCAAGTTCTTACTTAGCAAACAAGAGCAAACTGATCCAACAATTGGTATCAGAGCTTCTGGTTTATCTGATCACATATCAATCTAACAAATTGAGAATCAGACACAAAGCTCTTATTGATATTCAATAAAAAGATCAAAAGTTCACTTTTTATCAATATCCATCACTTAAAAGAGTCATCAGACAAATCTATACTCTTTAAAAATGGATCCACACAATACTGGTTCTGCCACCAAACCTGCCATGCTTGTGAGAAATGAGTACAATATATGGCAGAAAAGAATGGCACATACCTTGTCACAAACCAACACAGGTTGTTGGAGATCTGTGATATATGGTCCACACAAACCAGTAAACATAAATCTTGAATCTAAAGAAGGGATTCCTAAGGATCCCAAAGACTATACAGATGAGGATTTCCTAAAACTTGAGCTAGATGCTAAGGCATTCTCTATGTTGGCAATGGCTCTCCCAAATGAAATATACTCTGGCCTTTTACATTGTGAAAGTGCCAAAGAACTTTGGGACTGTCTTAAAGAACAGTTTGGAGGAACTGAAGAGGTGATTGCCAACACCAGAGAAATTTTGGCTCAACAATATGAAACATTTGCTTATATTAATGGGGAAACTTTGACTCAACAATTTGAAAGATTCTCCTCATTAATCTCTGAGCTAAAGTTAAATGGTCAGACCTATACAACAGTATCTATGTTACATAGATTTTTAAGGTCTCTACCTGACAAATGGGAAACTTACTCCATTGTCTTAAGATCCTCACCAAATTTTAGCTCCCTCACTCTTACAAAACTCCATGGGAGATTACTCACTTTTGAGAGAGAAATCGATCAAAAGAAGAAATTACAAACTTCTGGTAAAACTGCTGATGACTACCTACCAGGTAGTACAGCACTTTTGGGACAAGATTCACCAACTTGTTCCTATGGATCTTATGACAATATTGACATAACCACTGGGATCTCATCAGAAAGATCTTTCCCAGGTTATGACAATGATGACCAAAGTCAAACTGCTGATAATCTATGTTTTATCATGGATGATTTGAAAAATTTTAGCAGTGATGACTTGGAAGAAATGGACATACTACACCAACTGGCCATGCTAAGCATTAAAACTAACAAGTTTTATAAAAGGTCAGGAAGGAAATTTCCAGGATTGACCAGTAATACAAAAATTGGTTTTGACAAATCTAAACTGAGATGTCACAAGTGTCAGAAGTTGGGACACTTTGCTAGAGAGTGTAGAAGCTCTAGCTTTAACCAATCACAATCTGGAAATAACTATAACCCCAATTATAATAGGAACAATGGAACTCAAGGGAGTGCTCATTTTGTACAGGCACAAGCTCCTCAACAGCAATATATGCCTCAAGTACAATATGTTCAAGTGCCTGCTCAACAGATGCAGAGCCAACAATCAATCCCTCCCTTTCCAGCTGCTCAACTTCCTCCACAGCCTCAACAACCCCCTCAACAAAGTCTCTTTACCTCGGGGTATGTTGACTGGAGCAGTCTCCCTTATGACACCACAGAGTGTAATCCTGATGCAGACAACAAAGTGTTTGACATCAACTGGGGAGAACCAGACAATGGCAGAAAGAACTTTGCCTTAATGGCATTTGAAGGCTGTACCTCAAAATCTGCATTGTCTCAGGTATCAAAAGAATCTTTGACAAAACTTTGTTCAAACTCTTGCAAAGAAACTTTTGCTCTCATAAGAGAGACAAACGTGCACCTACAAGGCAAAGCCAATGATTTAGAAAGAAAATACACACAGATAAAATGTGATTTAGAAAGAAAACTGTGTGCTAAAACAAAAGAGGTTTCTAAATTAACTGACTCTGCTATTGAAACCCAAGCACAAATCAAAATGATGCTAAATGACCTGGGAGATGTCAGACAAGAGCTTGCTGACACCAGGATCACTTGTGAAAAATGGGTTGAATCTTGTAGGGGGTATCAACTACTGCTAAACAAACAAAGTGCTTCAAATGTTAAGTTTGGCATAGGATACCATCATGTTGAAACACCAACAGATTTTTCTCCCAAAACTACTGAAGATGGGAGAAGAATTGTTTCAAATGAAACTTCTGAAGGGAAAGAATGCACATCCTTCCATGAAAACTTTCTAAACAGAAATCCTGGCATTTTTAAAGAAAGTACTTCAGAAGTATTTACAAAAACTGACAACAAGCCATCAGTAGTTTCATCTACTTCAGGAGTTGAGACCCTGAAAACTACTGATGAGCAAAATCTTTTCACAACTGTCAGAAATTTGCCTTCTGATCAAAAACTTAAGGCAAAAGAGTGTGAAATTTGTGGCCTGTTCAACCACAAAACTGAATTTTGTAGATACAGAAAAGGAATTCAGTTCAATCAAAAATTTAAACAACAGGTTGTGGGAAATCAAATCAGAAATGATTATGAAAAAGTCTTTAAACCCAAGAAACAACAACCTGAAAACACCTTTTCTCAGAAAAAGATAAAATCTCAACCAAAATCTTTTTCTCAAAATTCCTTGTCAGTAGTTAGACCAGAATCATCAGCAGCTTCACAAACTGCTGAGATTCAAAATCTAAAGAACATGGTAGAACTACTGATGACCAAGGTTGATGGTGGTCCTAAAAAGGATACCACCATGGTTCTTCATGAAAAATCCATTGCCAAAAAGACATGGATTTCTCAACCTGGTCAAGAACAAACTGTAACTGTTCTCAAGAGCAAACCCAAAGCCAAACAGGCTTGGGTTTCCAAATCTAACTAATTTGCTTTTATGTGCAGAGAGTTTCCAGGGGCTTAAACAGCATATGGTATGTTGATAGTGGAGGCTCTATGCACATGACTGGATGCAGATACCTGATAAACAATTTTATCAGCCAAAGAGAAGGATCTGTGTCCTTTGGGAACAATGCTAAGGGATATGTGCTAGGACATGGCAATGTCTCCTCTGGCAAAATACAGTTTGACAAGGTCAATCTGGTGGAAAATCTTGAATACAACTTGCTGAGCGTGTCACAAATGTGTGATAAAGGATATTCTTCCTTTTTCACAAAGACAGCTTGCAAGATCATCTCACCAGAAGGCCAGAAGTTGATTGAGAAGATTATAGAAGATCATACTTTGCTGATTGCCAAAAGATGTGGCAATGTCTATGCAGTGGACATTGAGAAAGACAAAGTATTGAACAACACTGCCTGTTTCTTCTCAAGGGCATCAACTTCAGAAACAGATCTCTGGCACAGGAGACTTGGCCATGTGAACTTTAAAACCATAAATAAAGTCACAAAAATGGGCTTGGTCAGAGGTCTACCTTTGAAAGTATACCAGTGTCAAGAACACTGTGTATCCTGTTTAAAGGGAAAACAGCATAAGTCCTCCTATAAGTCTATTGAAGAATCAAAAACAACTGCATGTCTTCAACTACTCCATATGGACTTATTTGGGCCTGTCAAGATCATGAGCCTTGGTAAAAAGAAGTACTGCTTAGTCATCATTGATGACTACTCAAGATTCACATGGGTATTCTTCTTATTTTCCAAGGATGAGGCTGCTGAAATCATCAAGTTCTTCATTCTACAAGTAGAGAAACAATATTCTCTATCTGTCAAAACCATTAGAAGTGACAATGGGACAGAGTTCAGGAACAAAACTCTGGATGAATTCTGTTTGTCTAAAGGGATTATTAGACAATACAGTGTTCCCAGAACTCCTGAACAAAATGGTGTAGTAGAAAGGAACAGAACATTGATAGAAGGAGCAAGAACAATGTTAGCTGATTCTGGACTGCCATTGTACTTTTGGGCAGAAGCAGTTAACACAGCATGTTATGTTCAGAATAGAGTTCTTGTGGTCAAGAGACATTCCAAGACTGCCTATGAAGTTCTTCATGGCATGAAGCCCCTTATCTCCTTTTTCAGGGCTTTTGGGTGTTAATGTTTCATCTTGAACATCAAGGAATCTATTTCAAAGTTTGCTGCCAAAGTTGACTCAGGTTACTTTCTTGGTTACTCTTCAACTAGAAAAGCCTACAAGGTTTTTAATTCTCACACCAGGATAGTAGAAGAAACATTGAATGTCAAGTTCAATGAGTCAAAACACACTCTTATTCCAGCACATCCTGCTGAACTCTTTGACCTTGACAACTTTCACTTTGGACCTGAAAAGGCTGTTACTTCTTCCAAACCTACTTATTATGGTGATCAAAGGTTTGAAGATGAGGATCCTGCACCATGGACTCCTCAAACAGTCATTAAGTCAACTACAACACCATCAGAAGTTTTTCAAACTTCTGATCAAACAAATACTGAAGGCCAAACTCAAACATCTGCTACAGCACCTGCAACTACTGAAGAAGCTGCAACTGCTGAATCAGATATCATAGACCTCAGTAGTTTGTTTGAAGAACAAGAGCCACCTACACCTGTCAGTGGTTTACAACAACTGATTGAACACAGAGATCATCCACTTGATCAAATCATGGGTGATATAGCTACAGGTGTTCTGACCAGAAACCAGCTCTCCAACTTTTGCCTATTCTCAGCCTTTATTTCACAGTTGGAACCAAAGAAGTACCAGGAAGCCCTCAAAGACAACAATTGGGTGCAGGCTATGCAAGATGAACTACTACAGTTCAACAAGCAACAGGTCTGGGAAATCTGTCCCTTACCTCAAAACAAGCAACCAATTGGTCATGGTTTAAAAAAACGGCTGAGGCGTGCGCCTCGAGGCGCGCCTCAAGGCGAATCGGGAGGAAAACGAGTCTGAGGCTGCGCCTCAGGGTGCCATTTTGTAGATGCGCCTCACAGGGCTGAGGCAGTAATAAAAACTGCGCCTCAGGTGCGCCTCAGGGGTTTTTTAAGTTTATTTTTGATGTTTTAGACTTTTTATTTCAATTTCAAGCATGTCATGCCCTTTTAACGTGTGTTTTTGATGTTTTTGATGAATTTGATGCTGAAATTAGTGGGTATTTCATTTTCTATAAGATATATAACATTTATATATATATTTTCATTCCGCCTCGCGCTTACGCCTCGGTTCGCCTCGAGGCGTACGCCTCGTGAGGCGAAAGGAAAACGCCTCGAGGCACGTTTCCGTACTTTTAAACCTTGCAATTGGTACAAGATGGGTTTTCAGGAACAAACAAGATGAAGCTGGTATGATAATCAAGAACAAGGCAAGACTGGTAGTTCAAGGGTACTCTCAAGAAGAGGGAATTGACTATGATGAAACCTTTGCTCCAGTTGCAAGGCTTGAGTGCATTTTTGTATGGAAAAATCAAGGAGGAGGTGTATGTCTGTCAGCCACCTGGGTTTGAGGATCCTTCTCATCCTGAGTGGGTGTACAGACTGGACAAAGCTCTTTATGGGCTCAAACAGGCTCCAAGAGCCTGGTATGATACACTCTCCACCTTTTTACTCAAAAATAACTTTACAAGAGGTGCCATTGATAAAACACTTTTCATTAAACATGTTGGAAATCATGTCTTACTTGTTCAAATTTATGTTGATGATATCATCTTTGGTTCAACAAACACAAAATTGTGTGATAATTTTAAGAAACTCATGCAATCAAAATTTGAGATGAGTACCATGGGAGAACTGCAGTACTTTCTAGGACTGCAGATCAAACAACAAACAAATGGAACTTTTATACATCAATCAAAATATGTTAAAGAATTATTGAACAAATTTTCTTTAAATGACTGTAAATCATGTTCCACTCCCATGACACCTATCACACAAGTTGAACCTGATGATCAAGGAAAACAGGTTGATCAGACCATGTACAGATGCATGATAGGTTCCCTTTTATACTTAACTGCTTCTAGACCAGATATTATGTTTTCAACATGTGTTTGTGCTAGATATCAATCAGCACCAAGGGAATCACACCTTATTGCAGTCAAAAGAATTTTTAGATATCTGAAAGGAACTCCAACACTGGGAATTTGGTATCCTGCTTCAAGCAATACCAAGTTATCAGCATTTTCAGATAGTGACTATGCAGGGTGTAAGATGACAAGAAAGTCAACATCTGGTGGTTGTCAATTCCTGGGTAACTGTCTAGTGTCATGGCAATCAAAGAAGCAAACATCTGTTGCAACTTCAACTGCTGAAGCTGAATACATTGCAGCTGCAAGTTGTACATCACAGATACAATGGCTCCAATATCAACTTCTTGATTATGGAATCAAAGAGACCAAGACACCTTTGTTTGTAGACAGCAAATCTGCCATTAGCATCATTCAAAATCCGGTACAGTTCTCAAAAACTAAACATATTGAGATCAGGTACCATTTCATAAGAGATTGCTATGAAAAAGGCAAGATTGAGGTGAAGCATGTAGCAACAGCTAATCAGATAGCTGACATCTTCACAAAACCCCTTGACACATCAACATTTCAGAAGTTAGTTTCCATGCTTGGAATGCTAAATTTGTAAGTGTTTTTTTTTTTTTTTATATCAGTTAGAATCCAAGTTAACACTTGATTCTACCCAACTCTACATCAAACTTCTACATCAATCACTACTGATTATGCATCAAAATTTTTCTTTTTCCTTTTTCCATCCTTGATTCCATCCTGTTTACCATGGTGGAATCAAAATGAAAAATTTTCTTTTTCCTTTTTCCACCCTTGATTCCATCCTGTTTACCTTGGTGGATTTCAAGTTAACCTTTTCCATCTTTTTTCTGGTTTCCACTTACAAATGTCAAAAGTCTGAAACAAAACTTCTGAAAAACAAAAACAGTTTGAGAGAAACTACTGATGAACAAAAATCATCAGTATAGGGATAACTTTCTGAAAAAGTGTGTAACTTCTGATAAAATAAACTTCAGAAGTTATGAATAAAGTATTTATAAAAACATTTCTCATCAGATGTTAAAACTGCTGAAGAGAAAATGGGAACTACTGATGAAGTAATCCTTCATCAGCAGTTTAAGTCAAAAGGGCAAATCTGACTTTTCCCATCATCAGAGGTTTGACCTAATAAGTTTAAAACCTCTGATAAAGAGATTTTTAACCAAAGGCGGTTTTAAAACTTCTAATAAAGAAGATTCAAGCGGTTAAAACTCCAAATAAATACCTTTTCTACACACTTATCCTTTTAAACTCAAAAATATCCCTCCTTCTCTCTCAAAACTCTCTCAAAACCTATACCTGAAAATTCACTGTTCGATCAAACATCCAAACCACAATGGATCTAGTTCTAAAACAGGGACACAATCAAAGAGCCTTTCTTGAAAAACAAGAAGGCTGGTCCCAATACGATGAGATCATTGATCTTGTCGTCAAATCCCAATACTTTACTGCTCTCACAATTAACCCACCAATTCACACTGAAACTCTGAATGAGTTCTGGGCAAATGCTGAGACGGTTACAATGGGTGGTGAGGTCATTTCCCTCAACTCAAAGATAAAGGGGAAACAACTGACCATCACACCGGCCACACTAGCAACAAGACTGGGTCTGGATGATGTAGCTGCCCCTGACCATGTTGCTAACAAAGATATTCATCTAACCATGACTGAGTGTGGTTATCAAGGTACTCTCTCCCATGCAACAATATTCAAAAAATATTTTGAACCAAAATACAAACTTTTGTTTCATTATATAATTATGTGTTTGAGTCCAAAAACAGGGTCATATGACCAGATGCCCTCCACTTTTCAACCAATATTTCATTCCATTGTGAATGAAACTAAATTCAGGGCATCAAAACTGTTTTTCCATGAGTTGGTGTTACATCACAATAATACCAAGAAAAAGTTTTTGTTGTACTCAAGGTTCATTATGCAGTGCATAATAGGGGAACTGGGTAATGAGGTGCTTGTGGGAAAAATTTCAACTTTAAACCCTTTAACATCACAAGCATACTCAAGACTAAACAAACCGGCTGCCTGGCCAGAAGATGATCAGGGAGAACAACAACAAGTCCCCCTGAAGCCCACATCTTCCACACCCACACCACCAAAAGCCAAAAAGCCCAAGCCAACAAAAACTGCAACCCACCAACCCAAAAGAAAAGCTGTTCAGGAGGTTGAGATGCCTGAACATGCTCTTGAGCATTCTGCTCTTCAAATTGTTGAGACTGAAACACCCTCTCAGTCTCATCCATCTCAAACCCCACCAAGAGCACCCATATCTGTTCATTTCAAAAGAAAAAGACTTAGAAAAACATATCAAACACACTCTTCTTTTGAAACTGCTGAACAACAACCTATTGCCCAAACTACTGAACCATCCCCACAAATTTCTGAACAAGAGGCAATAGAAATTGCCAAACTTCTCTCTGGGCTAAAAGAGAATGTCCCATCTGATCATGTCAGTCCCCATCAACCACAACAAACAGGGGACATAACTACTACATCAGACATGGATGTGGACATTACTAGCCCTATCCCAAGAGATGAGGGTGGACCAGAGTCTTTAAGCCCAATTTTAGAGACTCTTGGGGCATCTGAGGCTGCTACTACTCAGTTACCACCCAGTGGTGGATCTGAGGACAGAAGTAACATAGCTAAAACCTCAGATGTGGCAACTACTGATGAAGGCTTAATGCCTGAAGTAGGAAATCCTCAGTACCAAGAAACAGAGGTTCATGAGAGAACTGAGTTGGGCTCAGCTCATGATTTAACTGAGACAGTCCTCACTGAGGGCAACATCAGGGATACAGATGATTCCATTAATTTGGATGATGTTTCAAAAACTCCAACTACTGAATTGACGGCACTTTCTGAAGGTCCTGCTGCAAAGGTATCCAGGCTCAAGAAGCCAGTCACCTCTGCACAGGTTAAAGTCCACTCAATCCCTAAAACCCCTAGAGTGGCATCCTCTGTACAACATGAGGATCTCCCAAAAACACCCCCTTCACAGCAAATGCCTACCCAATTCCCTGGGCAAACAAGCATAGACCTGAACCAGCTATGCAGCCCAGAGGGTCCCCTGTACCACATGATGAATACACTCATCAGAAATCACTTCCAAACATATACAGCTGACTTGGAGCTGTCAATCAAGAACCAATTTGGAGTGATCAAGACCAAGATGAACGATCTGTCAAACAAAATAGACTTCAACAGCCAACAGATTGCTCATCTTCAAGGACACTTCTCCCAACCCTCTGCTTCAAGGGTTATAATTGATGAATCCAAAAAGGGGGAGAAGATCAGGGAACCTAAGGAGTCATTCCAAGCCAGAGTAAAGGCACGAGTGGCACTCCTTGAAAGAGATCAGAAAGATCAGGCCAGGAAAGAAAAATTGGCCAAACAGTTTGGTGTCTCTATTGAAGAAATTGAAGCTGCTGAGAAAGAAGATGAGACCCAAAGTTCTGATGATTCCCTAAGGTGTAATGAAGAAACTTCTGATGACCAAACTTCTGATGAAGAATCAGAAAGTACTGAAGACAATCCTTCAGTAGCTGACAAACCATCAGCAGTTGTCAGCACATCAGAAGTTAACACTTCCCAACCTCAAACAACTGAACCTTCCAGATGGAAAGAAGAAAGACTAATGGATACATATAGAAAATACTTGGCTGCCAAGGCTGCAAATCCTGAGAAGTTTCAAACTACTGATCCTTCAAGATCAGTAGTTAGAACTTCTGGTGTATCTAGAAGATCTGCTGCTCAGAAGAAGAAGACAGAGGACAATGTCAAAACTGATTTCAAAATGGTACTACTTGAGGGAAGCTCAATAGTCCATTCAGATTTTGACATTGAGGAGAAACCTCTGTTAACACAGTTCAGGGATCCTTCCACTTTTGCTTATCAAATACAAAAGACAATCACAGAAAAGCTGCATACCAAAGTAGTGACTGAACACCATCTCCCAACTGTTCAGATGCCTGGTATGCAACAACATCAACAAGGAAGAGAATCCCACCTGAGGCTATCTGAAACTGAAGACATCCAGCACTCAGGACCATCAACCCAAGGGACAAGTCTGGTTCCCTATTCTTCTGACTTTAACAAGTCAAAGATCCCTATCATCAGATGGTCACTTACTGATAACAACTCAGTACTGTTGACAAGAAGAGACTTCTCAAGCAGGGCTTACAAGAAGATCAGTGATCTGAAGAAACTGTCAACACAAGACCTGCTCACAATTCAACATCTAGAACCACAGAGAGGATCTCTGTCTGATGATCAGTACAACCAGCTCAAGAACACCATGTACAAAGAGATATGGAAGATTGTTCAAGACAGAAGAAACACATAAGGAATTAGTAAGGTTTTGGCTTCATCAATCCAGGGGGAGATTGTTAGGACAAAGAGGATTGGTGAAACCACTTTTGTAAACCTTAGTCTAATTCACTTCTGTCATTTTTGGCTAAGTATAGAAGTACTGAAGAGAAGACAAGAAACTGCTGATTAGAAGATATGAAGAAGTGCTGAAGTTGCAGAAGTTCTGAAGTCCAAACCAGACAAGTTCACTTCAGAAGTACTGAAGACAAAACTACTCTTTAGTAGTTGTCCTTCATCAGCACTTAGCAGAAGATATTTCCCACCGCCCTTTTGCATCAGTAGTTTATTGTTTAATATTACTTTTAGCTTTATTTGTTTCTTTCAATGTTGCAACTTGTGCAACTTGTCACTGGACTTTCTGTGCTTGCTTTTTAGGCAAGATACATGCATGTAATCGTCTATAAATAGAAGGCTTCAACCTTCTATTTTAGACATTGATTTTCAACAGAAAAATCCTTCAAACACTCTCATTGTTATATTCCATTTCTGTATTTATTGTGAATCTCTCTAAGTATCTAATTCTCATTTACAACTTAGATTCATAATAAATACTTTGTCATTTATTTAGTTTCAAACATCAAGGGGGAGTTATAACTCTGCCTTTGCATAAAAAGTGTTGCTTTAACTTATAACATTCCGCTGTGCTTATAATCTGATTTACAAGGACTTGCTAAACACTTAAGTGTCAAGATAGCAAGTTCTTACTTAGCAAACAAGAGCAAACTGATCCAACATATGGTGTTTTGGTTAAATAACTAAACCGTTTCTAACACGCTCGTTAGAAATAAACGATTACCAAAATCGTTTCAAAACTTATGGTTTATATATATATATATACAGCCATTTCTAACATGCTCGTTAGAAATAAACAATTACATGACCGTTTAAATTTTTATTGGCTCATATATAAATATAATAAGCTGTTTCTAACACGGTCGTTAGAAAATTAAACGTCTAGCTTGTTCGTTTTACAAAAAAAGCATCAGTTTCTAACATGCTTGTTAGAAAAAAAAAATATAAGTTTAAAGTAACTTATGATTTTGTAAATAACCATTTCTAATACGCTTATTAGATATGTTTTCATACGTTATTCTTTCAACGCCGTCGATTCTAACATGCTCGTTAGAACTACATGTTTCAAAACTTGTTGTTTACATAAGAAATTTCTAAAAACGCCCATTAGAAATCTAAACGTTCTTAACAATTTGAAACCACTAATATTTTACTAAAATAATTACTTTCTAACACGCTCGTTAGAAAATACGCATGTTTTAAACCTTATTATTTACGAAAATAATATTTTCAAACTCGCTCGATAGGAAAATAAAGGTTATAAAACTTATTATTTTAGAATAATTAGTACTATCTAACAAGCTTGTTAGAAATTATAAATCTTTGAAACTTATTATTTTACAAAAATATAATAATAATAATTATCATTTCTAACTAGCTCGTTAGAAATAGATGTGTTTCAAGACATTTGATAACAATCACTCTTTCTCCAAATAATGATCTCTAACACAGTCGGTAGATCGAAAAACGTACACCAAACGTTTCTATATGGGTTGCCAAAAATTTTTCTAATACGCTCATTTGAAAGTATTTTAATAAGATTAATCTCTAACACGGTCGTTAGAAATAACCTCTAGAAAATATTTTTCATGGTATTACAAAAATTATCATTTTCTAATACGCTCATTAGAAAAATTATAGTATTTTAAAAAAACATTTCAAAACATATTAATTTTTGTATATGATCGGTTCAACAAAACACGAAGAAACCCATGAACTCGTAAAGCTAGAATCAAAACATTGATTTTGAAAACACCGTATTTCGGATTAAAGATTGTACTCTAATCATAAAATTAATCCGACATGTACTACAAAATATACATTTCCCAAAAAAAAAATTATTTATAAGATTTTAACCAAAATCTCAATTAATAATTTTACACTTTCGTGAACCCAAAGAATCCTCAATAAGAAGGTTTTTAGATTATATTGATAATCTACACGAAAGTTTGTTTTAAGATCGTAGGAAATAGGGTTCATTATTTTATTAAAATAATATAAAATAAAAATAATAACGCTACTCTCGTTATTTGTGGGAAATACAAAAGTACAATACCGTATACAAAACTAAATATAAACGAAATAAGTACAAATATAAAATGTACCAAATCTTGATTCAAGCACATCAACTGCATCATTTTCTACTAATCGTCTGTGCACAAATAAAGTATATGTTGATGGTTTTTGGTTGAGGTCGTGTTTGACACGGGGCCCTTAAAACAGACCCGGAAGTAATTATTTATATAACACACATATAAATACATTTATTTAAGTCCAAAATTAGTGAAAAATCATTTTTCACTACCATTTTTCAACGTTTAGAAGGTTAGTCAGTTGTCTATGATATTTGACTCACACTAGACCCGATCTCAACTACTCGGTAGGTCTAGTAAGCCGGTTCATGTCATCACCTAGAGAAGACCAATTGCAAGCCGTTAAACATATACTTCGATATGCGAAGGGAACGAGTGAGTTCGGCATTCGATATGACAAAGGTGGTGGAAAAAGGCTCATAGGCTTTAGCGACAGCTGCTACGGGACTGATCGCGATGATGGAAAAAGTACTACAGGGATAGTTTTCTTTTTAGGCAATGGACCAATAGCATGGTCAAGTCAAAAACAGAAAACAGTTGCCTTGTCGTCCTGTGAGGCGGAATTTATGGCAGCCACGACGACAGCGTCTCAAGCCATTTGGTTACAAAATTTGTTGAAGAACTTAACAAGCTGGATGGTGAGAAAAGTTAAGCTAATGATCGATAATAAATCGTCAATTGAACTGATGAAAAATCATGTGTTCCATGGGAGGAGCAAGCACATACATACTTGATATCATTTCATTCGAGAATGTGGAGAACGAGTTGATTGAGATTGAACATGTGAAGGGTGAAGAACAACGTGCCGATATCCTAACCAAAGCACTTCCAAGGCTAAAGTTCGTAGAGATGCATGATCTTCTTGGTGTTAAAGATTGAAATGACATGGGTAAAAAATTAGGGGGGTCATTGTTGGCTCGTTTAATTATTTGACCCGGTAGCCTAAAAGGAAAATTGAAGTCGGTTTTATTTATTGTTTACGGATAAAGCTAGCAAGTTATAAGATAATAGTATTTTATTTATCTAGAGAAACATTCTATTTGAAATAGGTTAGGATAGTTTATTATGTTCCTTATCCTCCAAGTATCAGGCTATTATATAAAGCCTTGCATAGTGTCTTCTGTATTGCATCTTTAGTTTTTGCTTTGATAATAAAAAAAGAGTTGTGATAAAAGTTTATCACAAATCGCTTGTGTTCGAGTTTGTTTATTTTCTTTTCGATCCAATTGAAACCTTAAATTTTGTGGTGGTGATAATTAATAATGTATAGGTACTTTATCTATCACTTTGCTTTTTGTTATTTTGGAATACAATGATGATCAAAAAATTAAGGGAAATTGGATTTTAACACCCTAAACTATTGACAATTGGCCGCTGACGCACTGAACTACAAAATTGAACAACACCGCACTGTACTTTCAACTTATTGGCCTGTATCACCCTCAGACTAACCATGGTTAATTTTTGCTGACGTGGCATGGTGACGTGTCCATTTTTGCTGACGTGGCATGGGGAATAAGTTGACGTGACATGGACACGTCACCTGCCACGTCAGCAAAAATTAACCATGGTTAGTCTGAGTGTGATACAGGCCAATAAGTTGAAAGTACAGTGCGGTGTTGTTCAATTTTGTAGTTCAGTGCGTCATCGGCCAATTGTAAATAGTTCAAGATGTTAAAATCCAATTTCCCAAAAATTAACTACGCATGTAAGGTAATTGTTCTTTGCTTGGAAATTTTATTATCAAAAATTGACAAGACTTCTATTTTCCATTATATTATAATATAATGAACATGTACAATTTGTTACCTTTATAATGTAAATATGACATGTTTAGTAGCATCATGTGATTTTTTTTGAAGTTTCAAACATTTTACTTTTGGAGAAATTACAAAAATGAGTAATTAGGTTCATTTTGGTTACATTTTAAATAAACGTTCTCTTGTTTTTGCTTTTGTCAATAAAAAGATATGTTTTTTTATCATGTTTACGGAGTGTGAGTGTGTGTAGGTGTGGGGAGGGTGGGAGAGTTTCAGTACGTATAAAATTTGTAGAAGAAAACGAGTAAATTTACACTTGAACAATCAAACGATATTGGTCCTCAATAGTAACGTGTAAACCCGGCCCAACTAAGTTAGGAAACGCGACTTCCACCTCGTGTCTATCCCTAGGCCTAAATGTAGGGTAAATCACTAACATTGGGATTTTAGGGTAAGCCTGAGTGCAGAGAACCAACATGTCTTATCCCCTTGGCCTTTGATACCTTTGGTTCCCTAGCGCCAGAAACTATTCATTTCTTAACCAGGGTCCAATGGGTCGTCCACAACAATAGTTCATCTTCAGGGGGTAGGGTTTGTATTTGATAGACTAGGGTTCACAATTCAAAAGGGGGTGACGGCGCAGCTTGTTACCCGTCTATTATAATGTAAATTCCATATTTCATTTTAATGGAAAAACCGGTTTGCTGAAAAAACAATAAAACAAAATCTGTTGGAAATTTAGTGAAAATGCTATTTTCACAAATTATAGGAAAATGAGTTTTTCCTAACTTTGGATAGAAATATATATTTGAAACAGAGGTTTAATAATATATTTCTTTGTGGGTTTATATTCTATGTTGTGAGAGCTTCACTACGAACCAAACCACGTCCAAAATGGAGCTAAGATGAATGAGATATCGATGCTCAAATGTTGGTGATTGAAACACTTGATGCTGAAATGAAACAAGGTGGAACTTGTCCCGCATAGGAGGAGTGATGATACCATGAATGGTATACAAAGAGGAACACTCTTTCCTTATTGTTTCATAGGAGCTCACAGCACTCGCACACGCACTCGCACGCGCGTGGTGTGGGCGATGGGCGTAATGTGGCGCACTTTGCACTTCGCACACACACATCACCGCGAGTCGCCTTAGTATTTTTGAAAGCAGGTTCGAGGTGGCACGCGAGTACGAGCAAACAACCAGGTAGCGTCCTGTTCTGCGCGGGGCTTCCGCGCAGGCGCTCGGAAGTGGTTCCGCTGACGTAGAATGTAAAGTCCTGCGCAGACGTGGATCTGTTCCGCTGACGTAGAATGGGAGTCACGTCGTGCGCATGCGCGCAAGTAGACGCGCACAGACCCATCAGCTTCTCAACAGATCTGTTCAGCAACTGTAACAGCTCAGTGTGTAACTGTCCGGTCAAACTGTTTCGTTTGAAACTTTAAGAACGTAATAAATGCCAATGAATACGTTCAATGACATTTATTTTTGTTCTTAAATGTGTCAATAGCTATTTCGACTTGGGACTTGTATATAAACCAAGGAGAGCCTTGGTTGAAGATACACCTCAGACACATACTGTTCTGAAAATCACCTCTATTCTTTTCTCCAGCAATCTTCTTTTTCTGTTCTTCTTGTTTTCAGGTACACTTCGGGTCAGAGCCAACTCCGGCAGCACTCTTGCTGTTCCAGCTGTTGTACCCTGGTAAACAAAACGAGTTCTTGTTAATATACTCGGAATTTTTTTAAGGGCCCCGTGTTCAACACGATCCTTAGCCTTTACATATTAATAGCTTCTACTCCATTCTTGTATTTTGTTTCTTTCAGTTGTAATCGTATATTGTTTACTTTCATATTTCTTTGTAATCGTAATTTAAAATTTGTTTTAGAGAGAATTACTATTTGCGTCCCCGTGTTATGGGGGTTTTAACTACTTGAATCCAAAAGTGAAAACTTTAATTACTTGCGTCCCTGGTTGGAAATTAGCTAACATCTTGAGTCCAAATTTCTTACTCCGTTAAAAAGTCTGTTAACTTGAAGGGCATTTTTGTCATTTACACAAAATGTACAAGCATATAATGCACAATGTATTTACAGTTTATTTTTTAAATATTATATACTAATTATTATATAATTGATAATATTGATACTAACACACAGATAAACAACCCCCCCCCCCCCCACACACACACACACACCCATCTCTTTCTCCTTGACTTCAACCCTACCTCACCACCACCACCTGACTTCAACCCTACCACCTCACCTCACCATACTTGACCCACGACTATAACTCAAAAAGTTTGTATCTCTTTCTTCCTCCGCTAAACCATTACACCACAACCACCTTCCCCCTCACCAATCCACCACAACTACAACAAGCTTATCACAGAGCAACAACAAGATCCAACCTCAACACCACCATTCCTCTACCATCGCAGCAGCCCCGGCCCACCTCACCACCACCACTGCAACAGCCCACCTTACCCCCAAAATCAATTATGAACCCTAATCCCCAAACCCACAACACACAACCCTAATCCCCAAACCTACAACCCACAAACCTTAATCCCCAAACCTGCAGCAGCCCACCTCACCCTCAAAATCAATTATGAACCCTAGTCCTTACCCGATGACTTTCAAACGCCAACCTCCTGCAAAATCTTGAAGCCTCCTCTGTCAACCCCCAACCTTCACAACTCTATCTGTCCACCAGCATCGTAAACTGTCTCGACGACAACGACGGTTTCTGGTTCTTGATGACAGTGTAACTTGGTGGTTGTGGTGGTGCAATGGAGAGGACGATGAGTAAGTGTAGTATGAGGGCAGGAGGAGGGAGTTCTGTGTGAGAGATAGAGAGAGAGAGAGAGAGAGAGAGAGAGAGAGAGAGAGGGGGGTTGGAGATGATGATGACAGAGATAATAATGGGGGAGGGGTTGATTTAAATAATTATTTTGTATTTTATTAGTGGGGGCATTTTTGTCATTTCATACAGAATTAACAGACTTGGTTAACGGAGTTAGAAATTTGGACTCAAGATGTTAGTTAATTTCCAACTTGGGACGCAAATAGTTAAAGTTTTCACTTTTGGATTCCAGTAGTTAAACTGACTAAAACACAGGGACGCAAATAGTAATTCTCTCTTTGTTTTATTTATTTTTACACTAGCGGTTCCTACAAAATCATTTTCAAAACTGTATATTCAAATGGTGTTGTTGAATAAATCAAACTCTTTGAACATTTTACTTATTTTTTTAACAAAAACCGATTTGGAATTAAAACAAAATACGAAAGTTACATCACAATAGAAGGTAGACGGGCAACAAGCTGCGTCGTCACCCCTTTCTGAATTGCGAACCCTAGTCTACCAAAGACAAATCCTTGCCCCTCTGGAGATGAACTATTGTTGTTAACGACCTGTTGGACCTGGTCAAGAAACGAATAGCTTCTGGCGCTAGGGAGCCAAAGGTATCAAAAGCCAAAGGGATAAAGACATGTTGGTTCTCTTACTTATTTGCATTAAAATAAAAGAATCTAGATAATACAGAATTTAAAAATCCCATAAGAAACTACACAGAAACTATGAATTGCGGTAAAATATTTGGAAGTTTTAACTTACAATTTTGTAATCATACATAAAATTATAAGTTTTAAATTGTAAATCCAAAACGTTCTCATATTTCTTAAAAATCTATTTTAATCTCCTAATCCTATCGAAATTACGACGTGCATATTTCTTATTTGACATTTGACGAAGTCATATGAATAAGTTTTAAAGTTTATGTGTTTTTTTAACTTATAAATATATATAACACCGAGTTTGCAGCCACAAGAGATTGAAAACAAATGGTCAAATCAACAGAAAGTCATAGCTTTAATAATTTAATTGGAACGTGTGATGATGGTCATAGCTTCAAACATGCACAACCATTTAAGACTATAAATACAATCTACTACTACTACACAATCATCCACAAACAACACAAAATCCCTCGTTTCTCATCTCAAAATTACAATGGATATCACAACTTTTCTCAAAGACAACATTTCATCACCTCTTTTCATTCTATCAACAATTGTTTTTATTTTACTAATAGTAAAAAAAACAAAATTGTTTGATCGTAAGAGTGAAAAAAACCTCCCACCAGGTCCACCAAAGTTGCCGATCATCGGTAACTTACATCAAGCGGGAGACCAACCACATGTTATGCTTGCCAATTTAGCCAAAAGATATGGTCCACTCATATCTCTTAGTTTAGGCAAGCAACTTCTTGTAGTTGCCTCTTCACCAGAGGCAGCCAGAGAAATCCTCAAGACTCAAGATCGCCTACTTTCAGGCCGTAGTGCGCCTATTGCATTTAAGCATGAATTTTTGCTACCCCACTCTCTTATGTGGTCAGAGTGCAACGAAACATGGAAAAACCTAAGAACCCTTTGTCGAACTGAAATGTTTTCGGCTAAAGCTTTAGAGACCTATTCTAGACTACGAGAGGAAAACTATGCTAAGTTGATAGATTTCTTGCGTACTAAGCAAGGACACGCGATTAACATGGAGGATATTCTTTTCACAACATTGTTCAATACACACAGTTCCATTATATTTGGAAACAAATTTCTTGATTTTGTAGGTGAAAATGGAACTAATGATTGGTTGAAAGAGTTGATGCATAGAGTAATTGAGTATTCAGGTCGTATAATAGATTTTGGTACGTTTTTTCCAATTCTCGAAAGATTCGATCTTCACGGGACAAGGAAGGATTCCTTGAAAGAATGGAAAAAGGTATTTGCATTTTGTGAGGATATAATCGAGGAAAGACGAGCTCAAGTCAATTCTTCAACATGGTCATCGGAACAAGCTCAATGTTTCTTGGACCGGTTGCTTGAAAAGGGATTCTCAAACAATCAAATATTTTCACCAGTTATGGTATGCATTTCCTTTTGTCATTATTAAGTAGTACAACTCTAACAATATGCTATATATAGATTTGGAGTTTTATTGATCACTAAAGAACTTTTAGTTTTGCTACTATAATATTCTTATATTTATTTTACTTGGCCCGTTTAACTGGCTGGACATTTCATTTATTAATAGAAATGACTTCATAATAATTTAACCATCCAAATTATTATTGACAATTGTTTGTCTCATTAATTTGCAATGAGTTGACTTAATTTTATACAAACCTTCTTGTTGTTGTGTTTCTAGGAACTGTTGGGAGCCGGAGCAAATACTACAACCACGACAGTGATATGGGCTATGTCAGAGCTTATACGAAACAAAGAATGTATGTCTAAACTACAAGAAGAAATACAAAATGAAATAACCTCAGATCAAATCACGGACTCTCAACTATCTAAGTTAACTTATCTACAAGCATGCATTAAAGAAACTTTCAGATTACACCCACCCGTGCCTCTTCTTCTTCCTCGTATGGCGGTTGACACGTGTGAAGTTATGAACTACACGGTTCCTAAAAATGCGAAAATACATGTTAACCTTTGGGCAATGGGTCGAGACCCTAAAGTTTGGGACAACCCCTTATCTTTCAATCCCGAACGATTTATCAACTCAAAAGTGGATTATAAAGGCCAAGACTTCGAGTTATTGCCGTTTGGTTCAGGGAGGAGGACATGTCCCGGAATGCCATCGGGAATCAAGAGTGTTGAAACTTTGTTGGCGTATTTGATTCGTGAATTCAATTGGGACCTCCCAAATGGTGAGGATCCATCAAAACTCGACATGAACGAAACATTTGGCGTTGCTCTAAAGAGAGAAAAGCCTTTGATGCTAATCTTCAAACAAAGAAAAGGGAGTCAATTATATGCTTAATTATGTAATTTCCTATTTATTTCGTAAGTCAAATTCAAACAATATGTACGATATGTATAATAATTAGTAAGTTGTTAAGTTATTGTAATTTTATGTATTTTGAAGTTGAATATTTTTGTTGGCTCGTTTAATTATTTGACCCGGTGGCCCAAAAGGAAAATTGAAGTCGGTTTTATTTGTTGCCTACGAATAAAGCTAGCAAGTTATAAGATAATAGTATTTTATTTATCTTGAAAAACATTTTATTTGAATTAGGTTAGGATACTTTATTATGTTCCTTATCTTCCAAGTATCAGGCTATTATATAAAGTCTTGCATAGTGTCTTCTTTTTTGCATCTTTAGTTTTTGCTTTGAGAATAAAAAAAGAGTCGTGATAAAAGTTTATCACAAATCGCTTGTGTTCGAGTTTGTTTATTTTCTTTTCGATCTGATTGAAACTTTCAATTGGTATCAGAGCTTCAAGTTTGAAGACGTGTAATCGGCTAACACTCTATTGTACAATTTCTCACATCAGTCGATCAAGAATAAGCCAGGGAGATGGCGGAAGGTGATGGTGCTGGTCAGCTCGTTAACGTGGTGAAGGAAACGGGTACTGCGTCGCTTAAATGCCCGAAGTTAACAACTACCAACTACACAGCTTGATCTATTATGATGGAGACCGTATTGGCTGCACATGGCTTGGAGGAAGCCATCGATCCCGTGACTTGGGGAGCAGTCGAAAAAAGAAAGAAAAACACAGCAAAGGCTCTTATTTTTCAGCCGATCCCTAAAGACGTTTTGCTCCCGGTGGCAAAACATAAAGACCCATCTGAAGGCTCTTATTATCAAAAATTGACAAGACTTCTATTTTCTATTATATTATAATATAATGAACATGTACAATTTGTTAACTTTATAATGTAAATGTGACATGTTTAGTAGCATCATGTGATTTTTTTTTCAAGTTTCAACATGGAGAAATTACAAAAATCAGTAATAAGGTTCCTATTGGTTACATTTTAATTAAACGTTCTCTTGTTTTTGCTTTTGTCAATAAAAATATATGTTTTTTTATCATGTTTAGGGAGTGTGAGTGTGAGTGTGTGTGGGTGTGGGGAGGGTGGGTGAGTTTCGGTACGTATAAAATTTGTAGAAGAAAACGAGTAAATTTACACTTGAACAATCAAACGATATTGGTCCTCAATAGTAATGTGTAAACCCGGCCCAACTGAGTTAGGAAACGTGACTTCCACCTCGTGTCTATCCATAGGCCTAAATGTAGGGTAAATCACTAACATTGGGATTTTAGGGTAAGCCCGAGTGTTACCATTAGGATGGTGTTACAATACCGGTTTTTCTATATAGGATTTCTTTTATATTTTATTACCAAATAGTTTTAATATATAGTGGACAACTTGTGGCATGACGCAAGTTGTGCATGTTTAAGTAAAACCCATTTTACTAATTGGTTGCGAAAGACTTAGAACACCTTTGAACTCTCGACACGGTAGGTTTTAAATACCCTATTTTAATCGTGTTCGGGTGGGCACAGGGTTAACATGCGTGCGTTGATCTTACAGGGGTGTCTCCGTTGGTTGGACTGCGGGATTCTGGGTTTGTGGCAGGGCAAGCAGTCTTGGAAGCAGAGTCCAATAAATTTGCCAAACATGAAGTTGCCTGTCTGGAGAACCAACACGTCTTTGTGCCCTTTGCCTTTGACACGTTTGGAGGTCTAGCGCCCGAAGCAATTCGGTTCTTGGAAAGAGTACAAAAGGTGGTGCAGAGTAACTCCCCGGTGGTGCAGAGTAACTCCCCAGCGACCAAGGACTCACGTTTTATTTTTAATAGAGTTGGTTTTGCTATTCAAAAGGGGGTAGCGGCGCAACTTGTAGCCCGTTTACCCGTCACTCACTTGTAAATTTTGTTGGTTTTTAATGATAAACTCTAAAATTTAGTTATAGTTAAAAAAAATAAATCAATATTAATTTTGAAAAGTTATTAGAAGTATTAAGCCATTTCCTATGGATACTAGTTGAATAAATTTATAATGTCTTACGATTGTGATGTCTTCTCTGTTAATGCCTTTTGTTCATTGTTCCAACTTCTTTATTATACTGAGAGTGTTTGGAACATCTTTTTGCTTACTGAATTGACATATTTCTTACCGCATGGTAAAGGTGTGATATTTCTTTATTGTACTGAGTAGTTTTTATGATGTTTTACAGTATTGGAATACAAAAGTGTGGCTTAATAAATCGAAGAGTGGGTCATCAAACCGCAACAATGTCGACACGTCATCCTGACACATTGGTGGTTCAATGGACTTTGAAAATTAGGTAAAAGCTAATTAATTATATGTATTATTTTGAGTAATTTTTTTGTACTCTAACACTTAAAACATTAATTATACTTTATTATTGTGTAGAAAATGACATACGTTCGGGAACCTAGTTGGAAAGAACTCTTCCTACTAACCCATCTCCTAGTTGGAAAGAACTCTTCCTACTAACCCATCTCAACCAAAAGTGCAAAGAAAAGTTAAGGAAAGGGGAAATTAGCATATATGACATCAAGCTTTGAAGTTTTGTACAAATCATTCAAGAGATGAATATGTAATTGTAAGTTACCTCCATCATTTTCTCATAATTGTCATATAAGCTTTTAGTACATTCACTATCACGTTACTTTGATATATTTGGTGGGAGGGGTACTTAAAAGCGATGCGTGATCTTCATGGGTCAGACTTCACTAAGGTTCCCGATCGCTGAGGTGTGGGCCCGTGTGCAAGCAGCAGGTTGTAGGAACGTGATATTTGGGGTAGGATCTTCTTATCTCCATTACATGGTGATTGAGACGTCATCCTCTTCTAGTGTTGGACATATAGTATGTCCGATCGTAATTAAAGTCAAAGTCAACGTAACCCAACTTGGTACGATCCGAAGAGTTACACGCTGGTACACGAATCAGATAAGTTCACGTGTAGGTGGATTATTATTTGTGAAATAGTAATAGTTTTGAACTCGAGGGACTTAATATTAATTAGATTAATATTAAGGAATATTATGATATTATATAAGGGGGCTTAATGTAAGTTGTAGTTTTATAAAAGGAAATTAAGGTGCAAACCCTAATCACACCTTTTAACAAAACAACCCAACTCCTTCACCTCCAAGTTTCGGTCGGCCCTAGGAAAGGCCGCCGCTCTCCTGCCGTCGACAACCATCCACCGCCGCCCCTCCTCATTGCAAGTTGTTGTTCTCGGTTTGCTCGTGCTTGATTGTGAACTTCCTACTGGCGAGGATTCGTTGTAACTCGCGTGTTATAATTCCAGTGTAGTCGTCAAATGTTAATTACTAAACTCCCTATAGTTGTTTATATTATTTATTTGTTTATACGCGTATAACCTTGATCCTGATTTGGGAATATTTTATTAATCTGATTAATAAAATTATACATAATACTTATATATATATATATAATCGGCCCATATTATAGATGTGTATATAATCACCTTCGCTAAATATAAAAACCGATTCCGCTTCGTATTTGATACCATGATTCCTAATATCTAGCGGGTGTGCACCATCATCTGTTGAGTACCAATAGTCGCTAGAAGAGGTATTATGGTTATTAGTATTATGTTTATGTCCTATTTCAGTTCCAAAATTTGGGCTATATATAAGTTATTTATTATTTTTTATGGGTAAAATGTGGTGCTAATCTAAGCAATTGAACCTGTGTTAAATTGATATTAACTCTACATTTTTTATTGTGTCATTTACCTAGCTATATTGTATAAGGAGTTGGCTAAATGCATTCTCTCTATTTACTATTTGCACTCCATTTAAAATAAAAACATTTTACATATTTTCAAATTTCATCCCTTTAATTATAAAACAAATTAATTAAAGCGTTATACTTTTATTATTGAAGGGGTGAATGATTTGATCCCGGTATTGACAGTTACATTTTCAGTTTGATTCTTGATCGATAAGGGTCGTTGATGGAATCAGACCGACAGCCGATGGTTGACTACCGTTATCTTCATGATTTTTTTCTTCTTCCATTGGAATAGCAGCAACCTGACCATCAATCACAAAGTTGTTAGCTTTTGTCATTAACTAACATATACTAAAATCTATATAAATTTATATGGGTGCTTTTAGTCATCTATACGTACTAGTACAATTGTAGTCTTGTATAGTACGATATTCAAGAATCAATAACACCAAAATAAATTATGTTTAACAAATTACAATTGAAGTTTGATGTATTGTTAAACACACCTTTTTAATATCTTATTCTTGTGTATACTTTAGTGTTTAATCGATGCTTTAGGTACACGTTATTGAATATTAACTATGATAAAAAAATGCATCGATATTTGTTTGAAATACTAGCGGGGAGCCCGCGCTGCGGAGCGACGATGTTAATTTTGTATCGTATAAGCAAGATCTATACTGGTGAGTTGTCCTGAAACGGCCTGCGTCAATTGTCCTTAATCCCACATATACTGATATACATACGGAGATCTGGCATAAACGAAGCATGCCCCCAACATTATGGTGTAAAAACTTGTATAGCTTACGATGAGTCTTAAAGTGGACCATTCACTACAAAGAAAATGTGAAGTACCAATAATGTTGCATGTGTCTACTCACTAAATTGATGCGGCTTCCCATTTTATCTGAAAGGCCTTATAATCAGTGTTGTAGAACTTGCTAGGCGCTAGTCGGTCGGTGAGGTACCGACTATGGATTAATTGGGATTAATCAGGATTAATCGGATTGGATTTTTATATAAATTTTCCAAATTTATACATATATAATGCTAATTTTATGCCTTATATGTATAAATTTAGAAGTTTAGGGGCCAAATATATACTAGAGAATATGGAAGGGGGGTTAAATATTAAAATACCTAAACTTAAATAACCCAAATCGCCTCCATCGTTCACCATATCCCGTTTTTTTCTCCACGTTCCTTCTTTCAACGTAATGAACCATCACACGCAACTAGGGTTCATGGAGTTTCATCAATTTTGCTTCTAAAACATGGATTATCATTCAATTTTGAGTTAAGAACTTGTTTTATTTGATCGATTTGCTCCAGTTTTGCCCGTCCGAATTTATTTTTAACCTAATTTTGAGTTTTTTAGGTCTGATTAGGACCAATTTGGTCCGATTAATCGGTGATTAATCGTGCACTAATAATTGAGTGACTAGCCCAAAATTAATCAGTAAAGTGAGGACTAGCGATTAACGATTAGTCGGTGATTAATCGGGAGTTTTACAACCTTGCTTATAATTATATTATTGATCCGTGGTACATTCGACGGTTGATGTGGCGGGAATCTTTATGAACACTACTATGTCATGTGTAACATGGATGCATACAAGTTTCTTAAGCAACATAACCCACAAGTTTGCATAATATCTTCAATGACAAGAAAATGAGTGTCATATGGTTCCTCTAGAACCAAACATGAACCTAAGGGGACAGGGCGATATCACAATTGGGCACGGTACTACACTACCAGCACAGTAACACCGCCACCACCTGTGCTGGTAGGGGTCCCGTGAACTAAAAACGGGTTCTATCTAACGGGCTGGTAACAAACCATATTTATTGCAACGGTCAATTTTTATAATATATTTTATTACGTTTTGACCTTTTGAATTTATTTAATATGAAACGGTAATACTTTTTTGACCGTTAATTTTGAAATGGTATAAAATTGTGCACGGTTTAAATAAAAAACACACAAACAAACAACCAAATTAACCAAAGTACTTTAAAACTAAGAAAGCCGCCGCCGCCAAGTCTTCCGGCAAATCATTGGTTGACGAACTCGGGTCATACCGAGCAATCAAAGAAGACAAACTCAACAGTTGGTCACCCTACAATCTCAACAAGGCGAAAAAACAATGGCGTTTTTACAGGAACAACGCGAATTGTTGAGACAACGGCAGTATGACCACAACTTGAATATGTATTAAAAACCACACGAGCACCTCAAAGGTAAATCTTTGGAGTTGGTTTTGAAACGTAAAGCAGAAATCGCGGCGAAATACGAATAGGACCGTTATTAGGTTGAAGACGACGCGGATGATGAAGGCGACGAGTAGGATGAAGATTTAATTCAAACGGTCATTTTTTTTAGTTGATGTTTTTGTAATTTTTTATTATAATGGGATGGTTTATCTTTTTAAGTTTTATAAACGGTAGTTTTAATTCAAACGGTCATTTTTTTTTGTAAAAACGGTAATTAAAAAAAGGAAAACTAAAAAATAAAGATTTCAGTGAAGTAAATCAGTTAAGTGTTGCCTACAAAAAAAATGAATCAGTGAAGTAAATCAGTGAAGTGATGTGGCAGAGCAGAATTTGTTAAAATCAGTGAAGGAAAAAAATTATGGTAGCACCCCTTGTACCCTTTTTTTTATCGGCGAACAACTGTGTGGCAACCACCCTTGCGGGGCGCCGAGCCCAAGAATCGACTACTCGACCTACAGCAGCCCCCGCCTTCTCCCGATGCGCGGAAACCCGAGCCCCACCCGCCCGAAGGCACGACAGTGTTATAGAACTCCGTAAAACCTTGCCGCCCGTCAGATTCGAACCGGCGCCAAGCACCCCTTGTACCCTAATAAGGAAAAAATTCATAAGGAAAAAAATCAATAACTCTTTGTATTAAATACATGACATTTATTGAAGAAACCCATATCAAAATGCATAACATACAAAATCTTTCCATCAGGAAATTATCAGCATCAATGAAGCTCGCTTTTCCTACCAACAAACAAACAAATAAGTAAATAATAATAATGCATTGGATAAAAACTAATAATTATCTTCAATTTAACAAGGATGCTGTAGAACACTCAAGAGCCAAAGCAAAAAATACTCCCAAAGTGTCCAGTCCTGGTGATCATGTCGCTACCGATGTTATCGAGGATCAGGAAGTAAATCCTGCTGTTTCGGAGGATGAATTATCCCATTTTGAGGTTGAGGTGGCTGAGTCGATGCACTTTGGTTATTGTTTGGGCATTGAAGTGGAAGGCTTCGACAATCACGTGCGCAAGCTCGTTAAAGGGGAAAGGGAGATGATTGGTGACCAATTAATTTTGCTACCTTGAATATCAGGGGAGTTTCCGGCTCCGACAAACCGGGGTGGGTTCGTAATCTCAAAAGGGAGTGTAAGTTTTCGTTTTTAGGTCTTTAGGAGACACACAAAGTTGAGGTGTCCGAGATGTTTTGGTCTCGGTTTTGGGATGGTACGCCCTTGGAAGTCAAGTCTATGGATGCTTTAGGCAGATCCGGGGGGCTGGTCTCCTTCTGCCACCTCTTCGGTATGTGATAGTTCTTTTATTCTTGTGTCCGGGTTTATTTCGAGGGTCGTTGAGAAGGTCAACATTCTTAACGTTTATGCCCCTAACGATTTGGTGAAAAGAAGACAATTATGGGAGAAAATTATTGATATCTGTGCCAAGTTGGACGGTATGTGGGTGGCCCTGGGTGACTTCAACAAGGTCAGATGTGCGGAAGAAAAGGTTAATTCAGTTTTTGATATTGGGGCAGCCGGGGAATTTAACGGTTTCTTGGCAAATGTGGGATGGCTTGAGTACCGGATGTCGGGGGCGGTATACGTATATATCGGACAATGTGGAAGTCAAACTCAGCAAGTTGGATCGGGTGTTTGTTTGTGATGCCTTTATGTGCAAATGGCCTACCGCTAAGCTGGAAGTTTTGAAGAAGGGTCCGTCGGACCACTGTCCTCTCCTTCTGACCTGTGTGTCATTGGATTTTGAACCACGCCCGTTCAAATTTTTTAACTCTTGGCTCGGCTCCCCAGATCTGGATAAGTTGGTCTTAAGTAGGTTGGACCTCGTCGGGTCTGATGGTAAAGAAGATCGTTGCCTGTTGTCTTTTTTGCAGGCTCTCAAAGGTGATATCAAGAATTAGAGATGCATCGCCAAGGTGTTGGAGGACAAGAATAGGCTGGTTATCTCTATGGCGATTGAGGATCTTGAGACCATGGCTGCCTCGGCCCAGCTTACGGCTGTGGAAAAACGGATGCGTGTTGATTTAAGGTCGAAGCTCAGAAAACTGCACCTGGACAGAATTCGTGACCTCCAACAGAAGGCACGGGTCAAGTGGATTAGAGATGGGGACGAGAATTCCGCTTTTTATCACGGTATTATCAAGGTTAAGGCTGCTAACAAAAATATTACCGGGCTATTTTTCGATCAAGCTTGGATTACAGACCCTTGTATCTTGAAAGACTTGACGAAACAATGGTTCAGGAAACACTTTGCTGAACCGATCCGAAGAAGACCTGGGTTCAAAGACTTGGGGCTGCCTAAGTTGTCGCCGGATCAAGCTAGTGAGTTGATTTTGCCGTTTTCTGAAGAGGAAATTTGGGGGGCGATTAAGAGTTGTGATGGGGGGAAAGCGCTAGGGCCGGATGGTTATACGCTTAGATTCTTCAAAAAAAATATTGGGCGCATCTAAAACCAAGGGTGTTAAAATGGCAAATGAATTTCATACTAGTGGCGAGATCTCTGTGGGTTGTAACTCTTCCTTCATTGCCCTTATCCCCAAAAATGGCGACCCTCAAACTTTGGATGACTTCCGCCCTATTTCTTTGGTGAGCTCTTTGTATAAAATCATTGCTAAAACGATCATGTCAAGGCATAGGAGGGTTATGCCATCGCTTATTTCCCACAATCAATCGGCTTTCGTTAGTGGGAAATACATTTTGGATAGCCCTCTTATCATTAGCGAGGTGGTCTCTTGGGCAAAGAAATCTAAACGTGACTTGTTGATTTTCAAAGTGGACTTTCGCCGTGCTTATGACACCTTAAATTGGAAATTCCTTTTTCATACGATGGAGTTTATGGGATTTCCGGATGTGACACCTGGCAATTTCGGGTTAACAACGTTGTCTAGATGAAAGTCTACCTTAGCGAGTCACGCGTATAGTGTACTTAACTGGGTTAGTTAAGTCGGTATATGGTTCGGGAACTATTGGTTAGTCTAGAAGATCATTGGATGTTGGTCTAGAAGTTCGTTAGATGTCGGTCCTTAACCAAGTGTACAAACGATGACGATTTGTAGGATCGTCAGGGCTTACGGAACGTACGAGTCTCGAGTCCCGGGAATTGGTGAACGAGTGTAAATATGTGTATTTACTTGTGTTATGTGTTTACAATCATTATGTGACTTGTCGGTACATTAATATGTGTTAACATATGTTAAAACGGGGTTTAACGCGCAAAACACACCAAAGAAACCCCTACAGGCGATTAGGAAGCCTAATCGCCCATAGGGGAGGCGAGTAGAGGGACATAGGGGCGATTAGGCCCCTACTCGTGTGATGTTATGGGCGAGTAGGCCCAATCGCATGCTAGTTCATGCGATTAGCAGCCCTAATCGCATGAACTGCTGCACAATCGCATGTAACGTGCTGGAACGAGTAGAAACGCCTATAAATACAATACTTAACCTCCTAAACTCCCTAATATCAACCCTAGTCGTCCCATAACCGCCCCAAACACTTAAACAACCTCTGGAAGGCGATTTTGATCAAAAACACAAGGTTTCAAGGTCTAATCATCATCCTTTTGCAATTCCAAGGTTTAATTCTCATCCATAATACTTTGTAAACATTTTTAATCAATCCCTAATGGTCCAGACCTGTTCATAAACGAAAAAGCTTTCTGAAAATCGTCAATAAGAGTTATTATTCGGATTATAATTAATAAACATGCGTTATGGGTATGTATGATTAGAAAGATAGGATTTTTATGAATCTTGATGATGGTTTGATGTGTTATCATGCTAGGTCAGAATTAATATTGTTAGTATGATGATAGAAATCTCAGTAATTGGATAATAGGGTTATGATTACATGCGTTAATTGAATGTTGCATGCTATGTGTATGTGTTTGGATTGCTTTGGTTGCATGCAGGACTGATTTTACGAGGATGAACGAAGGGTTTTGGGTTAAACATGTTTAGGATAGTGTTTGGGATGATATTGGGTAGTTACACACGCTCTGGATCTGATTTGGAGCGTTAAACGCGCGAAAAACCGGAACAGCAAGGTTACAGGCGAGTAGCCTTGCTAATCGCCTGTGCTAGGGGCGAGTAGGCTCTACTCGCATGACATTAGGGGCGAGTAGGCCCCACTCGCATAACCTTAAGGGCGAGTAGGCCCCACTCGCATAACCTTAAGGGCGAGTAGCCCACTCGCATGACAGTAAGGGCGATTAGCCCAATCGCCTGACAACAGGGGCGAGTAGCCCCTAATCGCGTGACCTAAGGGGCGATTAGCCCTAATCACGTGACATTTCATGCGATTAGCCTCCCTAATCGCGTGTACTGCTGCTGTAAGTGTAAATTAGCATTCCGAGACCCGATTTGACATGTAGTAACATGCTAGGAACCTTGTAACATGTCTAATAACTTGGTAACATATATTTGGATGTATTTCGGTGATACGTGAACTATGTGCTAGAACGGTTGAACGTTAACGTGTGTTAAGTGTACTTGCGTTATTGTATGGTTTGGAACGTAAACATAACATGGGGAGTCTCGGGTCACCAATGGGATGTCGAGTCTTGTACTTCGGGTCAGTTAAACAGTCACGGTGTTTTTTAAACGAACTTGGTTATGGTCTGGACATCTAGGGACTAATTAACCTGCGGGTTATTAGTCTAAGTACTTGTAACTGTCGTATGTTAGGTCGCCACTGTACGGGACTAACATAGCAGCTGAGTTACTCGGGATTAGGAGTAAAGCAACTTAAGGTGAGTTTACGGCCCCTCTTTTAAACTGGTTTTATACTTTCGGGGGAGAAAACATGTGTTAAAACGATTGTTTGGTAAATTCTGTCATACTATGGGTTCTAACGTATACTACACGATCTTTGGAAGTCCCGGGGGGAACCATGAATGTGCGGGTTTGCACAACGGGGAAATGTGAATAGCGCTATTGGGAGTGACCAACCCCGCTCGTCGGCTTGGAGGGCCGGGCGAGTGCATATTGTCTCAAACAGGAACAACAGGAACATTTGGAACTATTCGGGCACAAAACTGGTATTCGAGTTAGTAATGGTTTTCCAATCGTGGTAGTAACAAAACGTACGCCTAGCTAGCGTATACTGGTTTTCTATTTGTTATAGTATGGACAGGTGGACTTGGTACTTGAACTGTAAACCTGTAAACTCACCAGCATTTTTGTGCTGACGTAAACTTTTACATGTTTTCTCAGGTCGCTAAGGTAGCACAACTGGACTAGGGCGCACGCGTCTGCACGGCGTCTAGATAGAGTTGCATGATTTCATAAACATTGAACTTTGGTTATTTATGTTGAACTTTATTTTGAATAAGCTTCCGCTGTAAACGGGATTTTTAAAACTATGTTTTGGTATTGCATTAATTACATTTAGACTTGTTTATTGTGATCGTTGGTTTGGATCCTGGTTTGTCATGCGCCTCGCGGTAAAACTCCGCAAGTGGATTTTGAGGGTGTGACAGATTGGTATCAGAGCCAATGGTTATAGTGAACTAGGACTGCATGTAGAGTCTAGTCTATAGCCGAGTCGCACACACTAGACGATCACATGGTACTAAACGTTATAGTGGTTTACGTATGGTCTTGTCGGGGTGTCTCTAAATCGTTGGTCTTTCTACGTTACATCATCCGTTCTATCTTAGGTTGGGTTACTTGTTTTCTAGGCAGTGTGGTCTATTGGGGTAACTCGTGTGCTCTTGAGATTTGTCCAAGGCTCGGACATCTCTCTTTCGTATTCCAATAGAAACACTTGTCATGAACTACCGTAGTATTACGGTGTATAGCTAAGAGTCTATGTTCGGTGATTTGATCTTTGAACTAGGAGAACACTTGGAGGACCATGTAGAGCGTTTTATCATTTTGGGTGCACACAAAATCATAAAACGAAATGCATGGAAGCACTAGTGAGCTCTGGGTTTGAGAGGATAGTCCTGGATTGGATCTGGCTTTAATCTTGTGAACATTAGTGGTTATCTTTAACTGCGAAACTAAATTTTCTCGTTCTTTCTGCCAGAATCATGTCTGGAGTGCGTGGAGGACGAGGAGGTGGTCGCAATGGTGGACGCGGTGGTGGTCGTGGTGGTGCTGGTGGTCGTGGTGGAGGAATTAACCTATCGCAGGCTGATCTGAATAACTTGCTCCAGGCTGCCTTTCAGTTAGGGCACAACGGAGGTGGTAAGTTGTTTTATCCATTCTCTTGCCTCATTGGTGAGTCTTATGTACGTTATTCATGGTTTCTCATACGTTTCATTTCAGGTGGTCCTGTTGACCCACCCCCACCCATGTGCACCTATAAGATGTTCCGGGACTGCAAACCCCAGGAATTCTCTGGCACCGAGGGTGCGGTCAGTTTGCTTAGGTGGTTGGAGAAAGTGGAGTCGGTATTTCTAATGTGTAACTGTCTCCCAGAAGATCGGGTGAAGTATTCGGCTGCGTTGTTTCAGGACGTGGCATTGACTTGGTGGAACGGTATCACCCAGAACATGGGAATTGGGGAGGCATATGCTATGCCATGGGAGAACTTTGTGCAGTTGCTGAAGCGGGAGTATTGCCCGAGGGAAGAGGTACAGAAGCTGGAGCATGAGGTATGGAACCTCAAGATGACTGGATCGGAAATCGAGAAGTATACGGTTAGGAGGAATGAGTTGGCAGTGCTCTGTCCCGATCTGCACGTGCCAGAGTATCGTAAGATTGAACATTATGTCTCAGGGTTGGTGCCGGAAATTGCAGGGTTAGTGGCTGCTGGGAATCATCCTACTTATGCGGAGGTAGTTCGATCTGCACATAGGATGACTAATTTAAAGGTGAACGAGGGGATTTTGCCGGCGAAAGGTTCGACTGCTAAGGCTCCAGAGAACAATAAGCGCAAGTGGGAAAACGACGGGAAAGGATCTGGGTCTACGCAGCAGGGTAAAAAGTTTGATAATGGGGGTTCATCGTCTTCGGGTAATAAGCAGGGTGGTTATGCGGGAAAACTGCCCAAATGCAACAAGTGTGGACGCCATCACCAAGGGAACTGCGACAGTAACCGTTGTCACCGCTGCCAGCGAACTGGGCACTATGCTAAGGATTGTCGGGTTACACTTCCATCGACTCAGACTCCGACTAACAGTTCAGCTCCGACTACTCAGGGGACTACAGGGAAACAGGGATGCTACAACTGTGGTGACACTGGGCATTACAAGAAGGATTGCCCAAAACTGAAACAGGGTGGAAACAACGGGAATGGTAACAACGGGGGCGGCGGCAGAAATGCACGTGCCTTCGTCATTGGAGCTGCTGAGGCTAGGCAGGACCCTGATACAGTCACCGGTACGTTTCTTCTCAATAATCATTCTGTTAGCGTGTTATTTGATTCTGGTGCCGACAAGAGTTTTGTATCCATGGGTGTTAGTAGACTGCTAGATATAGTATCTGTACCATTAGAGACCAAGTATATTATTGAGTTGGCTGACGGTAAAACGATTGAAGCTACTAGTGTTCTTCGAGAGTGTCAGTTAGAGTTGTCGGGTTTATCGTTCCCCATCGACCTTATGCCGGTACCATTGGGTAGTTTTGACGTTGTGGTAGGAATGGATTGGTTATCATTGTATCGCGCGGAGATTGTCTGTTACGATAAGGTTATTCGGATTCCTCTCCCTGATGGAGAATTTCTTTCTGTGTACGGTATCAAGGGTGGTGTTTCGCTAAACATCATCTCTAGCATGAAAGCCCTTAAGTGTCTTCGAAAGGGTTATCCAGCCGTTTTGGCGCTCTTATCTGTTTCCACTAGTGATGAGAAGAAGATTGACGACATTCCGGTGGTACGTGAGTTTTCTGATATTTTTCCCGATGATTTATCTGGTCTTCCTCCTCATCGTCAAGTCGAGTTCGGTATTGATCTTGTACCAGGGGCTGCTCCTATTGCTCGGGCCCCCTATCGTCTTGCACCTCCCGAGATGCAGGAATTGTCTAGTCAGTTACAGGAACTCTTGGACAAGGGTTTCATCCGGCCAAGTTCTTCCCCTTGGGGAGCCCCGATTTTATTTGTCAAGAAGAAGGATGGGAGTTTCCGATTGTGTGTAGACTACAGAGAGCTGAACAAGTTGACCATCAAGAACCGTTATCCTCTTCCACGTATCGATGATCTATTCGACCAGCTCCAGGGTTCTAGTTATTATTCCAAGATCGACTTGAGGTCCGGTTATCACCAGCTGCGCGTCAGGGAGGTTGACGTTGCAAAGACTGCTTTTCGAACACGTTATGGCCATTTCGAATTCTTGGTCATGCCTTTCGGTCTCACGAACGCACCGGCGGTTTTCATGGACTTGATGAACCGCGTCTGTAAACCGTATCTGGACAAGTTTGTCATTGTGTTTATTGATGACATTCTGATCTACTCCAAGAACGAGACCGAACACGGGGAACATCTGCGGTTAGTTTTGGAACTCTTGCGACGGGAACAACTTTACGCCAAGTTCTCAAAGTGTGACTTTTGGTTACGCGAAGTTCAATTCCTAGGACATGTGGTTAATGAACTAGGAATTCATGTCGATCCCGCTAAAATCGAAGCGATCAAGGACTGGGGAGCACCTAAGACGCCAACTGAGGTGCGGCAATTCCTAGGCCTTGCGGGCTATTATCGTCGTTTCATTCAGGGGTTCTCGAGGATTGCTCAACCCCTCACCACTCTCACTCAGAAGGATAGGAAGTTCGACTGGGGTGAATCACAAGAGTCCGCGTTTGAAGAACTGAAGTCTAAACTGTGTTCTGCTCCTATTTTGTCTTTACCTGAGGGTCCTGATGATTTTGTCGTTTACTGTGATGCTTCCATTCATGGACTCGGTTGCGTGTTGATGCAACGCGAGAAAGTGATTGCGTATGCTTCTCGTCAACTTAAGGTGCACGAGAAGAACTATACAACTCATGACTTGGAGTTGGGTGCTGTGGTATTCGCGTTGAAAATTTGGAGACATTACTTGTACGGTACCAAATGCACCATCTACACCGATCACAAGAGTCTTCAACACATTTTCGACCAACAACACTTGAACATACGGCAGCGCCGTTGGATCGAACTTTTGAACGATTATGATTGTGCTATTAAGTACCATCCTGGCAAGGCGAATGTTGTAGCAGACGCCTTGAGCAGGAAGGAATCTTCTAAACCTCGTCGCGTTCGGGCGTTGCAGCTCACTATCCATTCGTCGTTACCTGATCAACTCCGTTCTGCTCAATTGGAAGCTTTGAAGGAGGAAAACCTTAAAGCTGAAACTATGCACGGTGCCGACAAGCACCTAGAGCGAAGACCGGATGGCCTGCACTACTTCGCAGAACGCATATGGGTTCCTTTATTCGGGGGACTACGGGAGCTTGTTCTTGATGAGGCTCATAAGTCCCGTTATTCTATTCATCCTGGTTCGGATAAGATGTACCAAGATCTGAAAGTACTTTACTGGTGGCCAAACATGAGGTCGGACATAGCCTCATACGTGGGCAAATGCTTGACCTGTGCTAAGGTCAAGGTGGAATACCAGAAACCGTCGGGTCTCCTGCAACAACCTGAAATTCCGGAATGGAAATGGGAACGGATTACTATGGATTTTGTCACACAACTTCCTAAGTCACCAAGCGGGAACGACAAGATATGGGTGATCGTCGATCGGTTGACGAAATCAGCTCATTTTCTTGCTATTAAGGAGACCGACACCATGGATCGTTTGGCTCGCCTTTACTTGAAAGAAGTTGTTTCTAAGCACGGGGTACCAGTTTCTATCATCTCGGATCGCGATTCTCGCTTTACTTCTCACTTCTGGAAGTCTTTGCACAAGGCTTTGGGTACCCAACTAGACATGAGTACGGCTTACCATCCACAGACTGACGGTCAGAGTGAGCGTACGATTCAAACTTTAGAAGACATGCTGCGGGCATGTGTGATCGATTTTGGCAAGGGTTGGGAAGCTCATCTGCCATTGGTAGAATTCTCGTACAATAACAGTTATCACACGAGCATCAAGGCTGCTCCGTTCGAGGCACTGTACGGACGGAAATGCCGCTCTCCTCTTTGTTGGGCTGAGGTGGGTGAGAGTCAACTCACTGGGCCCGAACTAGTGTACGAAACTTCGGAAAAGATCGTACAGATTCGAAATCGGTTGGCGGCGGCACGGGACCGGCAAAAGAGTTATGCTGATCAGCGTCGCAAACCACTGGAATTCCAAGTTAACGACAAGGTGCTTCTGAAAGTCTCACCGTGGAAGGGCGTCATACGCTTTGGGAAGCGTGGCAAACTCAATCCACGATATGTCGGCCCATTTACGATCCTGGAACGGATTGGGCCGGTGGCATATCGACTTGATCTACCGACGGAGCTCGGTAACGTACATAACGTCTTTCACGTGTCAAACTTGAAGAAGTGCCTGACTGACGAGTCTCTCATCGTTCCACTAGAAGAGATCAAGGTTGACGATAGTCTTCGGATTGTGGAAGAACCTGTGGAGATCCTCGACTACAAGATTCGTAGCTTACGTCACAGCAAGATTCGTATCGTTAAGGTTCGGTGGAACTCGAACCGGGGACCGGAATATACGTGGGAACGGGAGGATCAGATGAAGTCTAAGTATCCTCATCTCTTTCCTAAGGAAGCGTTCGAGTCGAGACACGTCTCTTCGGCAGCTGAATGAATCTCGGGTCGAGATTCCTTTTAACGTGGGGATGATGTGACAACTCGGGTAAATCTCTCATTTGGTTTCTATCTTTTGCTTGTTTCTTTCGTTGTTCTTTCTGTACTTGTACAAATTTTCGGGACGAAAATTCTTTTAACGTGGGGATGATGTGACACCTGGCAATTTCGGGTTAACAACGTTGTCTAGATGAAAGTCTACCTTAGCGAGTCACGCGTATAGTGTACTTAACTGGGTTAGTTAAGTCGGTATATGGTTCGGGAACTATTGGTTAGTCTAGAAGATCATTGGATGTTGGTCTAGAAGTTCGTTAGATGTCGGTCCTTAACCAAGTGTACAAACGATGACGATTTGTAGGATCGTCAGGGCTTACGGAACGTACGAGTCTCGAGTCCCGGGAATTGGTGAACGAGTGTAAATATGTGTATTTACTTGTGTTATGTGTTTACAATCATTATGTGACTTGTCGGTACATTAATATGTGTTAACATATGTTAAAACGGGGTTTAACGCGCAAAACACACCAAAGAAACCCCTACAGGCGATTAGGAAGCCTAATCGCCCATAGGGGAGGCGAGTAGAGGGACATAGGGGCGATTAGGCCCCTACTCGTGTGATGTTATGGGCGAGTAGGCCCAATCGCATGCTAGTTCATGCGATTAGCAGCCCTAATCGCATGAACTGCTGCACAATCGCATGTAACGTGCTGGAACGAGTAGAAACGCCTATAAATACAATACTTAACCTCCTAAACTCCCTAATATCAACCCTAGTCGTCCCATAACCGCCCCAAACACTTAAACAACCTCTGGAAGGCGATTTTGATCAAAAACACAAGGTTTCAAGGTCTAATCATCATCCTTTTGCAATTCCAAGGTTTAATTCTCATCCATAATACTTTGTAAACGTTTTTAATCAATCCCTAATGGTCCAGACCTGTTCATAAACGAAAAAGCTTTCTGAAAATCGTCAATAAGAGTTATTATTCGGATTATAATTAATAAACATCCGTTATGGGTATGTATGATTAGAAAGATAGGATTTTTATGAATCTTGATGATGGTTTGATGTGTTATCATGCTAGGTCAGAATTAATATTGTTAGTATGATGATAGAAATCTCAGTAATTGGATAATAGGGTTATGATTACATGCGTTAATTGAATGTTGCATGCTATGTGTATGTGTTTGGATTGCTTTGGTTGCATGCAGGACTGATTTTACGAGGATGAACGAAGGGTTTTGGGTTAAACATGTTTAGGATAGTGTTTGGGATGATATTGGGTAGTTACACACGCTCTGGATCTGATTTGGAGCGTTAAACGCGCGAAAAACCGGAACAGCAAGGTTACAGGCGAGTAGCCTTGCTAATCGCCTGTGCTAGGGGCGAGTAGGCTCTACTCGCATGACATTAGGGGCGAGTAGGCCCCACTCGCATAACCTTAAGGGCGAGTAGCCCACTCGCATGACAGTAAGGGCGATTAGCCCAATCGCCTGACAACAGGGGCGAGTAGCCCCTAATCGCGTGACCTAAGGGGCGATTAGCCCTAATCACGTGACATTTCATGCGATTAGCCTCCCTAATCGCGTGTACTGCTGCTGTAAGTGTAAATTAGCATTCCGAGACCCGATTTGACATGTAGTAACATGCTAGGAACCTTGTAACATGTCTAATAACTTGGTAACATATATTTGGATGTATTTCGGTGATACGTGAACTATGTGCTAGAACGGTTGAACGTTAACGTGTGTTAAGTGTACTTGCGTTATTGTATGGTTTGGAACGTAAACATAACATGGGGAGTCTCGGGTCACCAATGGGATGTCGAGTCTTGTACTTCGGGTCAGTTAAACAGTCACGGTGTTTTTTAAACGAACTTGGTTATGGTCTGGACATCTAGGGACTAATTAACCTGCGGGTTATTAGTCTAAGTACTTGTAACTGTCGTATGTTAGGTCGCCACTGTACGGGACTAACATAGCAGCTGAGTTACTCGGGATTAGGAGTAAAGCAACTTAAGGTGAGTTTACGGCCCCTCTTTTAAACTGGTTTTATACTTTCGGGGGAGAAAACATGTGTTAAAACGATTGTTTGGTAAATTCTGTCATACTATGGGTTCTAACGTATACTACACGATCTTTGGAAGTCCCGGGGGGAACCATGAATGTGCGGGTTTGCACAACGGGGAAATGTGAATAGCGCTATTGGGAGTGACCAACCCCGCTCGTCGGCTTGGAGGGCCGGGCGAGTGCATATTGTCTCAAACAGGAACAACAGGAACATTTGGAACTATTCGGGCACAAAACTGGTATTCGAGTTAGTAATGGTTTTCCAATCGTGGTAGTAACAAAACGTACGCCTAGCTAGCGTATACTGGTTTTCTATTTGTTATAGTATGGACAGGTGGACTTGGTACTTGAACTGTAAACCTGTAAACTCACCAGCATTTTTGTGCTGACGTAAACTTTTACATGTTTTCTCAGGTCGCTAAGGTAGCACAACTGGACTAGGGCGCACGCGTCTGCACGGCGTCTAGATAGAGTTGCATGATTTCATAAACATTGAACTTTGGTTATTTATGTTGAACTTTATTTTGAATAAGCTTCCGCTGTAAACGGGATTTTTAAAACTATGTTTTGGTATTGCATTAATTACATTTAGACTTGTTTATTGTGATCGTTGGTTTGGATCCTGGTTTGTCATGCGCCTCGCGGTAAAACTCCGCAAGTGGATTTTGAGGGTGTGACAGGATACTTGGTTAACTTGGATTAACGGATGTTTGGGCTCGGGTAAACGTTCGGTCCTTCTTAATGGTGCCCCCACGGCAGAATTCCCGTTCAAGAGAGGCCTTAGACAAGGCGATCCTCTCTCCCCCTTCCTCTTCATTTTGGCCATGGAGGTGCTTACTATGTTGTTTAATAGGGCGGTTGATTTGGGTTTATTCCATGGTATTAAACTCCCCAATAACGGCCCGGTCCTTTCTCACCTTTGCTACGCGGATGATGTGATCTTTGTGGGGGAATGGTCAAATTTTAATGTGGTTAGTATTATCCGATTCCTTAGATGGCTGAATTTGCTATCCGGGCTTAACATTAACCATAAAAAATGTCAATTGTTTGGGTTAGGAGTCAACAAGGTTGAAGTTGAGCGTTTGGCGAAAAAATTATGTTGCAAAGTTGGAGAATTCCCATTCTCTTACCTTGGTATCCCCATTGGCGCCAATATGAAGATTAAAAAATTTTGGCAACCGGTTGTTGACAAATTCATGAAGCGTCTATCTTCTTGGAAGGGTCGGTTTCTTTCCTTGGTCGGGAGTGCAACCTTAGCTAAAGCGGTGTTGGGTAGCCTTCCGTCATACTATCTTTCTTTGTTTTCGGCCCCTAAAGGGGTTATAAAAAAGTTGGATGGTATTCGAAAGGACTTTGTTTGGGGAAAGGCGGGGGCACGAAGTAAATTAGATGGATTCGATGGGACCGTATGATAAAGTCTAGAAAGTCCGGGGGGTTCGGGGTGGGAGGAATTGAAGATTTCAATCTCGCCATGCTAGCCAAATGGTGGTGGAGGTTTAAAAACGACCCAAACCAACTATGGGCTAGAGTGGTTGCTGCGCTTCATGGTTCGGATAGAAACAATCTGTTGGTTCCTTGTAAGTTGTCTAATTCGGGGGTTTGGAAAGACATTTGTGGGGTGGATGCCAAGTTCGCCAAAATCGGGTTTTGCATTCACAATAAACTGCAGGTCAAAGTGGGTAATGGGGCTAATATCCGATTCTGGAAGGACCCTTGGCTGTTGGATGAGCCGCTGAGGGTTGTGTACCCAGATCTTTTTAGGCTGGCAAAGGAGAAAAACTCGTCTATCGCTGAATGTGTTGCTGATTCTGGCAGCAATAAAACGTGGAGTTGGAATTGGAATACGAGTCACATCGGTCCGTCTGGCTCGGAACAGTTTCAAGAGCTGGCGAATCGGCTGCTGCACGTCAGTTTCGAAGGGGGTAGGGACAGGTGGTTTTGGGCTAATGACTTTAGGGCTGACTTCTCCGATAAAGGAGTCAGGAGGGAAATCGAAGCTGTGACGGGTCTGTCTAACCCGGTTGTGAACTTCCGATGGAACTCTTGGGCTACTCCTAAGTGTAATGCGCTGGTTTGGAGGGCGGTGCAGGGGAAGGTAGCGGCCAAATCTCAGTTAAGTGCCAAAGGTATTCAGTTCGAGGATATGTCTTGTGTTCGCTGTGGTATTCACATCGAGGACCCGGATCATGTGTTTGTTAACTGCATTGTTGCAAAGTGTATATGGTGGGATCTGTTCGTCTGGATGAAGATACCTTACCGGGACAACATCTCGTCGCTTAGTGAGCTTCTGGATTACGTCTGCAGCAGCTTTGGATCGAAGATCCGGAAGCGCATTGTTTCCACAGTTGTGTATGCGGCGGTGTGGAGGATTTGGGTGGCGAGAAACATCAAACTATTTGAGCATAGAAACACTCATCCGAGGACTATGGTGGAGATTATCAAAGAAGACGTCTATGTTTGGCTCAGCCAAAGATCCAAAGTTGTGTTGCCGAAGTGGGACAATTGGATTACCTTTGACATTTTGTCTTCTGTTTAGGTGTGGGGCTTCGGCCTGTGTTGGTGTCGGGTTTTGTTGTGTCCTCTTGTTGTTTTTTTGCACGTTTTGTTGTATTGTTCCCAGCCGCTCTTTATATATATATATATATATATATATATATATATATATATATAGAGGAAAAAGATCAAATAGGAACCAAGGTACTAGTTAGGAACTTAGGAACCAATCTGAGCCTTTCATCTTTTAATCTTGATCTAGGGGTAGTTAGGGAATTAAACAATTATGTTTTATATTTTAATTTAAAAAAAAAAGTTTTAAAAATGGAAGTTAATAAAATCACGTTTGATTGCCTTCATCTTCTATCCACGAATTCCTAACTTCCTCCTAATATCATTCAATTGCCTTCCTCCAATCTCTCAACATCTTAATCGCATAATCGAACACTATATTATCTATTGTATGCTTCAATAAATCACGTTCGATTTGAAAGAGAAATAATAGAAAAACTGTCTTCCATCTTATCAAGATATTCAAGTGATGGATAATAATCATATACATGAAAACATTCAATCAGTTTCTCACGATATTGAAGATCATGAAACACAATCACAACCTTTTTTGCTAAATAGTGTTGAGAATCAAGGTATTTATGTACTTTTTTTAAGTTTTTTAATTGGTTTTTGTTCGAAATTCAAGTTTTTGTGATTTGTATTATGGATTTCAGTTTTGATTTTGCGAAATAGCAGTTTTGGATTGTCTAGTTCAGTTTTCGAAGTACACAAGAATTATACACTAGTGTATTTTTTGCGAAATACTTGTCTTGTATTATACAGTTCATCTTTTTTTACGTAAAAAATCGGAATTATACACTGGTGTATTACTTATTGTTATTCGTTGAAGCACACAGATACAATAAGATTTCGTCTTAGTTTAATAGTTTGTTATACACCAATGTATATTTGCTGAAGCTTACAGATACAATAAGCTTTTTTGAAGCGTACAGATACAATAAAATTAACTATACACAGGTGTAGATGAGTTTACGTGTTCGTTATACACCAGTGTATATTTGCTTAGGCGTAATGATATAATAAGATTTTTTGAAGCGTACAGATACAATAACATTAACTATACACAGGTGTATATTAATTATAAAAAATGGAATGTCTGACTCTATTTTTTTAAAATATTGGTTAATTAAGTTCTAATGTACATTTTTTTATTGTAGGTTCCTCGTCCAGCAAAGTATATGAGTCTCCTGGTGGGACGAGATATTGGACGTCTGTTGTACCGGACAATGTTAAACCATTTGTAGGTGCCAAGTTTAGAACGTCCAGCAAAGTATATGAGTCTCCTAGCAAGACGCAGCCGATTGAAAGTTTTTTTTTTTTTTATTCAGAGTACTCTCGTAGGGTATTGTGCTTAGAATGAGGAGATGATTTTTTTCTTTTGGTATTGTGCTTAATCACATTGAATGTGTATTTGTATATAACAGTGTATAATTTCTTAATATAATGTACGTCATATATTTAAGGAAACGATAATATTTTTTTTGAATGGTGATTGATTTAAATTTGTTAGCTACTTTCTAGGAATCATGATTATCTATTAGAGATTCAAAAAAAAAAAAAGGATATGATTTGGGTTTTAACGGTTTTCAATATTAATTTGATTCTAATTAATTATTAGCTTTAAATAAAATAATACACAATACACATACCATAATAGGCTTACTATGTTCATATTTTTTGCCATCTATAATATCAACCCAGTAATAGTGCACCGATGTAGATTATCTTGAATATACTTGTACATCATTGTATATTCAAGAACACATATACTACAATAAATAATATCAGAAAAAACAAGAATAATAAAAGAAAAAAAAATCCAACGTTACTTTTATTTTGCAATAACCAAGTACATCACAAAAAAAAAAAAAAAAAAAAAAAATCGACATCGAAATAGTTATCCAAACTGCGTTTCACTCAAATACTAAAAACAAATTATTTAAATGGGCAGTGTCTGGCGTCATGATATCCCAAATGACCACACTTTCTACAATAACGTGGATTCCTATTAATGTACTCATAAACAAGATTGTACTCTCCATTGCCAAAAATTACATCTCCAGGTCCAAACTTAAAAGCTCCGTGTCCAAGTTTGAAACAAGAAGCATTAGTTAATTCCCTTGTCGTCAACTTGACATTGTATCCGAAACCTAAATAAAATTAAACAAAAAACACATATTTTAGAACGAGTTGTTACAGTATATTTCGACATTAATCTACTACTCACCAACGTATAGTTTACACTAGTGTATACTGAAATTAAACACGCTTTTACTAATAAAGTCTCTTGTATACACCAATGTATAGTAATACATATGGTACCCCTGTGTATATTCGATATACACTAATGTATATTTAAATTATATTAACATCGACAGTATTCATTTACAACATTTTACTAGGGTTTAAAATTCCTTTTTTTTTTATAAATCAACACCAAAGAATACTTTTCAAGGCAAAACAATAGTGTATACTCAAAAATAAACTTGCTGTTATTCATATTTTATCTTGTATACATCAATGTATAGTTAACACAAATCCTACATCCGTATATATTGTGTATACACAGGTGTATATTCAAAATATACACCTAAAATCGAATCTCGATCATCCTGAAATATTTTACTAGGGTTTCAAATACCTTTTTTTTTAAATCAACAACAAAACATTTTACTTATCAATACCATATTTGGATCATATTTATCAAATCATCAGAATAAATCGATAAAACTTGAAACTTCAAACGTAATGGTTATGAAAACAAAATAAACGACGATTGATTAAGAATAACAATGATATAAACGACGATTGATTAAGAATAACAATGAAATATCGCACCTTCATACGTACATGTATATGATTTGTTGCTCTTCATTCGATTTCTGCACATTCTTTACGTATGTTGAAGGATACAAGATCGCTAATTATGATATTATTGTGGTGTTTGTCAGTTACAATGGATAATAAATAACCTATTAATAATCAAATACCAAAAGACAATATTACCCCTTGATTTAATTAAAAAGTTAATTAATGTTTAACATATTTACCATCATGCCATTGAAGATGGATGGATGAGATTGGTTCCTAAAGTTCCTAACTAAGGGTTGGTTTGTATTTGAACCCTACCCTATATATATATATGGTAAGGATCCATGGAAAACCCTCCTAAACTGGAAAACTATGGAAACTCTAACTTCCCAAGCTTTTTAGGGCCTGGAAATTTTAGGGCATGTAATATATATGATTTTAAGCATTTTGAGCAAAAAAAATCAAAAAAGTGCCGAACACTTTTTTTTTTTTTAAATAAGTTTTCGGGTAACACATGTTAAGCAAAATTAACATGTGTTAACAATGTGTTACCCAAAAACTTATTTATTTTTTTAAAAAAAAAGTATTCGGCGCTTTTTTGATTTTTTGGCTCAAAATGCTTAAAATCATGTATATTACATACCCTAAAATTTTCATATAAAAAAAGCTCGGGAAGTTAGAGTTTCCAGAGTTTTCCAGTTTAGGAGGGTTTTCCATTCTCATATATATATAAAGCAGATTTGCCGTTAAAAAAAATAATGTTTTGTAAAACACTCGAATACATTCTCATATCTAGTTTTAATTATACCCATCCGAGTTTGGGTATCTCGATGCAACGTCATGAAAACTATGCAAGCATTTGCACAACGTAACATAGAACGCAAAGGAATGAATAGGTTGACAAAATTAATGTCTTAAATATAATAATTTAGTTTAAACTTGAGCTATTAATCTGGTAATGACATTTTTTTGTTAAAAAATCATATCCGTGAGGATGATTACATATTTAAATAGTAGACTGCTGGATTATGAATAAAAGAAATGCGTACATCTGTTACAACATTATATTTATATTTAATAAAACTTAATTACACATTGTAGAAAAATGCATATTCAGTTAATCACAACACAAGAACGACTCTAAATAGAAATAGAATATTGCTGGATCATAAAAAAAATGCGTACTTCCCTAAAATATTATTTTTCTTACAAATACACTTCATCGCAGAAGCCAAATAATTGATATGTTTTTAAGTATATACAACAACTACACGTCATCACAAAATAATTGATACCTAAATAAAAACAAAACAATATTATTTTTCTTACAAAATGATAATCTTATTTAAGTATATACAACAACTATAGAAACAAAAGAATCAATCATTTCATTGATATGTTTCTTCTAAGCATACCTTGTTGGGAATCATGGTATCGTATACACAGCGGAAGCGGTTTATATATTTAATAAAAACGGATTATATATACAATATATATAATAGCCGATTTTATATATAAATTGTTAATTAATTTTATTAATCCGATTAATAAAATATTCCCAATCAGGATCTCAGTTAAACGCGTATAAACAAATAAATAATAAACAACCATAGGGGGTTTAGTAATCAACATTTGACGACTACACCGGAATTGTAACACGCGGGTTACAACGAATCCTCGCTAGTAGGAAGTTCACACCGTGCAAGAACCAACCGGGAAGCAACACTTGCAAGAAGGAAGGTGGTGGTTTGTGGTGGTTGATGGCCTTCTTTTCTTTGGTGGCGGCCGCAAAAAGCCAAGAAGAGGAGGCAAGGGTTTGTTGTTTTATCAAAAGTGTGCATTAGGGTTTACTCCTTAACCCTCCTTTTATAAGACAACAACTTGCAATAAACCCCCTTGCTAAATATCTTAATACTCCTTAATATTAATCTTATTAACATTAAGTCCCTCAAGATACTCCTTAATATTAATCTTGTTAATATTAAATCCCTCAAGACTAAAACAATTATTATTTCATAAATAATAATCCACCAACGCGTGAACTTATCTGATTCGTGTACCAACGTGTAACTCTTCGGATCGTACCGGTTCGGGTTACGTTGATCTCGACTTTTAATTACATCGGACATCCTATATATCCAACAATCTCCCACTTGGACGATTTTAATTAAATGAGTCAACGTGCGCAGAGTTGGACGCCTAGCTGCATCGCATTGCACCCAAACCAGTATGACACTTTACAGTCGTCAGCTAGTTCTTTGAGTTCAAGTAACGCTTTACTTAACCAAATACTATAGCCCTGATAATTATATCAATAAGTCCCTTCTGTATAGACATCCGTTGATCATAAGACATGGATCATTCATTCTTATATAGTGATCAACTATTCTCTATTCTCTATTCTCGTCTCTAATTCAAAATGGTCTAACGAAGTACCTTAGTCCGAGCGTGGCCACGCGTTTATACCAGTTTGAGTTTTACGAGGGCGCCAGAATATCTAGACTTCTAATCATATAGAAGTACAGAATTCCATCAGCGTCATACAACTCCCACTTAATCTCGGATTTCTCCCAACGCTACCCTTATTGCTACCCATGTTTCAGGATAGTGTAAGATAACATCAAAGATAGTCCTTGATCAATGTAGTTTAATATGTGCCTTAGGAAAAAGGACAGATTGAACATATCAATATCAAAACATCTCATGACACTGATCCATGGAGATCGTTTTGAAGCGAGTTACATCCAATATCATTCCCTAATGATATCTGTGAATTATGATTCTCAAACCCTTGAGCTATTCATCTCATGAATACAACCATCTCAATTCACAATAGTCTTACATTCAAATTCATTCCCATGTAATTTGATCGACTATGGACATTTAGAATACTCTTATTCAAGGATTTAAACATACAAATAATGAACACAGTTAATAAATATTTAAATTTGCATTTAACCCATTAAATCAAATAAACATTCAACATAACTGTCATAGTTCAAAATAAAACACCAATACCAATTACAGATCATGCCCATTGTCTAACAACTCTAAGCCCTATATTTCCAGCATGCTCCTCATGTCTAGCTTGAGGTAGAGGCTTAGTAAAAGGGTTAGCCAGATTTAGATCTGTATGAACTTTGTTCATCACGACGTCTCCACGTTCTACTATTTCTCTAATATAGTGGAACTTCCTGAGTATATGCCTTGCGGTCTGATGTGACCTTGGTTCCTTTGCAAGAGCAATGGCACCAATGTTGTCACACAGTATCTCGATTGGTTTCTTTATGCTAGGCACAACATCGAGATCAATAATGAACTTCTTCATCCAGACAGCCTCCTTTGCAGCATCCGATGCAACAATGTATTCTGATTCACAGGTGGATTGAGCAACCACACTTTGCTTAGAGCTCTTCCAAGTAATAGCCCCACCATTCAGAATGAAAACATATCCCGTTTGTGATCTTGAGTCATCACGATCAGTCTGGAAGCTTGCATCAGTATAACACTTAACTGACAGCTCCTCATCCAGTCCTCCATATATTAAGAACATGTCCTTAGTCCTTCTCAAGTACTTAAGAATGTTCTTCACTGCAGCCCAGTGACTCTCTCCTGGATTCTGTTGATATCTACTCGTCATGCTAAAAGCATACGAGACATCAGGTCTAGTACATAACATAGCATACATGATGGAACCAATTGCAGAAGCATATGGAACACCTTCCATTTTCTTCTTTTCCTCTTCAGTATTTGCACACTGCTTGTTATCAAGAATGGTTCCATGTGCCATGGGCAAAAGCCCCCTTTTTGAGTCTTGCATTGAGAAGCGTCGTAAGACCTTATCAATATATGTACTTTGACTCAAACCCAATAACCGCTTTGATCTATCTCTATAAATCTTTATTCCCAGAATATAAGCGGCTTCACCAAGATCTTTCATTACGAAACATTTACCCAACCAGGTCTTAACATCTTTAAGCATAGGGATATTGTTTCCAATGATTAGTATGTCATCTACATACAGTATAAGAAAAGTGATATAGCTCCCACTAGATTTCTTGTAAACACACGGTTCATCTTCGTTCTTGATAAAACCAAACTCTTTGATTTTCTGATCAAAACGGAGATTCCAGCTGCGAGATGCTTGTTTTAATCCATAGATGGATTTATTCAGTTTGCACACCTTATTAGGATTCTTAGGATCGACAAAACCTTCAGGTTGAACCATATAGACATTTTCCGTCCATTAAGGAACGCGGTTTTGACATCCATCTGCCATATCTCATAGTCATAATATGCAGCATTGGCAAGTAGAATTCTAATATACTTAAGCATGGCTACTGGCGAGAATGTTTCCTCATAATCAATTCCTTGAGTCTGAGTAAAACCTTTCGCTACAAGCCTTGCTTTGTAGGTTTGCACATTCCCATCCATGTCAGTCTTCTTCTTCAAGATCCATTTGTTTCCTATAGTCCGACATTCGGCAGGAAGATCAACCAAATCCCAGACATGGTTATCATACATGGATTGCATCTCTGCATTCATGGCTTCTTGCCATTTCTTGGATTCTGAATCCAAGATTGCAGCTTTGTAAGTAGTAGGCTCGGCTTCATCAATCATGAAGATATCGCCATACCTTACAGGTGCACGACGATACCTAATACTTTTCCGAACACTTGTCGTTTCTGTTGTTTCTTGAGTCCTCTCAGGCTCAACTTCAACAACTGGATCAGTTACTTCTGTTTCTGTCTGAACACCTGGTTCAGTCACTTGTGAATCTCGAATTTCTTCAAGATCCACATGATTATCTCCAATCCCTCGTGCCAGAAGCTCTTCCTCTAAGAAAGTGCCTCTGCGTTTAGTGAAAATCTTATTTTCAGTGGGGTGGTAGAATAGGTAACCGATCTTCTTACCGTATCCAATGAAAACCACTTTTTCACCTCTGGGATCTAGTTTATCCGAAGATTCTACAGTGACATAAGCATTACATCCCCAGACTTTTAGGTAGGATACATGAGGTTTCTTTCCATGCCATATCTCATAAGGCGTTTTATCAACCTTTTTAGTTGGAGCTATATTCACAAGTCTTGCGGCAGTTTCCAAAGCATAACTCCAAAAGGATTTTGGAAGGTTTGTTCGACATATCATTGATCGAATCATAACTAATAGAGTTCGATTTCTCCGCTCAGACACACCATTATGTTGCGGTGTTCCAGGTGGAGTGAGTTGTGAAACTATTCCACAATCCTTTAGATGGTCGATGAATTCCTGACTAAGATATTCACCGCCTCGATCTGATCGAAGCATTTTAATAGTTCTATTTAGCTGATTTTCTACTTCGTTTTGGTACTCCTTGAACTTTTCAAGAGTTTCATGTTTATGCTTCATAAGATAAACATAACCATATCTACTGAAATCATCAGTAAATGTAACAAAGTATCTTTCTCCATGTCTTGACATTATTCTGAATGGACCACATACATCTGTATGTACAAGACCTAACAGATCATTAGCTTTTTCTCCAACATTTGAAAAAGGTGCTTTCGTTAACTTTCCACTTAAGCATGATTCGCATTTTCCAAACGACTCTGAACCCTTGGAATCCAGGATTCCTACGGTTTTGAGTTGTTTAACACGATTCTCACTTATGTGACCAAGTCTACAATGCCACATATACGTATCATTAAAGTCCAACTTATTACGTTTATGGGAGATATTGCATAATATGTTATCGTTTTGGATTTCTATCTCATAGATCCCATTGTTGGGTTTTGCATCAAAGTAAAATACATCGTTAAAATAAGCAAAAATAAATTCCCCATTGAAACGATAATTAAAACCTTGTCCTCGCAAAGCCGAAACTGAAACAATATTTCTAGTCACACTAGGAATGTAATAAACATTGTTCAAAACAAGTTCTAAACCAGAAGGAAGTAAGAGAACACATTCTCCTATAGCCTTCACAACAACTCTTTGTCCATTGCCAACATGGACCTCCAAGTCGCCTTGTTTCAGCTTTCTAATCTTTCTTAGTCCTTGCAAAACATTACAAATGTGGAAACCACATCCTGTGTCAAACACCCATGTTTTGCTAGGAAAAGCAAAGATTTCAATAACATATATACTTGAGGACTCTCCTCCTGAAGCCTTAGCTTGCTTCAGCTCAGCTAAATACTTAGCACAGTTCCTCTTCCAGTGCTCAGTTTCATCACAATGAAAACACTTGGCATCTTTTCGAGGTTTCTTATTGGCAACAGATTTGCCTTTACCCTTCCCTTTGCCCTGATTGCCCATTTTCTTGGTGTTAGGTTTCTTAACTTGTCCCTCCTTGATCACTAGCACTGGTGCAGTCTTGCTAGGTATGTTCACCTCAGCAGTTTTGAGCATCTGATGCAGTTCTGCAAGTGTCTTTTCCATCCCGTTCTTATTGTAGTTCATAAGGAACTGGTCATATGACTTGGGCAATGAGTTTAGGATAATATCCCCAGCTAACTCATCGCTCAAGGGGTATTCCAGACGAGCCAAGTGATCAAAACATGCCTTCATTTTTAGCACACGAGTGCTAACTGGCGTTTCTAGAACATACAACTTGTTCTCCGCCTTGAGAACAATTTTCAAGTTGCGGTGCCAGTCCATGAAGTTGGAGTAGTTAAGTTTGTCCTTCTCTAAGATGGACCTATGAGAGAATTGGGAGGCGGAATTGTTTTTAGTTGACATCTACAAAGTTCAAAATCTAATTTATTAGTATTTCATGTTTTAAGTATCCTAATTATTTTATGACCCAAAAAGCAAAATTAATTAGGATGAGATCCCGATTCATCAATACACAATGAACTGGCTTAGCACTGTCCACTGGCATGATTAGGTATGTAAACAACGATTGTTAATTGTGTCCACTACACAACTCTCCTTTTTGGGGTTATCGCTAAAAGCGATGTATGTTTAACCCCAACTATGCCCACTTGCCAAACAAGCGATGTTTGGTCCTTTATTGTTAACTGTAACACCGGCCTATGTTACACAGGAATCGCGATGATTACCTTCACTCATGATCAATGCCCAGATGCAGGGTCAGCACTAACATTTGGATTAGATATAGAATGGAGTGTTAACTCGTTAAGGTTGGCATAAAACATCAATTTAAAATTGGGATTTAATATTAATATTTACCATAAATATATATTGAATGACTCGTTAGCATGATGTGAGTCACACAACAGTTTATGAAATCCAATTTTATATTATTCGTGATAATTGAAACTCCATTCAACACTCGACACGGTATAGTTTTAAATACCCTATTTAAACTACGTTGGTCGTATTATCGCGAATGCACTTGTTTTAATATTAATAAAACTCGTTTTATTAAATATGCTTTCGGTTTTATAAAACTTGTTTTAATAAAACCGTTGCCATGATTGTGAAAATTTTATTTATTTTGGGTTATCTAAATTATTTACAATAAATAAAACACAACCACAAAACATAATAATAAAATTAAATGAATCGAGCCCCTAATAGGTCGCCCGTTTCGTTTTAGCCAGAAACGAAACGAACTAGTCAAAAGGGATTTCAAAACTTTTTGATATAGCTCCCACTTGACCCGAGATCTCTATCTTCATGGAACCTGATCGCCTTTTTATCTTCGTCTTGATCTTGTACTTGTAGGATTACAAATAAATTTGAAATACAAATAAAAAAATCTATTCTAATCCTATCTATTACACCGGATCCAATATTCGTAATAAAATACAAATCAATAAAAAAATAAAACATCACAAACACAACCATGACAAGGGTCAAAAATACCTAGGGCACGATTCACATCACAATCCATGAACAACAAAAAGCTTTTGATCTTTTGTCAAAAAAATAATTTTTTGACAAATAAAACATAGATCAAAATTATAACTTTATCATCTATACGCGCGTAACCGTGGCTCTGATACCACTGTTGGGAATCATGGTATCGTATACACAGCGGAAGCGGTTTATATATTTAACAAAAACGGATTATATATACAATATATATAATAGCCAATTTTATATATAAATTGTTAATTAATTTTATTAATCCGATTAATAAAATATTCCCAATCAGGATCTCAGTTAAACGCGTATAAACAAATAAATAATAAACAACCATAGGGGGTTTAGTAATCAACCTTTGACGACTACACCGGAATTGTAACACGCGGGTTACAACGAATCCTCGCTAGTAGGAAGTTCACACCGTGCAAGAACCAACCGGGAAGCAACACTTGCAAGAAGGAAGGTGGTGGTTTGTGGTGGTTGATGGCCGAACAAAAGGAAGAAGGTGGCGGCCTTCTTTTCTTTGGTGGCGACCGCAAAAAGCCAAGAAAAGGAGGCAAGGGTTTGTTGTTTTATCAAAAGTGTGCATTAGGGTTTACTCCTTAACCCTCCTTTTATAAGACAACAACTTGCAATAACTCCCCTTGCTAAATATCTTAATACTCCTTAATATTAATCTTATTAACATTAAGTCCCTCAAGATACTCCTTAATATTAATCTTATTAATATTAAATCCCTCAAGACTAAAACAATTATTATTTCATAAATAATAATCCACCAACGCGTGAACTTATCTGATTCGTGTACCAACGTGTAACTCTTCGAATCATACCAGTTCGGGTTACATTGATCTCGACTTTTAATTACATCGGACATCCTATATATCCAACATACCTAATCTCTAAAATTGGAATATAGTCAAACTTCTACCTACTGTGGTCATTTTAGCACCAATTAATTTGAACATCAGTTGCCACAATCTTTACCTTATGCTTGTTGTCATTCTTGTTAGCCGCGCGCCACTGGGTTCTCTTATTTCTTAGCAGCCTGGTGGCCTGCAAGCCAACTTAAAATTTATAATTAAGGTTCAACCATTAATCAATATTCTTTTAGAACTTTTGTAAACCATAACATAAAAAATTATAATAAATGACAAATTCATACCATTAGGGACAGGAATATCATCTTCTTCCTCGTCAGAATCTAAAAAAAACATATATAAGAACTAACAGAAAGTTTAAAAACTAAATAAATAAATAAAGAATATAGCTAGCGTGCAAGACTGTAAGTGTTTGCGTATCAAACTACTTTAAAAACGAAAACCAACATAATATTAACAAGAAATAATGCAGGAAGGATATGATGCACAATTCATCATAATCAATAGGTTGGCTTATGTTGTCCACACACACATTCTTTTCAAAACAATAATAATGTTATTTTGAGAACTGTGAAAATGAAAACCACATAAAACACTTTACCGAAGTAGCTAATTATTGCCTGTCAGCTAATCCCTCCAAGTGAATCCAATGTCAAGGTTAGCATCGGAAGCATTAGGGAATCGTTCTCTGATTGTTAGCTTTGAAGACAATACAGTTCATGTAGGCCTTCAATCGAATGTTATAGGAGGAGGACTTGAATTTCGCAATCAATCTCATTGATCATTAGGGTTATGGAACTTGAAGGGACGAGAGGATTATTCATGAGTTAATGATCTGCACTTGATTGAAGGGTAGCGATGGAAGAGGAGGGTAATATTGTAAAGGAGGAGGTAGGGTAGCGATGGAAGAGGAGGGTAATATTGTAAAGGAGGAGGTGGGTAAAATGTCTATATTACCTTTTTAAGTGTCTTAACTGTCACAACTATCCCCGTAATACCCTTAAATTTCTTGCTTAAATATGTTGCACATGTTGTTTCTTAAGTTGTACGGAAATGAGAATGACTATGTTGTGCATCACTCCTCCTTAATAAGATAATAAAATAAAATAATATATATATTGTTTTGACATGTTTTATATTTTATTGGTTCATGAACCTGATGAATGCTAAATAAAACAATTAGTGTCACATTGATACTAATTATATTACTTCAATCGTGGTCATCACAATTTCTTTAAAATGTTTTATATGTTTTTAAGTTAGAAGCAGCCAATAATGACTTTACAAACAAACAAAAAAAAAAAAAAAAAAAAAAAACAAAAAACAAAAAACAAAAAAAACAAAAAAAAGAAGCCATTAATGGAGTGATGATTTGAATATGCAGGCATTTAATATCTTATGTACTAGATTAGAGACCTGTGGGTACCCACGGTACAAACCAAAGAAAAAATAAAAAAGTATCAAAATAATACTTGTATTATTGAAGTTGTATGTACATAACGTCAATGAAGATAAGTAAAAAAAATGCATCAAAATGTTATAAAATTATTCATACAGCTTGAAATAATTCTTTGTACACAACGTTTAATGTTTTGTTCGTCAGTTCGCCATCTTCATCCGGTATAACTATCTTCAGTCCATCTCGACTTTTGACCGTTGATAGCGCAACATACAACTGCCCGTGTGAAAAAACTGGATCCTTCAAATACAACCCAACTCTGGATAAGGATTGTCCTTGACTCTTGTTTATTGTCATTGTGAAAGAAATACTAAGTGGGAATTGTCTTCTGTTGACTATTCTAAAACCATATTTTGTATTATCAATTATCTGGCCTCAAATCCACCAAATTGTTAAGTATTTGGGTCTGAGTTTCACAAGATGGACCATGTTATTATAATTGAAAAGCCTCAAATCCACCAAATACTTACTTGGGCCTCATAAGGAACGTCAAATGGAAAGGATCTGGTGGGACTGGATAAGTTGCCATATAATCTCAAGTTTTTAGTCCACATTACATGCTTATGTATATGCTTTACCTTATTATAAACACAAAGACCATAATGTTAATAATGCACGTATAATTTAATTAAATCTAACTAACAGTGGGCTCATACCATTATTTGGGCATGAATAGTTATAACAAATTCACATGAAAAGCTCTAGACAAATAAACACGATAGATATAAAAAGCAAAAATCCTTGTAACCATGTACATCGTCACACTACATATCTTATGTGAATATTCTTACGAAAATAAAAAAAAAAATATTTAGATGGAAGTATACTTGTAAATCAACCAAATGACTTTATTAAAGATTACCCATAATATCAAACATAATAAAGACAGCCAACAAAATCATAGTAGCAAATAGTGGGAATCAACGAAATAGGAAATAACAAACTGAAATTGTTCAAACATTACAAACAGAAAGCAATATAACTCGTAGACAATCATCATAGCGAACTACTTCTCTTCCTTTGGCTTTAGCAAGACGGTGTAATTCTACTCCATTTTATCTTTCTCCCTACTCCCACCACTTCCAATCTTAGTTGAAGGTGTTGGTGTGCTTTCATCATCAGAAATTGCGTCAATCAGTTTAAGCTTAATCATATGATACTTGGAACTGATAGAACATTGTTCGCCTTCAACATAAACTTTCTTATCAACAAAGTTATCAGCAATGGACATTGGCGTTTCATTATCGCCTGTGTCTGATTTGGATTCCTAAAGATAAAATATTTATAAACATATTTATATGAATGTAGTAGTGGTTGTTTAACTATAAAAATACATAACACTTCTTAATATGAATGTAAGTGTGGAAGAAAATTGTACCTTAGCAACAGACATATCATTAGACGGCATTGCTAACATAGATGTGTGAAGTGAGTCCGATTCAATAGTGTAACACCCCAAAACCATTCGTTCGCCTAACTACGCCATTAGGCGTGATTAACAATATAATAACACGAGATTTAGCGGATAATAATATGGGTTATATTCTAACATGGAAATAACCTAGTTAATAATATTATGTTTGTAAATTAATAAAAGGTGTTTGAAACTAGCTTATGAGTTAGTTTTTATACAAAAATGACAGTGGGATAACTTGAGGGACCATTGTTGCCAAATGACAAAGTGAGTTTTATTAATAATAATAAAACAATAAAAACACACACTTGATGTGTGTGTGTGTGTCGTGAGTTATGATCAGGAGATCATCATCTCCTTCAAGACTCAAACCCTAAACACAAGAACATGCTTGAATCCAAGCCAAATCAAGGGGCTTTTCAGTGCATTAGCAAGATACGGGTTATCTAAGGCCTATAGAACATCAAGGTACCTTTTATTTGGTAGAAATTGATGTTATATTCGTTTTTGATTCTTATGAAAATTTAGGGTTTTGATAAAAACGTGGAATTGATGGTTAATATAGGTTACCCTAGTCTTAGGGAGCCTTAAACATGTATAATCCGGTTACAAATCACACTTAATATGTGTATTTGATTTTGATCATATGCTTATGTATATGTGTAGAATGTTGGGGTTTAACCTCTAGGTTGAATCAACTTATATCTAGTAATCTTTGTGACTCTTAGGAGTTGTTAATATGAGAAATTTAGGCAAAATGGTCTAAATAATGTATTATGATGATGATTAGACAAATGGTTATGTTTTGGCTAATCTTGAGCTTTAAAACTAAACAAATTGGTGGGTGCACACCAAGTGTTCGATTAAATGCCAAATTGGTGAACACTAGTGAAACTATGAAGTTAGAATCATGTAAGAGCTATCAATCGTATGTGATATTGGTTTGTAATAAGCCAAGTTAATCGAATATTCTATATAAGAAAATGGCTATGGATTTAGCTATAAATGGGTAATGAATACATGATTTATGGATAGTGAATTAAATCCATGTTATGTATTCTAATAATCAAGTTTGACATATCCCTAAGTAGGTACAAGAACTAGGGATGCAAACGGGTCAAACGGATGCAAGCAATGCGTATGGAAGCAAGAACGGATATGAGGTAAGTTTTACTTACGCCAATGTACTATAACATAGCTTAATTGTTATAAATATTAGTTTTAAATCTTGAGTGCGAGATAAAGATAAACCCTAAGGGGTAGAATATATTAAGTGGGTCGCCTTATGTGCACTCAATACAAAATGCGGTTTATGACCTTAATCGAGATAATGAGTTATGACCAAATGGAGAAATCCATCAAACGGGTCAACTAATAAAGATACGTGAGAAATGATGTTTTAATCCAATTAAATCAATTGAATGAAGTTGTTAAGAATGTTGTTAAATGGGTCAAGTTTGTGACACTTGAACCATATATAAAAACTTGGATAACTTAGTATTATGAACGACGTGTCTAAACGGATCAAATGGTGATATCCTCACCATGTGAGTCCAATACTTGATGCTTGTTTTTCAAGCAATAAGATTCATGAGGTTAAACGGCTCAAATGGCAAGGTATTACCATTTGAGTTTCGAGGAATTAATGTGTATATTTAGAAAGCACGCAGGTAGATGCATTTGCGCATGCACGCTTGATGCTAAGAATCGTGGAGGATATCCTCACCGTATGGACTTAGAAGTTTTTAAACAAGTCATTGAGTCAAAAACATTGGATTTGAAACAAGAAGTTTCGCCACGAATGGCTAAATTGAAAGATTTGGTCATGAGGGGCATTTTGGGGATTTAAAGGATTAATAAAGGTTGATTCTAAGAATCTAAGTCGTAATGAAACAAATCGGACAAACGCTTTTGTTGATCAAGTGTCTAATGACTTGACAACTCAAACGGTATGCAATTTAAGTGGTCAAAAGTGCCTTGTTTGAATTAAGGCCTTAATGGGTCAAATTGGGTAAAAGTCGCCATAAACATTCAAAACTAAGAACCGGATCATGGCGACATAAACCGGACCATAATTTCAGTCAAACAAAGGTTTATTTAGTCGGCAAGTCATTACTTAGGCTTCGGGAATCATCAAATGCGGTTGCGACATGATTCCCACGCTTAAAAGCCACCAAAATTACATCAGAAGCTTCGAGCGGCCGCGCGAATAAACCGACCGGCCGCGCGAATCGACCTGCACGTCAGCACGATCTTTAAAATTCCATATAAAATCGTAGAAAAATCGTTAGGAGGTGTTCTTTATATGCCTGGAAAGCTCTCGGAGCGTAGAACAATTCTCATTTGAAAGTCGAAGTCAGATTTTGGGTTTTAGAAGGGGTAAAAGCGATCCGAACAGCTGCTGCGCATAAGTTGCAGCAGTTTGTTCTCCTGATAAAGGGCCGTTTGGCCTGGTTCGTTCCGTTTCGACGTGTAACGACTAACGTACTAGTTAAATGTTTCATTTGACCACTCACTAACCATTCTTTGTGTAATGGGGTTAGGTAAACACGTGATGGAAGTCCCGGAGCAAGGATCAAGTCGTGATAAGAGCCGAACACACCCGATCACTCATCAAGCTTCCGCATTAGAATCTAAGAAACTCCCGTTAAAACGCAACATCTTAGAGTATGTTTTAACTATTAAAATGTAAAAATTTGTGTGAATCAAACATGTATTTGATCTTAATGGGTCGACTTATTATAAATTTCAAAGTTTTAATCGGGAGTGGTTTAAGTAAGGTCCAAACCCGTATGATTTGGGCGTTGATCGCGTGATTACGGGTAAGGGTCTTACAAATAGGCTGTAACAAAAACGTTGAAATTCATTTTTTAAAGAAACCGTCTTCTATATATAAAAGTTGTTTTTAATAACAAATAGGATTCGATTATGTACCTGTCCTACGTACAACTTCTTCTTAAGCTCCGAGATAATTGTTGGATCATCACTTATCTTAGTTACACTATAAACATCATATTTGTTGTTCAAATTGAAGCCGGAAACAAAGATTTTGAAAGCAAGTTCTTTTTCCAACAAAGTCTTAATTTCTTCGGGATATTGATTTGTATCACCAACTTATTTAAAAGGAATCAAGAAAGATCTATATATTAGAAAACTATAATTAAAGAAATATTAATAACAAAATATACTCTATAGGGAAAAAATATGAAATACCGTATTCTCATCAAGCAATTCAGGAGCACTTTTATTAAGAAGTTGTGCAGCGTCACGATAAAACAACATAAGAGAAACAACACCATTATGATCTTGTACACGAACCTGGATTTTAAATCTGCCAAAAAATAAAAAAAAATAGATGTAACAAAAAATTAAATATATTTATTAATCAGCCGTGATTCATTTATAATAACGTTTATGTAATAAACAAATTCTACCTTGGCGTAGGCACGACTTGTTTGGCACTACAATTAACATTCACACATTGGAAACCCTTTTCTTCCTCGATTTCGGAACTTCCTTTACTAACTTGTTTGATTACATACTCAATACCACATTTTTTTTGTACATTTGGGACAACCTGTGTAGTGCCAGGCAAATTCGGTAAATAGGTCTTTAATAGTCCTTAATAACACCAAAGGCTGCTCCTGTATGAATATTAGAATTAGTTACCGAAAGTAGAAAGAATTGGGTATGAAATAGTTACAGTTATATTAAATAAAATATTACAACAAAAATGGGTTTTTAGTACGCACAAAAGCGTCTTAAAATGTTATTTTATAGGACCTTTTATATAATAGGACCAACGGTAAAAGCGTTTCATGTAAAGGGGTTGTAATAAGTCCCGAAACTTAAAAAGCGTCCTAATATCACAATTAAGATTATGAAACCAATTTTATGGTTGCATGATATATCTATGAACAATCCAAAAAAACTCATAATAAAAACATATTAGGACACTTTTACAATGTTCTAACATGTGCTTACCTAATTTTAATCTTTTAATACACATACAAGCGTCCTAAAAAAATAATTTATTGGACCCTTATGATGTAACATTATGGGTACTTTAGTACCAAGAAAAGGGTCCTGATTTCCCAATTAAGATTATGAAACCAATTTTATGACCGCATAATATGTTTATAAACAACTCATATAGCGTCCTAAGAAAAAGCATATTCAGACATTTTTACAATGTTTTAACAAGTTTAATAGGACAATTCCAAAGTCCTAATGAGTCATGATACAACGCTTTTCTAAACATCCATACACACAATTTTACGATATGGTTATAGACATCCAAATATATTATACGATAAGAAGGCCATCAATATATAAAATCTTAATACTTATTGTGTATAAAACATCAACTAATGAAACAAATAAAACTTTATTGTATTCCAAATAAGCATATTCATAACAAAAACACTAAACATAAATAAGTTATAGCATCATCCAACATAAAGTTTTGTAACATTAGCAATGAAAGAAACAAGCAGCATACAATCCTGAATCATCATGCGTCCACAATCCTCACGGACTACCTACAAATAAACCATCCACGTATAAGCATTAAGTTCCAAATTAGTAAAATTATTCGTATTACAAGTTTAACAAATAAAACAACCATGTATAAGCATTAAGTTTTATATTATTAACTGCACAACATTATTATTCCTTCTTGAATCACTATTTGAATGGAACTGGGTCTGAAAAGGTGAACATGCACCAAAGTCAAATGGCCATTAAACACTTCAACTCCGGTGGCTGCTACTGTTTTCATTGATTTTTCTTTAACTTTAGAGCATGGATAAATAACTTCGTACACCAATTTCCTTATTCTAGCATACAGATCGAATCAAATAATGATTGAAGAACGAGTAATAATGTTGTCCGGTTGTACAATAGCTGTGCAACGAAAGGCACTCAGCAGCAAGAAGTAAAAAAAATTACCCTGTTTTTTTTACAATATAAAACGTAAAGTGTCAACCGATGAACTTGGTTTTAAAAAGCGCAAAGCGCACAAAAGCGACGAGGTCTAAAACCAAGGCGCAAAAGCGGTGGGCTTTTCGTATGCGAGACGCAAGATGATTATATAGTATTTTCTTATATATGCTATAGGTTTTAGCATCATTTACTTAAAATATAGATACAAATAAGGTATATAAATGATTTAGCTTAAATGTACAACATTTTTAGCTACGTGTATAACAATTTTAAGCACAAAAACACCTCGTGTACGAAAAGCGCGCGCCTCAGAGGATTTTTCTTGCGCTTTTCACACAGGTTGATGCCTAGATGCGCTATGCGCTTAAGCGCGCCTCAAGCGCGATTTTTAAAACCAAGCCCATGAACCAATCAAGTTGATCATGAATATTGTTTTAGGCTTTCAAATAATAATAAAACTTGGTCAGCTTCTTACTGATAGTCTAGCATCTTCCGTATCAAGTTTAACCAATAATAAAAGACAATGCCGTATATATCGTTTGGAATGTCTATGATGTATTAAGTTGCTATAAGTAATTTCTAAAAACAAGTATATTAGGTTCATAAAACTAAAAAATGGAAAAAAAAATTGCAGGGGGATATGTAGTTTTCATTTTGAACTGGATTTATAGTGTACACATATAACCCAACAAAAATTCTACATCACATTATGAGTTAAAAATTCTAATCTAACAACTAAAATCTTACTAACTACAGCAGAACATATAGACAAATTAAAAAAAAAGCTAAGATTCGAACCGATAACTAAACCTAGCAGCCGACTTTGTACATGACTAAGAAAAGGTTAAGAAAGGTTAATTACCTATTTACAATAAACTAAGAGTTGGCTGCCAAACATGGATCCACTTTTGGTGGTTTGGTTACGGATGCAGTCGGGGCTACACCACCATTCATTCTAGCTCATGCTTCTGCAAACATCCGCTACTGCTCTGCAGCTGCTTTTTCTTCCGTCATCTCTCTTACATTCGTGCACTTTCCACTCTTCTCACAAGTCACAGGGTCCTGCTCAATTATAAACAACTAAATAATACCGAAATATCCTAATGATCGACATTTAAAGTATAGCATATTGTCTTAGATTTGGAAACCAATACCATTGTTTCAAGTTTGTGTTGTTCATATGCAGCATAAACATCTTCTTGCCAACAATATCCATGTGATCCATTTCTCACTCTACAAAATCAACAAGTTAAACTCGTAATCACCAGATCTAAAGCCGATTTAAGAAAAAAGAAATAAAAACTAGGCATCTCTCATACATAAAAGATAAAACTTACATATCTACCAGATACATCAATCGATTCCATTTTTTGTCAATAAACTTAGCCAGATTCACCCAAAAATCAAAGATAAACAAAATTCACAAAGATCAGATTGGGATCCAATTCTGACTTTAAAAAATTAAAAAAGTTAAACATGTGAGTACTAGATTTGAAATCGATTTCAGACTATAAAAACCCTACCCATCTCTCATACATCAAATTTACAGAGATCTAGCAGATACATAATCAAATCAATTTTTCATCAATAAACTCAATCTATAAAACCAACAAAGTAAACCCGTAATCACAAGATCGAAAACCAATTTCAGAAAAACGCATCCCTCATACATCGAATATACAGAAGTAATAGACTTATATTGGTTCGAGTGAAGTATAAAAAAAGAGCCGATTTTACCTGATGCTAGCAATTGGCTTACCAATCTCAATATTTGGATTGAGGTAGTTGAATCAGAAGTGTCAAGTGTCAACGGCTGTAACCAAGGGAACCTCTTATCAGATCATTGTACAATGCCTATTACAAAATGGGAAAAAAACATAATTAATTTCACTATCATAGTATCATAAAGTAAACAAACTTCTATCATTTGACGAGCAGAAACTCGGTGGCAAGTAGAATCCCAGCGGTTGGAGCCCTGTGTTCGTGGTGGTCGGCGATTGTGAGTCGTGGTTGCCGGAGGTTAGGGTTGTAGAGGGAGCAGAGTTCTCTGGTGCCCTGTGATTGTGTTTGTGAGGCGGGTTAGGGTTGTGTAGGGAGAAAGGGATGAGAATATTAGTGAAGAGAGGCGGGAATTTCAATATTAGGGGAAGATATACTATGATATAAAATCATGACGCATAAAGGAACTGGGCGTCATTAGAATTGATCATGGGTACCCTACTATCAGTACGGTAATACCATTTGCAACATTTGTCGTGAAACTCAATCTAGGAATCAAACGATGAATTGCAATATTTAGTTGGTGTTTGTAATCTATAAAAAGCTCCACGGGAGCACTTTTGTCTGCGTCACGCAAACCACACGTAGTGACGTAGACATGAGTTTCTGCAGAGTGTTTGTTTTCTCACAGACATTTCATTAAAAAAACTTTATGCGAACTCTTCTGGTGCAGACTTGGCCCCGCCGCTTCTAAGATCTTCTAATGTTTGGAGAGGATTAAACACCACCACACCGTCCACAATCACCACACCATCCCCACCACCCACCGCCTACCACCACCACCTTCCACCACCACCACCGTCTACCATAACCATCCTCCAGCATCACCACCACCAGCATCGTCCACCACCATCGTCCACCACCACCGTCCATCGCTACCCACCGTCTACCACCACCGTCCACCGCTACCCACTGTCTACCACCACCTTCCACCACCACCACCGTCTACCATAACCATTGTCTAGCATCACCACCACCACCCACCCTCCACCATCACCACTGTCCACCGCTACCCACCGTCTTCCAGCTCCACTACCACCGACACCGACCACCACCACCCATCGTCTACCACCACTGTCCACCACCACCCATCGTCTACCACCACCCCCGTCCACCACCACCCACTGTCTACCACCACCCCCCACCGTCCACCATCACCCATCGTCTACCATCGCCATCGTCCAGCACAACCACCACCCACCGTCACACCGTCCACCGCTATCCACCGTCTACCACCACCGTCCAACGCATACAAAAAGTGTCACTAAAAACCAAATTAGCGTCACAAAAGTTAAATGCCACTAAAAGTGTGTGCCACTAAATGGCAATTTTTTTGTAGTGCCACCACTATAAAACCGAAGTGTCAAATGTCCTGTTAAATTATGTTATAATAAACTCTAGCGAATAAGTGTCTTATAAAACTGATGTTTTATAACTCAAATATGAAGTGTCCTATAGAAGTTAAAGTTATAAACTTAAGTGTTAAGTGTCCTATTAGGTTATGTTATAATAAAACTCTAGCGAATAAACGTCCTATAAAACTAATGTTTTATGACTAAGTATCATGTGTCCTATTACGGTGTATTATAATAACACTACAATGATTAAGCATCCTATAAAGCTTAAAAGTATAAGACTCATGTGTCAAGTGTCATATTAAGTTATGTTCTAATAGTACTTCGACTAGAAAGGGTCCTATAACATCAAACATTTGTGACTTAAATACAAAGTGTCGTATTAAGTTATGTTATAATAGGACACCGGGTGATCAAGTGTCCTATTACATTACAGCATAATAGGACACCAACAACTAGATGTCTTATAAATTACCTTATTAGGTTCTATATTTTAAGTGTCTTATTAAGTTATATGATAATAGGACCCCAAAGAATCAGCCATCTTATTAAACAACTTTTTAGGACACCGGTTTAGTAGCATATATTATAAAAGGACCCTAAAAGTTCATTTGTCCTATTAAATAGTTTTTAGGACCCTATTTTACAAGTGTCCCACGCAAAGGCCCTTAAAAGCCAGTTTTGTTGTAGTGTCAATAATGTTAACGTAATACATTTAAGTATATACATCGTAGCTAACCACAAAATATTATACTATAAATAAAAGCATGAACATCATCCTTACCTCCTGTATCTCACAAATTCACCAATGTTGCTAAAAGGAGTGTTATGTAGAAATTCATCTTTATCGGAACAGAACATAGACGTTCCATATGGTCGATGACACGAGGAAGGATTCTCAGCCATTTTCTTACCCAACCTGGATAAAAAAAATTGATTTACACATAAATGCTTTCACACAATTATTGTTACAAGTTTAAGATATTGTAAATAGTTGAATACTGGATAATAGTGTTTACCTTGTTTTGTACTTGTTAATAGCCAAAAGACAAAGGGTACGCACCGATCGGGTTTGTCCCGATTGCTAAGTGTTCTGTGCCTTATGTCCAAAGCTTGATACCAAACCACATCGAGCCGGGGGTCTCACTGGAAGCAGCCTCTCTATTCTTAGGGGTAGAGGTAAGGCTGTCTACATCTTACCCTCCTCAGACCCTATCTTAGCTTTGCCATAGGTGGGATTAACTGAGTATGATGATGATGATGATGATGACCTTGTTTTGTACTTGTTAATATCTTCAATATCTTCATTAATGAACAGTCGACTAACACGATCTCCAAAAGAGTTAGAAACATAGGGTTTTCCTGCATAACAACATCATTAAAATTAAAATTCAAAATAATAAGTAGTATATGTAAAGTACTAAACATGTATAAATATAATTATAGTAAAAATACAATACAAATATTTAATAAATGTAAACAACCATTATAAAACTTCAATCGGCCAAACTACAGTATTATAATTAATTGTTTCTCCGTTTGATGAGTCGCCACATATTTAGACATCTCCATGGCATAAGTATCCCACAAGGTTATATAAATGTTCAAACCCCTTCAAAAAGTAAAATTTATTTTAGTATAAAAAACAAATTATATTTTCCGTTATTTGTAGTTTGTATAAAATACAAATCATAAAACCAATACATACTCGCTATCCTGCATTTCCATTGTTAACCTCTTTTTATCAGCGACAACCTTTTTATCTTTATCATTATTGTTGAATAACTTGTTAACATGTCCGATAACATCTATATACAAATATAAACAAACATTAATGTAACCTCATTATTTACCATAATATTATGGTTTGGTTGTAATAAAAAAGGAGATAGTGACGATACATACCTATTGTGACATTTTCATCAACCTCCTTGTCCAGAATTCTTTGATAGGGGAGAAAAGAGAACCCAAAATCTGGACCTTGAAAATCAACAGCATCGGAAACATGAGTGTTCATATTCAAGCACAGTTTGTTTGGGTTTGATGCAAACTTGTACTTAGATGAATTGAGTCCAATTCCTGGATTTCTTATAATAATGGAAGCATTTTCCAACAAAAACCTCTCAAATCTAAAAAACAACCGCTTAAACACATTCGCTTGAATCAATATTGTTACGAGTAAATAATATATCTACATAATGTACGACAATATACTTGTGAATTATTATATATCTATCTATATAATAGTGTATAGTAAATAATGAAATACGCAAATAGAAGCCTTTAAAAAAATTTGGATTGGGAATTACATTTTCGTCAATGAGGATCATCTCAATTGAGTAAACGTCTTTAGGATTGCGACAATCCGGTTGACGCCAAACCCGAATAATCTTTAGCTTTAAAGCAACATCATTTCGGTTGACATCAACTTGGTTAACCATGGTAAACTCGTGTGCTTCTATGGCAGCCATTGATCTCTTCAACTGTACATAAAATGTTAAATTTCAAAATAGTATTATCAAAAGAAACTGTCGAAAGTATAAGACTAATGTAAAGATCAACGACTGTATTCAAAATTCGAATGGTCGTCACATAGATGGAATTAAATGACTGCAAACAACTCTAAAAACAATAATGTTTCTCTATCTATATATGACAAAGAGTAAATCTCCTATATATCCGATTGAATGTTTAAAAGTTTTGTCAAATCAACTTAGTAACATAGGTTAATTTCAATAAAAATGCTAAACCATAATAAACATATTTCTAAATTAACATAATAGGCCACAAAATTAAATTAAGTTAAGGGATCGAACAGACCGTAAGTCAGACATTAACGAATTGATATTAACATAATTGGCAAAAAGATTAAAGTAAACTACTGGTTCGATAGAATTAAGTTTCAAACAAAGTTATAGTAATTAGGGTACGTAACCTGAACGTTGCGATGCTTCAACAATAGCCTCTCAAAATAAAATTATAAAAAAACTTCTTTCACAGGCATGAAAAAGAAAGAGAAATGTGTTGTAGCATTTTGTCCCTCTTGGTATTGATCTAATTATTATATAGAGCAACTTGATAAGGAAGGTTTGTAAAATGAAGTTAAATTAGCACAATTATGGTATACATTGGTCATCTATTTCATTGATACTTGATTGATTGCTAATATAGTGCTACGCTAGTTAATTCAGAATCGTTGCCATAATTATATCAACTCACGGCAAAGTGTTTCAATAGATCGGTTGGTTAGCGTTGGTTCAAATGGGTTGTGTGTAGCATGTTTAATGAGGGCTAATAGTGAGATGTTGACCATAGTTAAAGCAATTTAGTTAACGCAATTTAGGTGGTATCGTCATTGCATTTTTAGTCCCAAATAATGTATTACCATATTATAAGTACTCTTTATCACTTTACCTCCAAATTTTATAACAGTCATCAACTTAATATAAGTCAATAAGTTGTGTTTCCATAGTGTGACACCTCATTTATTCATACTATTAAATGTGTTGATCGATATGTATTTGATATAAACATCAAAATATATTAAAACACCACATGAAAAACATAAAAGTTAAGAAAAATATTAACATCATTCAAAACTAAGGAAAGCCGCATAATTATAAATATTAATTACAAAAATGGATGGATTGTAATTAGTCTAATTTAATGAATGCTAATAGTTTAAAATTAGCAAATTAATGTCATAAATTAACCGACACATTATTAGAAGATGATTACGGTTTACCATTATTGTTTGAATGTAATGAATCTCCTAAATGAGGCATTTCCATTCGTATATTGGTGGCGTTTTATTAGGAGATTCTGTATTTAATGAGACTAATTTAAATTAATGATGATTGCTTACAATTAGCAAAGTAATAGGAAATAATACTATTCTATCTATTACTGAATTTATTAAAACAGTATAATACGAATGGTAACTTTCCACACCAATCTTTGTAATAATGGTGGCGTTAATTATGGAGATTTATTATTGTTTAGAACAAATTATGGGGTGAAGAGTAATTGTTTAATATGGTAAGTCGCTAATTGTTTCAGTCATTTAATATCATAAATTACTGATTTAATTGATTGGTAATCAGTAATTAATACAAAAGAAAAATGCATAGTATTATGGTAAGTCTAATTTGTGTTTATTTGTGTATCGGTAAGAGATTGATATTAACGAAATTTGAAAACCTTCCTAATTTAGATACAATGATAATTTAAATACAATGATAATTTAAAGCTGATAATTTAAAACGAAATTTAAATTTCTACCTTAATGTTTGAATGTGAAGAACCTCCTAAATGAGGCGTTTCCATTGGTATATTGGTGTCATTTTATTAAGAGATTTTGTATTTAATTAGACTAATTTAAATTAATGATTACTAGATATTTGCCCGCGTTGACACGCAGTTTACCAACGTACGATTATTTGGAGTAGTATAACGTATAAGAAAAATAAAGTAGAAACATTTTATTAAAATTTAAAAGCAACGAATACACAGTTATTCAAATATCGCTAAAAATTTCCTTATAAACAACATTTTTTGTTTTAGTCATCACTTTCCCATCAGCATCCAGTATAAGTAACTTCACGCCTGCCCTGCTTTTAACTCTTGATAATGCGACATAAAGCTGGCCGTGTGAGAATACAGGGTTTCTTAAATACAATCCATTAGCATTGAAAGACAATCTCTCCCGTCTCCTGCATTGCTCCAATTAAGATACTTGGATAGAAGCTTTTCTAAATTAGTTATTTGAAAACGTTTTCATAGGGTGGGATAAATGTCACATGAAAATATTATGTGTTCACATACGTAATGGTTTGAAAACAATTTTTTTTTTTTTTTTTTTGAAAAATAAAACTTCATTAAAACAACGGCTAACAACTCGTCTCCAAGAAGTAGACCGAGCCGCCTACAAACCTTACATCAAGTTGAATTTACACCAAGAATCCCAATCACAATCGTTACCTTTTCGCCTATGTTTAAAAAACCACAAAAAACCAAATGATTTAATGTCTGCGACAATTTCCGTTTTGTTTTCCGCTTTCGCTTTGAAAATTAACTCGTTTCGCGCCTTCCAAATTCGCCAACACGTAATCATTATAACACCTTGAATAGCTTCAGGATTAACTGGTGCATTACCTAGATTTCTGAAGATCTCCACCAGGTCCCTTGTATAAAAACAAAAGCATAAATTATCGGAATTCGGCACCAATTTGCTATCCTTTCCCATATGCTGCAAGTAAATCCACAAGGTGTGAATAAATGGCTGGCTGATTCATTTCCTTCTCCACATAACGGGCATGTCAAGTCGTCCATTGGGATATTTCTGTGAACCAATGCAGTCTTTGTAGGAATTCTTTCCGAAATCGCCCTCTAAACAAACATGTTACACTTTATGGAGGATAATCATCTTTCAGAGTCCCTTCATATGCTTCCAAAAATCTATTGCTTTTGACGACTATCTATGTCAATTGTTGGTTTGCATGAAATTAGTTTATTAAACTGCAGATCTAAAATAGTCTCATGTATATCATTCTAAATCAAGAAAATACAATAAAAACATTATAATGGTCTTTTAGATTTAATAGAGCCGCCAGGTTCGGCATTTTTGTGTTCATCATTATTGAATAGCTTGCAAGTCCCAACAAACCCAAGCTGACCCGTTTCTACCTGCACACAATCATTTCACATAAAGCAAATTAAGTGCCAAATTGAAGTTGCTACCAAGCTTGATACTTGTCCTGATGCATGAATTATAGGATTAAAACAAAATGAATTCAGATATGGTGAAAAAAAAATACCAAGACAAAAGATGAAGATTGTTGTCCTAATGTTGAAGATGACGACGCGTTCTTGCGACAATTGACAACATGATAAGTTGATGACCAAAGAATGCTTGCAAATTCAAAATCAAGCTCACTTAGTCATCATAATTCATAATTCTACAACATAGTTCAGTTTAAAAAAATGTAGATAGGTTGTATGTGGTCATATTTAATATGACCTTTCAAGCTTCAAGACGTATATCCCGAATAGACATGTTATCCATTTAAAGGGCCAAAATTGGAAAAAATCTAAAAATTAAGTTAAATAGTTTATTGTAGTTCTACAACATACCTTTACATTAGATTATATCTTAAAAATCCTCTGACTCGAAGCTCTACTAATGCTAAAATATGCAGACTTTCAAATATATATATATATATATATATATATATATATATATATAGACCGAGTTGAGTGTACTCTAGAGTGATATCGACTTATATATTAAAGTCATACCAACAAAAAACTTAAAATGATAACTATGTATGTTACTAAGTTATATGCCATGTAAATCCAATTCTGGTTCTCTTTTCAATATATAGAAATAGGCAACCTCTCTCTGTTTAATATATTAACTACTAAAAAATAGATTTTGGATGTGTGTCTATTTATAATTACCCATTTAAGAAATATACATACAACAAATTTAAATGGCAATTCAAATGGGTTCCGTAATTTTGTAAAACTAAAGATAGTAGCGGTCAAAAGCCAATACCTTGGGTACACAAAAAATATAACTTGGGCGACAACCCATTTGACCCATTGTCCCATTCCATTTTAATGACGATAGAAAAGTAAATCATACAGAGGCGGCAAGATGGGTGAAATGAGTGTGGGTCAATGTGAGTCACTTACGTACAGAGTTGGATTAACCCGCAAACACTTTTTGCCATTCCTGATAAATAATAAATGCATTTAATATGCTTATATAAACTAAGTTGTCAGTTTATTGCAATAATCATCTAACTTTTCAATGACACAATTTAGAATATTGTATGCAATAAAAAAGCAGTTCGTATCATCCAATCCGTTCACACATTTGACCCATTTCCCTTTTAGCTATAGTTGTAGAAACATTGAACCCTTCTGTACATTTGAGAATATCATAACCCAAATAGACTAATATAAATAAAAATGCAACTTCTAATATAATATCCCAACCTGATTTATGAAAATATACTCAACTTGTCATGCAACCACAATTTAGACATCCACAATTAGTGATTTAGCTCTATGTTCGTCCATCATATATCTTGTTGTCCACCTGAGATATTAAAATTTTGGACACACACATCCAATAGCAAAAAAAAAGGTTTAGCTGCATATAACTTATATTTGCAAATCTGTCAAGTTGTAGCAATGTGACCAAAATTGGGGCATATATTGATTCATGTTACAGTTGTTGCCGAAAGGTACATAATTACATATCATGAGTATATGATTAAACTCTGCATCGACAAAAGACCAAATATTTAACAATAAAAGATTATGATTTTTTGCTTTATTTTGAAAAACAAAAAAAAATATGCATAACTTAAAATGAATGATCTTTAGACAAATCGCATTTCCATCTCTTATAAATGATAATGTCTTTTATTTCCTAGATGCACCAAAGCGCAGAAAACACAGAAACCTTATCTTTTTCCCTTTTTTCTCTCAGTTATCTTGCTAAGTTTACCCCACAATTTACACTCGGAGTCAACATAAACATGATTTTGAGGCAAGAATTTTTATGCCGGAAGAATTGAATTCATCTCTAATACTTTCTTATACAATTACAGCCCTGTAATGGCTTGTTATTTATGTTATCATAGCTGTAGTTGTCAGCAACCTCAATCATTTTTTTGAAGGGGTGCCCAAAAGGCATCTGTAGATGGATTCTTAATCAATATTGAGCATTTCGTCTCTTCCAGATCACTAACCTCTTACCATATTTGAACAATTATGTACTTTTCTACTTCTGAAATCATCATCCTTGTCAATATTCCACTAAGACATAGTTAAGTGAAATTTATGCTTTCACTATTATCACAATTCACAACTACTTTTCCCCTAAATAATAATAAAAACAAAAAAGTGATATAAACAAACTTACTCTCGCAACATCGAAGGGCTGCATTGGTATCACGGCCACTTCAGACATTCGAAATGCTACAAATTGATATACTACAAATTTTCACAATTATGTTAATTCGGTAATGCTTATTATGTTAGTGTTAAGTCAAGTTGATAGTTTACCTGATGAGTTTGGCATGTTTCTTTTGGTCACTGTTTTTTTTTTTTTTTTTTTTTGGGGGTCCGGTGTTGCTGATTGTTTTGCAGTTGGATCTTGCGCTTTTTTAACTGCAATGCTTCCGTTTTCTTAACCCCAACGTATAGCAACTTGAGTTCCCCTTTCTTTGAACTGATTTATGTACAAAGTCAGAAGATTACTTTTTGCATAATAATTTTTGCATAACAATTGTGCAGTGACAAGTCAAAGATAAGGTAGATGCATTATTAGTAAACAACAGAATTGTTTATAAATAAATCAACAACCATTAGTTCTAAATTCCCAAAAAACTAAGGCTTGCTAATTTAAGTGTAATTGACTTAAAACTAACCCAAATGGAGTTCCAGCCACTATATTAAGGTTCATTAAATTTCATAAAGTATAAAACAATTTATAAAAGAATCATTTTAATCAAATTTTGTGCTCTATATACCTATAAAGTATCAAGATATGGATAACGGGAGGTTTCAGCCAATGCAGCCTGACTTGGCTGTTTGACCCGTAACAAATGACATATATTGGCCCGAATTTGTTTTGACCCGTTACATACCTTGCTTGACTTGCTCATCTTAGCTCCATGTGGTAGAGACTTAAATCTTGAATTTTTAAAAGCTTCATCTCCTTTTAGAAATTCCTCAAGCGAGGGAAGATCTTGGTGTGCTGATCAGATAAAAGAAGCAACATTAAAAGTTGTTAAAGCCAAAGATTAATAAAGAAAAACTAAAATTAAGTTTTTTAAAAAAACAAAAAAAAAATACAAAAAATAGCAAGATGAAAGAAAAAATATTAATTACCTGAAAGTTAATGATGAAGAACAACTCTCAGCAGCCATAGCTGCAAACTTCTGCACAATAGCTACAACCTCAAGAACTTTTTGATTACCGAAACAAAAGGTTTGAAAGCTCAACGCATCTATTATATAGTTTTATGTGGACACTATATTGCTAAGTAGAACATGTGGTTAGCTTACATCTTCTAAGTAGAACAATGGTTTAAACTAAATATGCACTCACATCAACATATTTCTCAGCCACGGGTCAAAATACAAAATATTCTAGGAGAGCTTCGTCAGTAGACAACTTCAGGAGACCCTCTTTCTTAGTGGTAAGAAGCTCTCTGTTTGACCGCTGCTGTTTAGAAAAGTTGCTTTCTTCATGCGGCCGGGTACCCATTCTTCTTCGCAGCAACAGCGCCTTAACCTGTATAAATTAGCAAAACAAAGGTGAAAACTTAATGATAATGGGTTTTGAAGATAACCAAAATTTTAAGAAAGACTTGATTAGGCTATTAAATAATTGCGCTGATATAATATAAAACCTATATTTCTGTTTTCCAAATGTACCATTGTTATGTGAGCATATGAAACGCCCTATATATGCATGTGTATTCGAAGCCTTGTACACCCTTAATTCGCAACACTATGCGGCTATATTTTGCAGCCATATACGGTTGTATAACAACCCTATTTACAGCCTTGTTCCGCTGTATTTTCCAGCCATAAAGCACATCATAAGAGTCCTATTTTTAATGTTGTAATTGCTGCATTTTCCAGCAGTAAACCACTACTTAACAGTCCTATTTAAAGCCACATATTCCTATATTTTTTTACCCTTCTATCTAAATGAGAAATTTACACACACACACTCATGTGCATAAAAAGGAATAAGACATACCATTTGGATGTTGAAAGCGACTGTCAAAAACCCAAAGAAAAATCGAAACATGATTAGAATAGTATAAATAAACAAATATATAACTTTCACTTTTTAGGGATACCTGAGAATAGGTATTTCATTGCATAAATCTTCCATGTTCTCAGCTATGAGATCTTGCTACCTCTGTTCCATTTCAAATGCCATAAAAAACTTCCAAAGAAAACCATGAATACAATGAATGGAAACCAATAATAATGTTAACAAATCTATAAGCTGCGAAAGGTATTCCAACAGAAGAAAACAATGGCTCAACAAATTATATTAATGTTTCATCATAATATTAATGTACAATTAACGAATCAGAAGGAATGGTGGATAATAAACAGTACCTGCTCGGTGTTTATTCAGAGACCATTCGAAATTATAACCTATACCTGCTCAGTATTACATACGGTAACACACGTTGATAATAAGTTAATGGATTCAATGGATTCAGAAGGAATGGTACCTGTAACACTATTTCATGATTTTATCCTAATATAACTTGGTCCGTAACAACGATTGCACAATAAAACCCTAAATCGATTTATTGAAATAAGAATCAAATAGAGATTACCTTAGATTGGAGATGAAGGATTAGCTTGAATCGCCCTGATTAGGGTTGATGGTTTGAAGGAGGCGACGAACATAATCTGATCTTGGGAATGAAATACAGATTACCTTGGATCGGAGATGAAAGATTAGGTTGAATGGCCTTGAATCGCCCTTGTGAGATTAGGGTTTGCGTAGAAGGAGGCGTTGATATTATGATTTGTTATGTCTGTGTTTTTTTTTTTTTAGGGTATATATATTTTCGGGTTTTTTTTTTTTTTTAAATGAAAAATTTTATAAATTCCCACAATGAGACACTTGGCACAATATGATTGGCTACACAATTGAGGATGAATGTGGGAGTGCCAAGTGTCCTCATGGACTTTAGTTTATTAGATGTATAGATTGTTTACTATTAGCAAAGTAATATAGGAAATAATAATATACATTATTACTGAATTTATTAAAAGAGTATAATACGAATGGTAACTTTATATTCTGTATTTGTAATAATGATGGCGTTAATTATGGAGATTTATTATTGTGTAGGTTAAATTATGGGGTAAAGAGTAAATGTTTAATATGGTAAGTCGATAATTGTTTCATTCAATTGATATCATAAATTATTGGTTTAATTGATTGGTAATCAGTAATTAATACAAAAGAAAAAATGCTAACTATTATGGTAATCAATACGAATCATAATTAGTGAACAAAATTTAACATTTATTATTTATTAATATAAATAAATGAGGTTACAAATGTTATTAAATAACGTCAAAATCCTCATGAAGTATTCAAATAAATTACATAAAAAAGCATAAAAAACGAAATTTAAATTTCTACATCAATGACTTCTTGTGGTGTTTCCTTAGTAACAAATAGCTTGTATGGGGATTAACACGTTAAAAACTGTAACATCCGGCCCTCTCACCACCAATATTGTCCGCTTTGCCCATCCAGAGCTCACGGATTTGTTTTTGGTTGCCCAAGTGGAGACTTCCCAAGAGGTCACCCATCCTGAAATTTCTCCCACCTGAGCACGCTTAACTATGGAGTTCTCCTCTCATCCACTAACATTAAGCCCCAAAACGCGTTGGTTATTTAAGAGGCAAGATATTACTTATGAACCAAGGATCTCTCCTGGCCACGACCGATGTGGGATTTTCCTGGGGTGTCACATTCACCCCCTGTTAGAGTCTCATCGTCCCTGATGAGGTGTGCCCCCTTACTGCCCAACACGAAATATTAACCCTAAAGCTCCTGCTAAGGCTCAAGATCATCAATTGGGAAGCTCCAAAGGCGCACGGTTGATCGAATCGAAGAGCCAAGGGTATAATCTTTGATTCCTTACACTTTTATCTTGTGTTTTTCTTATAAAAATCATGTAACAAAGTTTGTCCAGGTCTGAAAGTTTTTAATAATCATTAAAACATGAAGTTTTTGAAGATTAAACGGATCATACATAATAATAAACGATTAGTAACATCATAGGATACTTGTTGCGCAAGTTATTGATGTTTTGGTCTTTAAAGTTGTGATCTTTGCATGTTTAGTAGTAGAATCTGATCATAATAAGTATTAGGGATGTTTGGTAATGATGATTGATGTTTGTTAATTGTTTTTATGCACACGGTAGTCGATTAAAGTATGATTTAGGCGAAACTAAAATCTGGACAAAATGATTAGACGAACTTGTAGGGGCTGTAACACGACCTTAACATAACGATTTTGGTATTTTCTTTGCATGATTGAGTCACAATTGGTCTTAGCTTTTCATATTGTGTAAAATCAAGTATTTTGGACGTCGGTTGAGTTGTTTTTGGAATTTTCTTTGAAAATAGGTCAGGTCAGAATTTCGGGTATCAAACTGAGCCAACTTTGAAACATCATAATTCAAGTTTTATTAAGAGTTGGGTTGTGAAATTTTTACAGAAGGTTAATATTGGAGTAATATGAGTTTTTCAAATGGATTCATCCCGTTTGGATGAATACACAATTTTTGGGAAATTATCTACCAAACTGACCTGTTAGGGAGGTTTTCTGAACATAGCTAAATTAGACGAATTTTAATTATTTTTATGTTTGGATTTAAGACAAAACAAAAATAGGTATTGTTGAGTGAATCCCAAAGAAAATTCAGTAAAAATTTGGGAGGTTAACTCACTGATTTACTATTTTAAATAAATTCGTTTTGATGGCGCACAATCTGTCCTGAAAACACAGATTGTGTATTATGTGCTTATGTGATTAATTGAGGTCTTAAGTGGTATGGAATTGACATGTAACTGAAGTACACTTGTTTGAGACACATACGGAATGTAGAAACTAATTGTAACCAATATATTCACCAACGAGTCCGTAGGGTTTACTATTGCATGTAGAATCACTAGGCATCACATACACACTTTTGAACGTTTAAAACGCCTTGGACAAACGAGTTATATGGTGTAATGATATTACGCCTATACTCACTTAGTGACACTATTATTAGGGTGTCAGTAGCATACTTTACTTGCGGTTCGGATTTCTTTTGCTTGCACGTTAAGGTGAGTTTCACTACTCTTTTTCTCAAAAGCATGCGTCTCGGATTAGAGACAACTTTGGTATACATTTTCTAGTCCAGTTGGGACTAATCAGGTATGGACTCCTTGTGTGGGTCGGTTTTACGATTCCTTGTGTGGATCGGGTTTTCGGTCAGTTTAAAACTTATTGGTCCTTTGTAATCTAAACACTCTATCATTTAAAGTCCTTGCATATTTTGGGTTAATCGCTGGAGGCGAACGGGGTATTAGTTGATAGCGCTATTAGGTTGATGCAGCAACCTCATGTCTGAGGTGCTTGAGGCACGAGCATGAACTTCTTACCACAATTTCCGACTGGTGTTGATAGACGCCAGTCACTAGTCACTGAGGCAAATAACTATTTTCCTGAAGGTTCCCAATAATCTTGTTTAGTTACATTGAGTGGGCTAGCTACCCCTGACACACTTAAACTGACAACTCTTTAACTTTTTTGTCTGGAGGACCTACGTTATTACTTTACTTACGTGGTTTTTGGAAACCAGCGCATTTGCATATTAAATTACTTTACTTTGTGAACTCACCAGCTTTATGTTGACACACGATAGCATGCTTTTGCAGGTAACTAGGAACGGAGCACAGTTAGGTCATGCATCATTTCATGGGTCTCAAACATTAAACTATTTTGCGCATTTACTATTCTTTTGGTTTTGGGCGCGGTGTTTTGCGCAGACTTTATTTGCTATTTTTCATTCGCTTCCGCTATACTATTATTGGTTTGGTTAAAACTTTAAAACTTGGTTTTAACAATAACGAACTAAATGGTTGGGCATTTAGAGTCGTTCATGTGACTTATGGCTATGGGATCCTGGTTTGTCATGCGCCTCGCGGTATAAACCCCGCAGTGGAAATTTGAGGGTGTGACAGATGGTATCAGAGCCACTCCTGTGCCGTTCGGGATGGTGGGTACATACCTCATCAGGGACGATGAGACTCTAACAGGGGTGAATGTGACACCCCAGGAAAATCCCACATCGGCCGTGGCTAGGAGAGATCGTTGGTTCATAAGTAATGTCTTGCCTCTTAAATAACCAACGCGTTTTGGGGCTTAATGTTAGTGGATGAGAGGAGAACTCCACAGTTAAGCGTGCTCAGGTGGGAAAAATATCAGGATGGGTGACCTCCTGGGAAGTCTCCCATCGGGGCAAAGCGGACAATATTGGTGGTGAGAGGGGCCGGATGTTACAAAAACAGCATTAAAAAAAGAAATAATCATTTTTCTATAAAAACAAATAGTCATATGAAGATGAAAATAAGATTCATACCAAAACTCTTGTCGAAGGGTCATGCATCACCTTGAAGAATTGGTCACCCATGTGCTAAGCCATAATCGAGTTTTTGTCTCCGGATGGAATCCTGGTATTCAAATGAAAAAACGAATATATTGAATAAATCCGATCTAAAATATATATGTAACGACAAATTTATTACAAACACCATTGAATCTATCTATATTTCTAAAGCAAGAGAATAAATAGTAAATCTGTTTGAATGGTTATGTTGTTTGTATTTGAAAACATAAACGGTGATGCTTCTCAATGGTTCAACACGCAAAAAATTATAAATCTGATGACCGGTGTTTTTATAGAACAATTGTTCAACACGAATAATTGAATACAAGGATGACACTGGTGAATAAATGGTTCAAACGAATAATGGTAAGGGTGATCGTCTAGTAATTGACTAATTAATACCGGTGATTGAAAGTAAAAAACAATGAATACTGGAAATCGAATACATAAAAAATAAAATAAAAGTTTATACATCAAAAAAGATGATAGGGATCCAGTTTATAAATCGAATACATATATAGGGATCGGATTTAGCCAGAATACATATATGGATCGATTTATAACTCAAGATTGATTACATATTTTAGATCCAGTTTATAAATCAGAAAAGATGATAGAGACCTCGAAGAAAGAATGCAAAAGAAGAATGATAAATGTTGGTTGGAAGAATTGTTAAGGAAGATTGGAGAGTGATGGGAGAATGAAGCAAATAAAAAAATACAAAAGATTATTTATAGGAAAAAAGTTGAAGCTCCATATACAAATGTGGATATCTCAGGCTTATTATGGTTAGGAGTTTTATGATTGAATGGTTTCTTTCATTGATAATCACAATGTATATATACAAAGTATATGTTGAAGACTAGAAAGAATACAACAAACTAGGAGCACAAAATCAGGAAATAAAAACTACCTATAAATTATACAAATTCAAAATAATTCAAATCTTGGAGCCATTTAATAATTGAGTGAACCGGTTCATGAGTGAACCGATTGTGGCTTAATATTCCCCCGCAAGATGGACGACTTTGAAAGGAGACCAATCTTGGACAATAAAGTAAGATGACGAGGTCTTGGTAGTGCTTTGGTAAGGGTGTCCGCTAGTTGATCATCACCTGAAATATGTGTAACTCGTAGTGTGCCGTCTTGGACTTTTTCGGGAACAAAATGAAAGTCAAGAGCCAAATGCTTCATACGTGAATGGAAAACCAGATTAGCCGAATAATGAGTTGCAATTAAGTTGTCACAGTAAATGGTTGGGGTGATGATGGAACAGTAACCGAGTTCTTGAAGCAGCGATATTATCCATTGTACTTCAGTAGTAGTGGAAGCGACAGCTCGAAATTCAGCTTCCGTAGATGAGCGGGCTAAAGTTGGTTGTCGTTTCGAGCCCCAAGAGATTGGATTTGAACCAACATAAACAATGTAGCCGGTGGTACTACGGTAAGTTTGTTTGTCACCGGCCCAATCTGCATCAGTAAAGCCATGTAATTGAAGCGGTGAGTTGCATCGGAGTAATAAGCCATGATGGATTGTGCCATTCAAATATCGAAGTAGATGTTTCAATGCAGACCAGTGGATTTTTGTGGGTGAATGCATGAACTGTGATAGTTTATTTACCGTGAATGCGACATCCGGGCGTGTTAAGGCTAAGTATTGTAGCGCACCAACAAAGGCCCGATATTCAATAGGTGAAGATAAAGGTGTGCCATCGAGTTTGCTTGGTGGATCTGAGGTGGACATCGGAGTGGTTGCCGTCTTACTATCATTCATATTGGCTCGTGTTAATAAGTCGGAAATATATTTGCCTTGAGATAAAAATAGACCATGAGAATGTGGGATGACTTCTACTCCAAGAAAGTAGGACAAGGATCCGAGATCTTTGAGAGAAAATCGGTGAGCAAGAGATTTGATAAATGCATTAACAAGATTAGAGTTGGGGCCGGTGATGATTATGTCGTCGACATAGACGAGTATGTAGATAGGGGAAGAAGTGTGTTGTTGGACGAATAAAGAAGGGTCAGAAATGGTAGGAACAAATTTTTGTGATAAGAGATGTTTCTTTAGTTCATCATACCAAGCTCTTGATGCTTGGCGAAGGCCATAAATGGCTTTGTTAAGCTTGCATATGTGAGTTTGAAAAGAGGGATCGGCAAAACCCGGTGGTTGAGACATGTAAACGGATTCGGTTAATAAGCCTTGAAGGAAAGCATTATTAATATCTAATAGGCGAAGACACCAATTATGAGAAGTGGCTAGAGAAAGGATGAGACGAAGTGTTGCGGGTTTGACGACAAGACTAAAGGCTTCAACATAGTCTAAGCCGGGAAGTTGGTGAAATCCTTTGGCAACGAGTCTAGCTTTAAGGTGATCCACCGAGCCATCCGATTTGAATTTGGTTTGAAAAACCCATTTGCACCCAACGAGGTTAGGAGCGGGGGCGGAGGGAACGAGAGTCCAAGTGTTATTGCGTTGAAGAGCATCAAACTCGTCTTGCATAGCTTGACGCCATTGAGGTTGTTTGAGGGCTTGAGTAATGTTAGAGGGTTCTGTGGTAGTTTGAGTAGCGGCGGTGTAAAGGAGAAAATCATTATTGTGATATTTTGGGTTTGGTTTTCGATTGGTACGAGTTTGTATGAGTGGAGCTGGGGATCGAGAGTAGGAGAGGTAGTAAAAATGTTGACAGGAGAGGTTTCAGGAGTGGTTTGAGAGTTGACAAAAGGTGTAGTAGGTGATGATTGTGGTAGGGAGGTGGTAGAGTTATTTAAGGGAATGAGATTAGGGACAGTAGCAATTGGATTTGAGGAAGTTTGAGTAGGAATAATATGTAGTGGTGTAGAGATAGTATTTGAAGAAGTGGAATTATTTTGTGATAGGAGGTTGACAGAAAGTGGGAAAAATTGATCGGGAGTGGGAGTAGGAGGTGTAGTTGTTTTAAGTAAAATTTCATAGGGAAATATGTGTTCAATAAAATGAACATGCCGTGAGGATCAAGAAGGTAATAAGCGCTTTGAGATGAAGAATAACCAATAAAGATACATGGTTTTGAGCGAAGTTGTAGTTTGTGGTTCGTATAGGGATGTAACCAAGGGTAAGAAAGACATCCAAAACTGCGTAGTTTATCGTAGTTCGGGTGTTGTCGAAACAAACGATAGAATGGAGAATCATTTTGAAGAGTTGTAGTGGGTAACCTATTGATGAGGTAAGTGGCGGTGGTGAATGCAAAGGTCCAAAATTTTATGGGTAACTTTGCATGGAATAAAAGAGATAGACCCGTTTCGACTATGTGGCGATGGTGTCGTTCCGCATAGCCGTTGTGTTCAGGTGTGTGAGGAGGAGATGAGAGATGAGAGATGCCACAAGATGCAAGATGTGAAGCTAATTTTATGTACTCGCCCCCATTGTCAGAAAAGAGACTTTGTTTTTTGGTTTTAAAGTAATTTTCGAAAAGTGTTTGGAAGCGTATGAAGGTATTAAGCGAGTCCGATTTACGTTGTAATGGATAAATCCATATATATTTAGTGAAATGATCAACAAATATAATATAGTATTTGTATCCATCGAATGATGTAATCAATGATGACCAAACATCCGAAAATAACATTTGTAGTGGTTCATTAGAAGTAATAGAAGAAACACTAAACGGGAGTTTGTGACTTTTATTAATGCAACAAGAAATACAATGGGAATGAGAACTAGAAATAGAAGAAACATTAGAAGCTAAGTGTTGTAAAACTTTGAAATGAGGATGACTGAGACGATGGTGCCAAAAGGAGGCTTCATTGGGCTGCATGTAAAAGGCTTGAGGTTGGGAACTTGATGGACGGAGCTCGTAAATGCCACGACTAGCGGTTCCCCGAAGAAGAGGAAGGCGGGATTGGTAATCCTTAATAACAGAATTGAAATAAAAAAATTCAATTAGTAAATTGTTATCAATGCATAGACGAGATATGGAAATAATGTAACGAGAAATGGAAGGAACACAAAGAACATTTTTTTAATGTTATGGCCGTATTAGAAAATTGTAAAGTGATTGAGCCAATATGAGTTATAGAGAGAGACGAACCATCACCGATGATTAATTCCTCAGTACCGTCATACGGAGCATGAAGAGATAAGGCATTATGATCATTAGTTATGTGGTGTAAAGCACCACTGTCGAAGAACCAAGGGGAGGCAGATGTATTTTTTCCAGAGACTTGCATCATGTGGGCTTGGGGTTGAGTAGTGTTTCGAGAATATATGGGTACCAAGAGTTGAGGATTTTGTTTCTTGAAAGTGGGACAAGAGGTGAGCGAGTGGCCTTTAAGAAAGCACCATTGGCACTTTCCGAAGAACGGGCGAGATGGGTTTTGGGTTGAGGGGGTGGGGAGTAATCCTGGTGAGGTGTTGTGAGATCGGTTGTTCCATGGTTTGGATTGAGAGCGTGTGTGAGCTGCAAAGGCCATGACTGGCTGATGAAGGGTAGTAGCAGGAGTAGATGTTTGGAGAAGTGAGAGTTCATGGTTAATTAATTTTTCGTGTAATTCATGGAAGGAGATTGGGGTGTCACGAGCATGAACAGATTCGATGATGGGTTTGTAAGATTTCTGATCAGACCGTGTAGGATGGTATCGGTTATGTCCTCGGTGTCCATGGCTTTGCCTAAAATGGCAAGTTCATCAACGAGTGTTTTCACCGATTGCATATATTCGGTGATGGATTGGTTTGAGGTTTTAGAGAGTTGTTTGAGACGATGTTGCAATTGTTTGATATGACCACGGGAGGGAGAAGCGTATGTTTTGGAAAGAATGTTCCAGGCTTCATGGGAGGAGGGAGCATTACTTATTAAGGAAACAATGGTGGGAGAAAGGCTACCAACGAGAGCGCCAAAAAGGAGACGGTCTTGGCGGAACCATTTGGTATAATTTTCATGGGGAATGGAGGTACCCGTGTCATCAACAGTGGGTAAGGGTGATGGGTATGAGCCATCAATTAATTTGTAGAGATCTAAGCCATGGAGTAGAGCTTCTATTTGTGTTTTCCAGCCGAGATAGTTGGTACCGGTGAGTTTAGAGAAGGTGGGAAAGTGACAAGAGTGAGTGTGGATGCAACAGGAATGTTGGATATTGTGGTGGAGATAGGTGAGGCACTAGAATTGGATTCGGTAGACATGATGGGGCTGGAAAAAAAAGAGGAAGGCAAAATATGGCGGAAGGTGGGGATGGGGATCAAAAATTAGGCTGATATCATATTATGGTTGGGAGTTCTATGATTGAATGGTTTCTTTCATTGATAATCACAATGTATATATACAAAGTATATGCTGAAGACTAGGAAGAATACAATAAATTAGGAGCACAAAATCAGGAAATAAAAACTACCTATAAATTATACAAATTCAAAATAATTCAAATCTTGGAGCCATTTTATAATTGAGTGAACCGGTTCATGAGTGAACCCATTGTGGTAGGACTGTCCAACGTAGTTTATGATGTGCCGAGAATTTAGCATGTTTTATGCTACCTGTTTTGTACACAAAATCATGCTTTTATCTTGGTTTTATCATGATTTATCTTTCTTTGTTGATAATTGCAGGATTTGAGGTCAAAAAGTGAAAAACGACATAAAGGCAAGGAATTGAAGACTTAGAAGCTGTGTCAGATGCAGCATGGTCGTGCACCTGTCCCGGGTCAACAAGTCAACATTTTCAAATCATCAGAAAGCAAAAAGTCAATTGTACCGGCCTGCATGGGCGAGCACGGCCGTGCACCTTGATACGAGCTCCCCAAGTCTTCAACCGACAAAGTCTGGAAGTTTACTGACCTACACGGGCGTACACTACTTGCCACCCAATAGTTCTGCTTGAAAGTACTCTGCAACAGTACCAGCTGTCGTGCATGGGCGTGAAGGGCCTGATTTGCCTATAAATAGCAAGCTCAACTCAATCATTTGGCATCCCTTCTTGTGCTTTCTTGGGCCGACTTCCAAGCTTCTTCCAGAGATCTTGGGGTCTTGTGGGAGGCCTTAGGGCCATCCTAACATCCCACCAAGGTTAGGCCTCATCCTACTTTGATTGTCTTGGCCAAGAATGGAATCGTAGAGTAGTTCATGCAATAAAACATCGAGGGTCGTGAGGATTGCTCTAGATACATAGCACTAGAAGATGGAAGACTTCTCTATGACCAGCCATGTTCTTTTATTGATCATTCATTATGGTTGTATCTTTCTATTATCTTCGAACCCACTTCGATTTGTAGACTTTTATTATTATCAGTAGTTTATTTTTAGTTATTTGGTCTGTTATCTTCTTATCTAATTCTTGTTTGTTTATCTTGTGACAGGTTCAGATAGTGATTAACTTGATAAACCTTTAAAATCAACCTTAACTTAATTAATAAACTATCAAGAGGTTTAATCAGCTTCTAGTAGTCCCGAGCAAGATCAGGCAAGGAAACCGGTAGTGAGACAGATCCTTCAGGCTTCTGATATCCAAACTGGATTCTAAGCAATGGCTTCTGAAGTGGAGAAGATCTGAGTGGCACATTTCTGGTTCTTACTAGTTAAATGAATGACTTTCTTGGCAAAGGGTGGACTCCCTACGGCTGCACCAGTGATCTTCAGATTACACACCTTTAGGATTATGTTCCACCTTTGTTATGGATTTCATTCATCTCGGGAGGCTATAGGTTGGGTTTGTTAAGTTATAAATCACTAAACCAACTTTGTATTTATCTGATCAATAAATATTTATAGTGTCACTTTATAAGACAAATAAAATAAGAATACTATATCTAGGTCTCGCTAGTAAAAAACCGTTAACCAATGGGGATACATGTTGCCTAGGCGGGCTTTAAGAGAGATCCCTCGGCGTTCATGGCCGTTAACTTATTTAGGGGATACGATGCTGCCAAGGCTAACTCTAAGAAGAGATCATTCGATACGGAACGTGAGAGCTAAGGGAGGTGTACGGTGTTCCTAGTCGGAAGTCAAGCCTCCATTTTAAAAGAAGAAGATAAGTTAGAGGACCAGTGTAACAACCGGCAAAAATAAGGTAATTCCGTACAAATTAATTAATATATGATTAGCGTAATTAAATGCAATTATGTGTGATTTAATTATCAAGGCCTTAGGAGATAGCAATTTCCAAATAATGCTTAGGAATGCATACGTTTAATGGTAAAAACATGATTGGATCATGTGCGAAATAACTATCCGGTATGGACGTTGGCAATTACCCGGTAATAATTAAATAAACGAAAAGGATCCCGGACACCCAGGATATAAAATAAAGGGTATTTTCACAAAATATAATGAGTTTTTGGAACTCCAAAACCATAAGTGGAAACGTCTTGTACAAATCTCCCGGTAACGAATAAAATGCGCGTACCGCACCCGATACGCGTATAACTCATAATTTCACCCGGCAAAAGCCTAAATAACCAATCAACGCTTAAATTAGACTATATTTAAGGGTTATTAAAGGTATTTTTAATGTCCGAATAACGCGGGATTAAAACCCGAAAAATACCCGAACGACACCCGAACGACGAGGGATTGAACATAACAAATATTGGGTAAATATTTGGAGTTGTGGACCCCACCCAAACCACAAAAGTGGCCGGCCTAAAGGCCTTACAACTTTCCATATTATAATTTTTTTTAGACAACCTATCTACACTAAAAGTTAAGCATGCATGGATTAGGAAAAGGTGTAAGACACACAAGTACAAAGCATGCACATCTCTTGTCCCTTCCTTATGAAAATTTCGGCCATAGGCCACAATAATCCAAGACAAAGACAAAACATATCATTACCTAGTGCACTCATGTATGTATAAGATCTAGTGAAAGGTCATGAAAGATCACAAATACTTAGCCAAGATTTACAAGCAAAACTCCTTCCCTTGCTCATCAAAACCCACGGCCAACCTACACCTTTCCACATCCATCCAAGATCACTTGTGTACTTCTCAAATCTCTTGAACCTTTAGTAATGATCACAAAATCCATGAAAGATTACATGTGATAAGATTATATAAACATGTGTTAGAGACTTGGAGAAACAAAGCAAAACTCTCCTTCTTCTTTCTTCTTGGAGCCGTAGGTTATACCCTCCCCACATACATTCTTCTTTCAAGTTTTTACATCTCCAAATCACTCAAAACAATCCATCATCCAAACCCCTATTGTGTGTTTCAAGCTTGGAGCTTAACCATTAAGGAAGAACACACTAAACCCCTCTCAAAATCCAAGGTTTTGTCTTCCCTAGCCTTGTGCTAGTAGTAAGCTTCTTAACCTTGTTTTTGATTATTATTATTCATGTATGTGTTCTTAGAAGCAAGTTGTACATGAAGGGTTTAAAATGTGGTTTGAACATAATCTTTAATAGGTTTTACATGAGTAAAATAGATGATTAAAGATATGTAAATAAATCATGGATTGGATGATAATAAAGTAGTGTTCTTGAAAAATGTATAAAATCTACACATACACTAAGTAGGATGATGATTTGATTAAGATTTATGGAATAAACTTGAATGTGTTAAAAAGTAACTTTAATCATCTTAATATGATCATCTAAGACATAATAAATGATGGAACATGTTAGAAGTTCAAGAATAAAGAAGATGAAAAATTAAAGTTACTTACTTAGAAGAATGATATTTTGTTAAAATGGGCAAATACATAGAACACACATACAAGTAGCCTCATATATGGAATATAAGGCTAACAAAAGTGTTTTGGTACAAAAATAACTTACCAATAAAAAGTTGAATCTTCAAAGTCCACTATTTTGAGTGAAAAATGCTAACTTTGGAAGTTAGAGTGGAAAAATGCAACATTTGAAAGTTAAGGGACTAATATTGTAACTTTGAAAGTTAGAGGACTAAAATGGATATTTTAGAAACTATTAGTCCAAAAATGCAAGGATGGAAAGTTTGGTGTCAAAAGTATAAGTAATAAATTTCTAAGGATGATTTGGGTAAATACTAGTAGATATACTTGGGTATTTTTGTATAAAAAGTATATTTTTGAAAGTTATAAAATATAGATGGTATTAACATAAGTAATTTTTATAAAATAGAGATTTTATAAAAATGTTAAACAAACTTGAGAAACTTATACAAAAATGAATACTTTTATATAAATGGGAATATAAAAGTGTTGGAAACATTTTTGTAGTTAAGTTAACAAGTTGGGTTAAAAATACATAAGTATTTTAAACCTTCCAAGTAACATGTGTTGGGAAGAAGAAATATGAATAATATTTCTATAAAACACATGTTGGGAAAAACTTGGAAAAATTAACTATTCGAGCTAAGGTATCGAACTAAGACGCATTAACGAACCGTACACGGACAAAACATGAGAAAAATGCCATTGCGGCAAGATAAGAAAATATATATTTTTAAGAAGTAAAATATATATACATCATGGGTGAAAACTAATAAACACTTTCCTAAGTGTTGAAGGAATTATTCGTGGGAGAAAAACATGACATAAACAAATAAGACGTTAAGCAAACGTATATACTTAACAAGAAAAATTACACATTTATATATATGTACGCTCGTCTCGGCAAAATTCTAGTATATCTACTTAATGGGAAAGTAGATATGTGGGAAGGAAAACGAGACGAGTAGACAAAGATATATATATATGTGTATGCCGCGCCGACAAGATCCTAGTATATTTATTTGAATGGGAAAATAAATATACGGTATGGTGAGTTGAATCGGGTGTTAAGAATATACAATCGAACGACAAGATCCTAGCATATTTGTTTGAATGGGAAAACAAATGTGCGGCAAAGTGAGTCGGGTCGAGTGTTGAAATATATATTATGTCGAGCGATGCGATCTTAAGTATAATTATTTAAATGGGAAAATAATTATATGTTAAGTGAAGTCGAGTCGATAATAATAAGGTACAAGTTAAGGAAATGTTAACAAGAGTAATATATAACTTGTAACACAAAGGGGTAATCTAACGCCAACGAAACCTAGGATATGCGCTTAATTAAACGGGATTTGGAATAACTTGTGGTCGGGAGTTGGGTGTACAACTTGCCAAGGCACATGCACTATAGGGATAGTGACTTATACGTCTAGGACGTTTGTAGGTGCGAGACCCTCTTTGCTATCTGCCTAGTAAGCCAGACAGAGTTTCAGGTGAGTTTCACGGCCCCATTTTAAACTATTTTTACGTTTTTCGGGGGAAAGATATGTTAGGAAAATGTTTGACGGATTTATTACTTGAGGTGTGACCGCCACTCGGGGTTGAGTCCTCGCCTCTATAATCATTTATTCAGGGAAATGAAACCGGGGGAATATTGAATAGTACTATTGGTGCCTGACAAGGCCCACCCCTAATCGATAGCGTCGATTATGCATTAGTGTATGCCTGGGGTGCATATATTCTGAACTTAAGTCGTGGGAAACCGAGTAACGACTTGGAGCGGGGCATTATTATTATACGTCTTGGTTTGATTATAGTCTCAAGTAGATTTATAGGAATTTGCAACTCCTATATATTGTCATAACATGGTACTTCCCAAGTATTCAAGTTTTGGAAACTAAAAACCTGTGAACTCACCAATATATTTATATTGACGAAATTTTAAACATATCTTTCAGGTAACTAGATGAAGGCGAACCGGGGCAAGCTGGGTCGTGGAATCCTCCGATGCGGCGTTAAACATTTTGCGGGGTTTCACCTTTATTTCCCAAGGCTTTGGGATATATTTGAGAAACCTCCATGTTGTCTTAAAAACAATTTACTTTTATGTAATATTTTGAACAAGATTTGACGCCTTAATAAATGACCCATTTTCTTAAATTCTTGTGTTTAGCATTAACCTTGACTTTATGCTCTTGAACCGTCGCGCCACGTGTTTCCGCCATTGTCGTGGTGTGACAACCAGTGACTTGACCGCGGTTTGGAAAGCACCTGTAAATGTAGGGCTCAACCAGTGAACCTTCACACTTATGCGGACGCGCATCGGGAGACTATGCATACTACTTAGTAGTGGTCCCGCTTCTCTGATCTAAGAGCCAACACTTCAATCCACTCTTGTCCTCCTCACCTATAATTAAACTTAATATTGTTTCTAATAATAAACTTAACTACTTATACAGAGGGCCCCGAGATGTGCATGTCTACTATCTCTTCTATTTTATCTTTTTATTTTATAAAACCCAAAACCCTTTTTCAAAACTATTTGTCTTAAACCCCTTCATTTTATTTTTCTTTTCAAACCCAATTAGTTATTTGATGAAAAGTAGAGTAAAGGAAAGTGTGTTCTCTATGAATATGATGCTCGGTATTTACCCTAGAAAACTATACTATACATGCCAGGTTCTCTGCCTATGTGTTGGTTTTAGTTTCTACGTATTTATCGTTTACTTGTAAATTTAAAACTGGTTTAACGGTTTAGTAAAAATTAATTTTTTCCCAAAACTACTGTTTTGGAATTAAAACACCAAGTTTTGTGCACCGAGAAAATGATACCTTTTTAAAATTACTAAAACCAGGCACATCAAGTTTTTGGCGCCGTTGCCGGGGAACACAATTAATTTTCAAAGAAAGACCCAAGTCACTTAATTAATCGGTTTATTTTTATTTTTCATTTTCTTTTCACTTTATTTTTCTTTTTGTTTTCGGTCTTCTTTATTTTCCTTTTTCATTTTATTTCTTATTTATTTTCGATAAATGCGATTATTTTAGCTTTTCTTTGCAGGTGTCCTTCAAGATTCGCGACCTTGGAGAATTCCCGTAAAGGACGTAAAGATGGTCAAGTTTATCAACTTTTATTTTGGAGGGTTTTTATTTCTGCTTTATTTTCGTTTAGAAGAGGTTTGTCGTACTGTGAAGATCGGCAGGTAAGTTTAGTTAAATGCAGAAAATGAGCTGGGTAAGATTTTTCAAAAAAATTTAAACTTAATGTTTTCGGGGCTTAAAATTGGGTTTTAAACATTAAGAAGATGCTTCCTGAATTTTAAAACCATACTATGGAAAACTGTTTAAAAATTTAAAAACGTAATCTCCACCCTTAAAACCATAATTTTCTGTTATTTTTCTCTATCTCAAACTCTAATCTTCACTCTAAGGCATGTATAAAACTTTCTTAAACAACTTTCGTTTTCTTTTCTTTTCGGTTACTTTACATGCACGCGAGTTGCATGTTTGGAACGTGTTTAATCTATGATTAGACATGTTCCACCCCGCTAGTGTTTCGGCACTAGTATTCTATCCCTAGTTTTAGTATTTTATCTATCTAGTTTACTTTTATATTAGTTTTTAGGACAGGTTGAGGGAAGCTTGCTAGGATGAGGCAAAATTTTGGGCACACATGCAAGGCGGATGTGAGTATCAACCACACGTTGGTGGATTCACGACGATCATGGAAGTATTAGTTTTCTCTTGACCGGTCGGTACGGTCACCGGACTATGTTGCGTGTTGCCCTAAGGTGATATACTAAGGACGTTAGGAATTCAGGACTTATGAAAGTTGGAAGGACATGATCCGGTGTGTGAGAAAAACGCGAAAAGGGCATTTGTTAACGACATTTATATTGAAAAAATTAAAAAATAAAATAAAAGCGGATGAAAATAAACAAATTTCCATTTATTAAAAAATGACCCCGGGGCATATTGGGCCATCTGTATCCGCGCCCGGACCGGTCGGTACGGTCATCGGGATGTCCAACACGTTATCCTTAGGTGATATACTAAGGACGTTGAGAATTCAGGACTTATGAAACTTGGAAGGACATGATCCGGTGCGTGAGAAAAACGCGAAAAGGTCATTTGTGAACAACATTTAAATTGAAACAATTTAAAAAAAAAATAAAACCAGATGATAAACAAATTTCCATTTATTAAAATATGGCCCGGGGCCATATTGGGTCATCTGTATCTACGCACCAGACCAGTCGGTACGCTCACCGGACTGTTCGGCGCGTTGCCCTCGGGTGATATAATATGGACGTTGGGAATTCATGACTTATGAAACTTGGAAGGACATGATCCAGTGCGTGAGAAAAACGCGAAAAGGTCATTTGTGAACAACATTTATATTGAAAATTTAAAAAAAAAACGATGAAAATAAACAAATTTCCATTTATTAAAGTATGGCCCGGGGCCATATTGGGCCATTTGTATCCACGCGCCAGAACGATCGGTACGGTCACCGGACTGTGCGGCGCATTGTCCTTCGGTGATATACCAAGGACGTTGAGAATTTAGGATTTATAAAACTTGGAAGGACATTATCCGGTGCATGAAAAAAAATGCGAAAAGTCATTTTAACTTGGGGTTTTTTAAGAGTCTTGCCTATCATAGACGCCTTAAACTTACGGTCCATGTTTCTACATGCTGCAAAACAGGAACAATAGAAATTAATATGTTGTGTAATTATGTATACATGTGAAAACACATAAAAATTAATATGTTGACTTAAATGTACCTTAGACACAAGTGACCGCCGGATTCCATCCCAAGTAGGGCACCCCACTCAAGTTGTGGATATGTAAGTATTATATAAAATAAAGTAAATTTATTAAATAAAAAAATAGTAATATAATACGAATAATATTTAATAAAGAGTTAAATGCCATTTTCGTCCCCTGAGGTTTGACACTTTTTGCTAATTTTATCCAAAAGTTTATTTTTTCTCATCTGGATCCAAAGGTTTTCAAATACTTGCTGGTTCCATCCAAGTGCCTAACTCCGTTAGTCAATCTCAGTTAACTGAGGGGCAAAGTTGTCAACTCAAATCTTGTTTATATTATAATAATAATAATAATAATAATAATAATAATAATAATAATAATAATCATCATCATCATCATCATCATCATTATTTGTCCCCCAAAGAACAAGTGGCTTGCTAAAACCCCTCCCCCACAAAATCAACTCCAAATCTAATCTCTGGATCAGATAACGCACAAACTGATCTTTAGTAAATTTCAACTTTCAAGTCTATCTCCTTCCTGATTAAGTTTCAGTGTTTTAGAGTGAGCATATATGGCTTTCTTAATATACATATTTGGTGCTTGAGTATTGGCAGGCTTCTGTTTCTTTTTGACGCTGCCATAAATAGCCTCCAACATTCTCGCCAGAAGAGTACTCACAATCACCGTGAAAGTGAAACTTGAAACCTGCTTTGAAACCTGCAACCGTCAACCCACTTGGCCATTTGCTCTTCTAAGAAGACGGTAACTTCGTTAAACGCCGGGAAAAACAGAAAAAGGTCGGGAACCTTACCGTGAAAGTTTAGCCGCCACAGATCGGGTCGGGAGAACCATATGCAACGGTAGATCGGGACTATGGTGGCGTTAACCCTCCGGGAACAAGCTGCACGATCGAACAACACCTTTGGTTTGATTTAATTCTATCTAAACCCATCTTCATCTTTAATAGTGGTTGAGTTGCAGGTACGGTGGCAGTGGTGGCGGTGGTAGTGGTGGAGTTGGATTAATGGTAGTGATGGTGTTGTCGAAAATACATACAAAAAGATGAAGGGGAGAGAGTAGAAACACACATTTAGAGTTTGTTTGATTAGGGTTTCGTGACATTGAATTGGGGTGAACTACTGATTGTGTGAGTTAAATAAGGTTGGGATGAAAAAGAGACGAATTGACAAAAATACCTTTCACTTAACTGAGATTGACTGGCGGAGTTAGACACTTGGATGAACTCGGCAAGAATTTGAAAACCTTTGGATTCAGATGAGAAAAAATAAACTTTTGGATGAAACTAGCAAAAAGTGTCAAACCTCAGGGACGAAAAAATAAACTTTAGATGAGTAAATTTATTAAATAAATAATAATAAAATACGAATTATATTTAATATTCAAACGAATACTTTACCAACAGATACTCTTCCAACGGCTACTTTTCAAATGGCTAGTTTTCGAACCCTATAAATACAAGACAAAAAAACAATTATCACTCACAATTCAATCTAAACACAAAAATTCAATGATATGAGTGGTGGTTATCCTATTGAAGCAGCTGGACCTTCCAACCTCAGGAGATATTGGATTTTAATAATCCAAATTTTCACCTATTGGCCGACAATAATCTGTACTTCAAAAATTCCCAACAACAATCCCAACTTTCAACGTATTGGCCGAGAATAAACCTTTGTTAACTGAGAACTAACTCAGTTAGTGGATGTTGACATAGACGCTGATGTGGATAATGACGTGGCATGTCAACGCTGGCATAGATGGTGACATGGACGCTGACATGGCATGTTGATGCTGACATGGGCGCTGACGTGGATGTTGACATGCATGTCATGTCAGAGTTCATTAACTTAGTTAGTCATCAGTTAAAAAAGATTCACCAAAGGAAAAAAAATGTCTGAAAGTGGGATCCTTGTTGGAAATTTTTTAAGTACAGATTATTATTAGCCAATGGGTGAAAGTTTGGATTATTAAAATCCAATACCGCTTATTAAAATATGAAATGATAGTGTGGAAATGTAAAATTTGAATGATAGATAATGCGGATTGTATCAAAGCTTCTTCATTCTTTCCGTTTATAGTTTTACCGTGAAATGATGAAGCAAACTTCTGCCTTGAATTGGAATACGTAGCGTGGAAAAGTTTTGTACGGTGCCACTAATTTATGAAAAAAAAAATCTAGAATAGGATGATACATGCAATATTCTAAGTGAAGAAGACTTATATCCCTCTATGTACACATTTTATCATCCGGACTTCACTATATTTGCTATGTACATAATGCAGGAAGCCTCCACTTGATTCAGCGGATTCTACACGAAGCCAGTCTTTGGTTCAGCGGCTGTGAGGGCACAGGATCGATATTGAGGGCGAAGGGAATTGAGAGAGAATTTGATAATATGAAAGAAACAACACACTTATAAATGAAACATATGTTGGGTATTTATACATGATGAAAGGGTGTGAACCCCTTGACTCAACCGACATGATGGTTGGTATATAACCGACACAACTATTCCTAACTTAGGATATCTAATAATATGTGTATTATATATAATACTTAGGATATGTGGAAATCAAGTAATTATGTCTAACATTCTCCCCCCTAATTCTTGATTTCCCCAAGGTCTTCAACTCCTATGAGACTTCGCATCTCTATGAACTTTATCCTTTGTAATGCCTTGGTGAGGATGTCGGCTTTCTGCATCTCTCCACTGATATGATCAACTTGTATCTGCTCGTTCTCTATGCATTCTCTGATGAAATGATACCATGTGTTGATATGCTTTGATCTTCCATGAAACACAGGATTCTTCATGAGTTGTATTGCTGACTTGTTATCTACTCATAGGGTTATCTTCTTTGGTCTTTCACCTGTGAGCTCGCTTAGTACTCCTTGTAGCCATATTGCTTGACATGCTGCTGATGTTGCTGCCATAAACTCTGATTCACATGATGATAAAGCTACTGTGCTTTGCTTCTGACTTGTCCATGTGATAGGTGAATCTTTGTTGTAGAATATTGTTCCTGTAGTTCCTTTTCTATCTTCTTGGTCTCCATAACTGCTGTCGCTGTAACCAATGATTTCTGCTTCTTTTCCTCTGCTGTATTGAATTCCATAATTCAATGTGCCTTTGATATATCTTATCAAATGTTTAACTGCCTTCATGTGAGTTGTCTTTGGCTTCTCCATAAATCTGCTCACGTATCCAACTGCGTAGGTGATATCTAGTCTGGTATGTGTAAGGTACCTTAAGCTTCCAATTAGCTTTCTATATTCTATCTCATTGACTGGTTCACTCTCATCTTCTCTGGTGAGCTTCAGACCTGGTTCGATTGCAGTCTTTGTTGGATTGCAGTCTTCTAGTCCAGCTTCCTTAATAACTTTCTTGGCGTAGGCTGATTGCTTAAATTGTATCTTTCCCTGTGCTTGGCGTACTTCTATTCCTAGATAGTATGTGAGTGGTCCTAAATCACTCATCCCAAACTTGCCTTGCATTTCCTTCTTGAAGCTTGATATGTCCTTCATTGAACTTCCTGTCACTATTATGTCATCGACATAAACTCCTATAATGATTGTTGACTATCTTGAAGTTCTCTTGTACACTGCTTGTTCTTGCGGACATCTTATAAATCCTATCTCCTTTAGGATGTTGTTCAGCCTTAAATTCCATGCTCTTGGTGCTTGCTTCAAACCATATAGAGCCTTCTTTAGCTTGTAGACTAGGTTCTCTTTTCCTTTCTTTACGAATCCATCTGGTTGTGATACGTAGACATCTTCCTTTAATTCACCATGTAGGAATGCTAATTTTACATCCAAATGATGTACTTCCCAACCTTTCTGTGCTGCCAATGCTAGTAGTAGCCTGATTGTTTCCATTTTTGCAACGGGTGCAAATACTTCATTGTAATCTATACCTTCTTGTTGTACATACCCTTTTGCTACTAATCTAGCCTTATGCTTGGTGATCTGTCCACTTGCGTCTCTCTTGACCTTAAATACCCATTTTAGACCTATTGGTTTCTGACTGGAGGGAAGTTTAGTCAGTGTCCAAGTGTTATTCTTCTCTATAGAGTCTATCTCGCTTTCCATTGCTTCTATCCATTATGGGTAATATGCTGCTTCTTTGTAACTTGCAGGTTCTTCATCATATGCTAAATATAGATGTTCATAATCTTCTGGTCTAAGAGGTTGTGTGGCTGCATAGATGTCATTAAGTGATCTAAGGGCTCGAATTGGTCTATGTTAGGAGCCTGGTGAGTCTTCTAACTCTTAAGTACTTGTCTCAACTGCTGGATCACTTGTCGGTGTCTCTTGAACCGTTATTGGAGTTCTTGTAGCTGTGATTGGACTGCTGAAGAATTCATTATCACTCTCTTGATCTTCACTGTCCTCATTATCCTCTTCTTGTACAGCTTCATTTTTTGAATCTCCGTGTATCTCAAATCTCGTCCAAGATGGTTCGTCCTCACTTCCTTCTTTCAAGTAGTTGTCCCAATCCCATGGTTCATTCTCTATGAATTGGACATCTCTACTGACATGTATCTTTTCTTCTATGAGATCATATAATCTATAGGCTTTTGAACCATTTTCGTTTCCTAGATGTACCATTTTCTTGCTTCTATTTTCTAACTTCTTCAAATAGGGCGTCGTTACCTTTGCATATGCTGTGCATCCAAATACTCTAATGTGCTTGATATTGGGTGCTTTCCCATTCACTACTTCGTAGGGTGTCATTCCCTGTAATGCTTTTGTAGGTAACCGATTTAATATATAAATCGCTTGTCTTGTTGCTTCTGCCCATAAGTTCTGTGGTACGTTCATAGCCTTTAACATGCTTCTTGTCATACTCATTACTGAACAGTTTTTCCTTTCTACTACACCATTCTGTTGAGGTGTGTACGGTGCTGTAAGCTGTCTGAGGATTCCTATGTCCTCACAATACGTGGTAAGTGCTTTAGAAGTAAATTCTCCTCCACGATCCGTTCTTAATCTTTTGAGCATGTGACTTGTCTCTGTCCAAGCTTCACTTAGAAATTTCTTGAAATTCTCATAAACTTGATCTTTTGACTTAAGCATGTAGATCCACATATATCTTGAATAATCGTCAACTATCAGGAAGAAATAGTTGTTGCCTGCTAATGATGTGGGTGTAATCGGTCCACATAAATCTGCATGTACGAGTTCTAGAGGTCTCGTAGCTCTAAAACTTGCTTGAGAGGGAAACGGAAGCCTGCTTTGTTTTCCCGTAATACATGCATCACAAACTTGAGATGGGTGCCTAATATTTGGTATTCCATGTGCCATTCCTTTAACGCTTAATTGTCGTAGTGAATCGAAATTCACGTGTCCCATACGTGCATGCCATAACCATGCAGGTAAATCTATTCTGGCTTGTAAACAAATTGGACTTGTTATTCTGAGCCTTACTTTGTAGAGTCTATTCTTAGCTCTTGGGACTTTCATCAATAGGTTGCTGTAGGCGTCATAAATCCGTAGATATTCATTCTCCATAATCGCTTTACATCCATTTTCTGTAACTTGTCTGAGGCTTAGGATGTTGCTTTGGAGTGTTGGAATGTAGTAGACTTCTGTAACTAGTCTTTGTTCTCCATTGTTGCATTCCAATAAAATTGAGCCTTTACCTTTGATGTTGACACATGATCCATCTCCAAACTTTACACTTCCTGCTATCTTTTCATCTAACTCTGTGAAATAGGAGGGTCTTCCTGTCATATGATTGCTTGCTCCATTGTCTAAATACCATATCTCATTTCCATTATCTTCACTATGATAACGTTCTGGTATGACCTTCTTCTCTTCTAGAACTACATTTCTTTCTTCACCAACTGCCATAAGTAATGTGAGATCCTCTTCTTCCATTACTAGGTGAGATTCTTCTTGCTTACTTCGAGGTTTAGGACATCTGGGAGCTACTTGTCCTACTTCATTGCAGTTGTAGCATCTTACACTGTTGCCATCTTTCTTGGGCTTGTAACTACTGTCTTCATGACGATTCTTAGTGGGATTTCGATCACTTCTCTGATCTTGATGGCCATTTTTGTCAAAGTTCTTCCTCTCATTTCTTTGAATTCTATTGAACTTCCTAAAGTTCTGTCTACCTCGATTCTGATTGTAGTTCCTGTTGTTGCTGTAAGGCCTTCTCTCTTGCCTTGTAAATAACAGCTTCTCTTGACTAGCTGGTCCATATTTCTTCTCATCTCTTGACTTAAGGCGTTCCTCATAAGCTTTAAGACTACCAAGCGCTTCATCTAACGTCATGGTGTCTATATCTGAATATTGCTCTATGGATGCAATAATCTGTAGGAACCTCTCTGGTACGGAGTCCAGCAACTTTCGTACCAAAACTGACTCTTTAATTTTCGTTCCTAGGGTTTTTGACTTTGTACTAATTGCACTTAACCTACCAGCAAACTGGTCTATGGTTTCTGTCTCTCTCATTGATAACATCTCAAATTCTGTGCGTAATGATTGAAGTCTTGCTTTCTGGACTCGGTCAATTCCAATAAATCTTGTCTTTAATGCTTCCCAGATTTCTCTTGCTGTAGGATGTGATGCCACCTGCATCACCATATCCTCTGGAATTGCCTGAAAGAGATAGACAATCGCTGTCCTATCCTTCTTTACATCTACCGTCGACGTGCCTTCTGTGGGTTCCACTACTTCCCAAAGACCATTTGCACTCAATATTGTTTTAACACGAATAGCCCAAATCGTGTAATTTGTAGATGTTAACATCGGTGTCTTGGAGGCTAAAAGTGAGAGTCTCCTTCATGATTGTCTCCTTTGCTGTCATTGTGGGTTTAACGGGCGTCTTCTGCGGACTTTTGTTCTTTTTCTTCCCTATTGTCCAAATCTAATATGTACTACCCCACGCTTCAATGGAACTCTTGCTTGACTACCCTTGTCAAACTCTACTATGATATCTTGAAAATACTATTTGCTTAACAAAGTTTTTGATATTTGTAGGCGCCTTTAACAAAGTACCAAGATCTTTGTTATAATATTTCGGTATATCACTAGTGTTCCTTCTAACCAAACTCTAAAGTCAATCTATGACTTGATAATCCTCCAACGATGATTGATTAGTGTCTTGCAATAACACCCTTTCTCAATCCTATACACCCTTCTAAAACAAACCACTTTTGTTTTCTACTTTTGCTTCAATCTTTTCTTTCTTCCTTTTTTTTGTTCGATCAGTGAACCAAACCCGGAAATAAAACACTAATAAATACCCTTCACAACTTTTCCCTCTATAAATATATTTTCGTAGGTTTGACTTTTGAAAAAGTCAACTGTTTCTTCTAAACCTTTCCCACGAAAAACAAACTACTGCCCAAATAAACTCACTTCGTTTTTTTTTGTTTTTTTAAACTTTCTGATCAATCACATATTGATTCGAACAGACTTTGATCCTTGATTTCTTACAAGAATCGGACAATCGAATACAAAAAAAAAAAATCAAAGACTTCGGTCACTTCTTGATCCGAAAAAAAACTTAATCCTTCTGAATGATACCAATTGTTGGTTCCTTTAAAAGATTGATTACGTTCCTATATTTATGTTGTTCAGAATCAATGTTCAGATAAGAACAGAATTTATTTTGAGAAAAACAAATTTGGCGGGAAAATAATTTTGATGAACACGAAACAGAGTAATCTCTGAAACTTGTTGGTTTTGGTTTGGATTAAGGTTTGGTATTCGATATTGATTTATAAACGAAGGGCAGGGATAGATATAACCGAATGATTGCGTTTAAATGACTTTTTCTGTGATTTCCGGTGTCTCGCCGGAATCTCTGTTTTGGCCGGGAATCTTCTTACAACCAGTCTGTTCCTCCTTTAAACGGTTATATACTTGGTATTGATCTTTCTTCGAATCCTGGATGGCCTTAAATGATTGTTCCAACGTTTGAATCCTATGTTCTTGTCTTCCCCTATTTCTGCGTAAGAACAGAGTATGCGAATTGATCTTCGTCTTCTTCGTATATTATAATCTGATGGAACAAACTGATTAACCAAATGCTCTGATGCCAAATGTGAGGGCACAGGATCGATATTGAGGGAGAAGGGAATTGAGAGAGAATTTGATAATATGAAAGAAACAACACACTTTATAAATGAAACATATGTTGGGTATTTATACATGATGAAAGGGTGTGAACCCCTTGACTCAACCGACATGATGGTTAGTATATAACCGACACAACTATTCCTAACTTAGGATATCTAATAATATGTGTATTATATATAATACTTGGGATATATGGAAATCAAGTAATTATGTCTAACAGCGGCTTCTATGACGAAGCCACTCTTTGGTTCAGCGGCTTCTATGAAGCCTCACTTCAGTTCAGCGGCTTCTATGAGGCCTCACTTCGGTTCAGCGGCTTCCTGCATGAAGCATCTCTTTGAATCAGCGGCTTCTATGAAGCCTCCTTTCCATTCAGCGGTTTCACTAACATTAACTCAGGAGTTCAGAAAACAAGGCAGGCTCGTTATTGGGAGAGGTAGAAGCTGCTGATCTATTCAACGGCTTCATCTTTTTTGGTTTTTTTGTGATCACCCCCTAATTACACTCTAAAAAATAAAACTCCCTTGTTTATTTATTTATGCAAATAATTCGATATTCTTTGAAGTAGTATTAACATCTCATATTATTTTAATATAAAATAAATCAAATTATGATTTTAATCACAAACGGGACCATGAGTTGTCCAGGACCAACATGAAAAATACTGTTTATTTTGTCCTAGCGTTGACTCCAACTTAGCTGTAAAACCATATGATCCAAGCCCTACTTTGAATTTGCTTGGCTTAACTACGTAGGTTTGCAGTCACTGACACTATTCTTTTATGAAAAAGGCCAGTATCTACACATTTTTTCTTCAGAAAAAAGGTTGATATCATTTCGTAATTTATAAAAATAAAAAAATAAAAAAAGAAGAAAAAAAATTTAAATGAGGCCTTATCTATTCCCACCTCCCATTTGTCTGGATTAACCCCAGCGGCTTTCAAAGCGTCACGCTTTGGCCAATCAGTCAAACCTCGTACTTAAAGCGTGGCACTTTAAGGTACGAGGTTTGACAGATTGGACTTAAAGTCTAATAAAGGTTGATAAAGTGTGACATTGTTGTCACGCGTATGCCTTAAGGGCCGCGCTTTAAGGGGTTGAAAATAATTTTCAAGGGGGTGGAAATATAAGCACCCTTATATTGAACGAATCTAATATTAACGAAACTTTGGTCATTCAAATTGTTGGCGGAGCGAGGTTTATCTATCTAGTTTCCTCTCATTTCTATTAGAGGGGACGAGGCATTACCATCAAATGAAGTTGGTACCTCGCTACCCCTACAAGAATACCGTCGGCAGTAACAGAGGCAGTGGGTTTGGGTAGTGAATTAGTGAAGTAGAACCCGTGAACTTTGGAGGCTTTTGTAGGAAAAGTTTTTTTAAGGTAGTTCAGGGTAATGTTGCCTACAAAACTGTGTTTCAGTGAAGTGAAGTGTCATGGCAGTGCAAAATTGATGGAAATCAGTGAAGTTGAAAAAATTCAAGTGTAGTGCACCGTCCCCCCTTAGATATGTGGTAACTATACTAAAAGACTATTTTTTTCTCTCTCATTTCAATTAAATAATATTTTTTATACTTTATCATTACGTTTTTTCTCTCCTCGCTCACAATCACTTTTAAAAATTATTAAAAAGTTATAGAAGGTGAACAGTGTCGTACTAAATATAGAGATGAACAGTAACATTTTCTCTCTCTCCTCTACTCACAACCACCCAATACCACTTATCAAAATATGGATATATCACTCACAATTTATGGAAAACCTGACGTGAATGCTCTTATGATATTAGTATTACCTCCGTGTGAGGTGGGACCTCAGGGCGTGAGCCTAGGATGCTGAACACCAATCGACGATTGTGTGAAAGGAGGGGGCGTGAAGGCCCTTAAACTACACGGTGTAGTTAGGCCCTTAAACTACACGGTGTAGTTAAGCCTTTAGGGGGTAGGACCGATACGTGGATCCACCTCACCCAACCCTCCAAAATAAATTTTGCACGGGTGGTGGTGGCGTGGACG